>CM029357.1:16902431-16920723 GCA_017140985.1 Hormaphis cornu
ATTTTCGCTACTAAAAAATTTCGAAAGAGTTTTGACAAAACGGTTTTGATTATAACAATAAAACTACGCCCCGTTATGCAATTTATACTTAAATTGTAATAACTCGTCAAGGCTCAAATATTGGTCCAAACGGTTTCACACGTTGCTCAAATTAATATTTACTGTACATGAGTACAACTTTCGGGATTTTCGAACCGATTTTAGTGAAATTCTCACTATAGAACATTCAATTACTCCGCGGTTTTTGATATTTTTTATTTTTTTTTTTTGGTATTCAAAACCGCATTAAGACAAAAACGAAAAAAATAACGACGTGGAATCGTCTTCAAAACAAAATCGTGTGCACCGATTTTCGAAAATTTTACACCACACAATATTGTGTTGTTCAGATCATGTTGAAATATCAAGACTCGAAATCGAAAATTTACTATACAGATACATACATGGTTTTATGCGAAACAAAAACGGCGAAAATCTCCAAATCACAAAATTCTACTAGAGCATCTTCAAAACTGCTACAATTTTCACACATTTAACCCTTTTTAATAGTAACGTGTAAAAATGTCTAAGTCGTTCGGATCCATGTTAAAAAATGTTGACGTTTTTGTATTTAGGTCATAGATAACTCGAAAAATCATCAAAATTATGTAAACAAAGGTTCGACCGAAACACCATCTCTTTTGTGGCGCCAAATGTAAATATTGGAACAGCTCAATCCATTTACCCGAAAGTGTCCGCAGAAAAAAAAACATCATTGTATCACTGCTCGCTGCGCTTTGAATCTAAAAACTGTAGCGGACGGCTAGACATTCAAAATGTTAAACAAAATTTCTCTGTTGTAATATACATTATACAATTAATTGCATCATTTAAAATCCATAGTATACAGTAGCCATATGGCGCTTTGAAGGATGAAAAATTATTTAATTTGATTGTTCTGTGAAAGGTACGTAATGATAAGCGTAAACGTTGGTAAAATCATTATTTTTCATGAAAAAAAAGTATGAAAAATACTTCATTTATGACCGCCCTAACATTATATTGGCGGACAAGTAGGTACTTGTGTGTTAACAGTGAGATACGCAAAGTCCATTGGAATATATGTCTATATTACAGTGACATATAATATTATGTCATAGTTTTCGTCAAAACGATTACGACCGTACATATTTTTTTCTGTATTTTGTGCACAACAGAACTAGGTTTACGAATTATTACAAGGTGTTCTATGTGTACATACATATTATAAAACAAGTTTGACGCGAAGACGACGGATTATTGTTTTTGTTTTTTTCTAACACTCGACTTCGTCATTTTATGGAGTATAATACGTGATATTATATATTCGTCGAGCCGACGAAAGAGAAAGTGGTGATGATTAGGTATACAGCTCTTTAAACGTACCCACGTTTTAATGATTTTTGTACACACGTATACTTAGACATTCGTTATACTCGGATATTATTATATTCGAGTGTTTACGTCCAAAAGCACAGTATCATATTAAACTGCTATCGTTTTTATGTTTTCTTCGTGTTCCGGGTGGCTCGTAACGAAAATTTAAAAAACCAGCGTCCGTTCAAACGGAAGGCTTTACTGTAAGAAAATAAAAAAACCGAACCCGGATCAAAGTTTATGTAAGTCTCGGCGTGCGTCGGGCCGACATTGACTGAAACGGAATTACGTGTACGAGCACGTGAAAAATACGGCGATAAAAACAAATTATACGCTCAAAGAAACCATACGCCGTGACCCTGCCTGTACGGCAGAGCGATTCGTTTTCAAAGTCACGGTTTCAATTTATATATCACCACATCTGCAGTTGTTTTCCGACGAAATCCGTTTCATTTACCCGCAGCGACGCGAGAGAGTAAGTATACACCTACATACCAATAAATGTTTATCGTTTTGAAGAATCGCCGCGGCTGACGAAATTGATATTACCTATAATAGGTATATTATTTCTCGAGATCCTCGACGACGTCCCCGTCCAAGATCGCGAGAGACGATCTGCAGCCAGTGGCGGCGTCGTATGCGCAGGTTAGGTGGTTATCGAGAGTCGGCGATTTAAGATTTTACTTTTTAAGTCTGCGATAAAATACGTGGCAATAATACGTGTCTTTACGAGTCGACCGACACATCCGTCAGTTTGCCGCAGGCTAGAAAATACTGAAACGACGCCACTGTGCGCAGCAAAATACCATACGTGTTGCGTTGAACAGTTCGAACACTGATTCCCGATTCCATTTTTTATCCCGTGAAACGTATATTATACAAAACATTTTAAAAGGAAAAAAAAAAAATCACTTGTAAGAAGGCCGAATGTATCAAACGATTTGCCATACACCCGTATACATAATATTATGTGAAACAAAGTATTTTTTAACGTCGAGTAAATAAATAAAAATACCAGTTATACACATTTGTCGAGCGTATTTCATAATATCATGTTAATGGAAATAACAAGTATAGATGGTTTGATAGTGTGGTCTCAAACTTGACCGCTAGACGAAACAAATTAACAATAATTCGTATATTCTAATGTGTAAGTGAGTAATCGTAGTACGAAATAATAACCACGAAAAACCCGTATTAAAAATAGGTCGAGTAACTAAAAAGTTGTGGAAAATCGTATACATTATGTTATACTCGTGAAAAATGAATCAAATTTTACGAGTACAAAAATAAACGAATTGATTATTTTAAGTACCTAACCTACAGTTGTTATATTCATTGTATTCATCACTGGACGAGTGTAAATCCACAATGTAATGTTAAATAAAACCACTTTCAACCGTTTTGCTTTCAGAAATTGAACTTGAAAAACATATTTGTACAACCTGTTCGTACGAATCGTGTAGTACAACGCTAAGTCATTATATCAAATCAAAAATTATAAGATGAATATGATTGTGTAGTGTGGCATTTAAAAGCCTGGATTCTAAAAGAAAGTACGATATTTGTGTAACAATGTTTACAATCAATGACATACAAGTGAAGTAACACAATCTATTTCACAGATTTATAGAAATTCTTTTGGAACAAGTGCATTTATAATTTAGCGAAATTTTTTGTGCGGATTTTGAGTGAATAAAAAGGAGTTATAATATATATAGTAGTAAAATTATTAATTTAAGTATCTATGTTTCGTACAACATTCGGAAGATGTAATTATTTAGCTAAAATAAATCTCAATAAATCAAAGTCTACAGTTTACCTATTCACACATCATCATACGTCTTATGAAGCTATATTTTTTTTACTATACACTTAAGAAGTTAAGAGGGAATATCCCATCATTTTTTTTTTTTGCTTAAATGGTTTGGTTAAGTAACCCATAATTAATACATTAATACTAGGCTTGCGATGACCCTAATCTATACATATCGCTTGATATACTGTCGTTGGCCAATTTTTAAAAATACATTTTTTTTCTTCAAAGTTATTAGGGTTTATAATTGACCTCATTGTCGAAAATTAAATTTCATGAATTTTTTTTTTTTTAACAATTAAAATTCCAAAACAAACAACAACAGTATGCAAGTATTACGATTCGGAATCGTAATAATTTTTTCAAAACAAAAATTAGTTAGTTAATAGTTCTTTTGTGAAGGAACTCAAATTCCCTTATACTAAGATAGCCTATTGCTATAGAAATACACTATTGAACGCGCTCTAGCGGAATTCGATGGTAATTCCTTCGGATATTCCCCGTTAAAATACATATTCTGAAAGTGAATAACCGATGTTAAACAAAATATGCAATTATACAAATTTTATAGTCGAGGAAACCACCTTAAATACCGTTAAAAAGATTTTATCTCTTCAGTTTACAGTCAATAGCATGTTATTATTATTTAACGTTATAGTTATGGTTAGATGATACATCGTATTATTTTGCCGACTATACGGTACTATACGGTACTTCATTATATTATTATATCGTACGTAAAATATAATATTTTCTCATTAAAAACAAATTATTTCCATGTTTAATTTTTTTCAGCCAGCAACGAGTCGGTAACGAGAGGTAATATTATTAAGTCGTACATAATAAGTGTCAAAATATGAACAACAACAACAACTTATAAACTAAGATGGTGCATAAATCTGTTATTATGTCACCATATAGACAAAATAACAAATTTTATAACAAGTTGTTATTTTCATACAATTCTTATATATTTAAACTCATTACAACCGTGAGGAACTGCGTGTATAGGAAAAAAATCGTTAAAATTATTTTTTTACCAAACCAACGAGCAAACTAACTATGTATGGCTATTTCGAAATTAAACTGTAATATTAAGTATTTTGAAGTCGTTGAGCCGGGACAAGCAGCTATCGAACAAATGTATTTTTCGGGTTGATAAGTACTTATATAAAAAAATAATATTTTTCAAACACCTTTGGCGCGACAAAACGTGTACAACATCTAATTATACACACATGTGACATGAGCGTATATGCGTACACATCAAACGAGTGAGTGACAAACGACGGGCAAACGTCATTCAATACGTATTATAGTGAACGTATAATTTGTGGACGTCTCTGAAGGCTGGGCGTTGACTCGTTAAAATTAAATTAAAAAGTTCATCAACTCGTCAACTTACATTTTCAATAACTTTTAACTGAATAAGTTGATTTTTTTTTTCAATTTATCATGCCTTTAATCAGTTTAATAATTTTAAAAACATTTTTATTAATAACTCGATAAAAAAAATTAAAAAAAGTAGCTATGAGAAGAAAATTCCAAGAGAAAATACGAAAACGTTTTTTCGAAGCCGGGTAAGTATCGTGCTGTTACAGGTACGTACACTATAAATATATAAATATTTGTTTTAAGCATAAGGTTAATTTTTAATTTTGTTTTTAACATAAAAAAAATTAACTTTTCAATCGACTTCAATTCACAAACGAGAATTCGCTGACCTGCCCAACCTTGATTTCGTGTATTCGTTTATTATTATTGTAACTATTAAAAACACTACGCGCACTACGTCGATCGGCAACGGAAATTTAAAAACTCACGACGACGACGACGACGATCTCGTTTTGACTGATCGACGACTGGAGAGGTAATTTATACTGTAGTAGCAGTTCATCTCCAGAAATATGTCGTACGAAACCCGTAACTGCTACCGTGTGCGGCCCCACACATGGCGTTCGAATACACGTTTTACAGTCTTACTAAAAAATACCTATTTACCGCGAGACTACACGATAATGTTTTTAGGCCTGCACAGCCAGTAGATTAGTAAAAAAAATTTTAAAAAAAAATAAAAAGTGAGAGAGCTGAAGAGAGTTTTACGCGTTTTATTACACTACGCACACATCCACTAAATTATACACGCATAACACCGTGTATAATATGTTATTTTGGCGCCATGTCTACAGAAAAGATTAAAAACAACGACCGAAGTTGCGCAACAGCCTGCGGCCAGTTTAATAACACTTTTGCTCTGCGACTACGGAAAGGATATTATTTATGTAACGCGAGGTAAAATTATACGGTAATTTTACTCTTGATCACCTGGTGCGGGCCATGAAAAAAACGAGACCGCGCGAAAGGCCTACCTACCGTATGAAAAGCGGCAAAGGACTATAGAATTCACTATTTTGTTGTTGTTTAATAAAAATAAAAATATATCATATTATAACCAACACGCGTTTGAAAGAAAACTGATTTAAAAAAAACTTAAAACACCTATGCCTGAGCCGTGAGAGTTTTTTCCGGCAAAACAGTAATTTTTGCAGTAGGTACAATGTTTGCGGCGGCCAAACGATCGTGCGCGTGGGAGCGCAGAATTTCGGACGACGGTTAAAGAGATACGATAATAGCTCGCCATTTTAATTTTACACATAAAATGTGAACGCTGTAAGATTTAACTATATACATGACCCCTCAAATTACTTTTTACTGATTTTCGCCAAAATCCGTCATATAGGACGTACAAACTATAAGTCATCAGGTTTTCGTATCAAGCGAATCGTCATAAAAAGGTTAGGTTTGCGTATAGTAAACACCCAGTAACGAAATATTCTAATAATTACTATTTTCACCCACTATAAATTATAGCCCTGTTAAAATGATTTTGGGCCATGTCCATTAACCGTTATAATACAACGTAACTAAATTCAATGTGTAATATATATAGGTACAAATTTAACCAAACAAACGGTAACAAAATTGTTTTTGTTTAAAATATTCGAAATAAGGTACCTACCTAGTTTTTTCAAAGCGAGACTCGTACAGCGCACGTCGAATCAGAGACGTTCGACGTTTGGGACGATCGGACGCGATCCCAAATTCAAACGAAGGTCTCCACGGTCAGTTCATTTCCACAGACAGGTGAAACCTTGATTTCAGAAACGTTACGATATATAATATGAAGAATTTATGTTTGTACTCTAAAAACGCGCAACGTATTATATTAGTCATAACATAATTCGATTTACCGGCCATACTGTTGATCTCAATATTACACATAATTCGTAGTGAGATTTTCAATTAAATAATACCGTCTTCTATTTCGTTCGCACGATAACACGATTACGGCGGATATCGAAAATACGATATTGCACATTTGTGTTTTTAATCGTCATCATTCTGGGTATACCTATCTTTTCGAACTGATTTGTGGTAAAAATTCAGTTTTAACTGAAAGATAGTAATATAATAAGTTCGTACGATGACTAAAAATTTAGAGCAAATATCGTTATATGTGTCATGGTATATTAGATTTATACGACTACCCACGTTATGTATACCCGAGGGGTACGGATATCAAAGTGTGTAACCTACCTACTGTATAAAATTTACCGCGATAAAGATATCTATAGATATACATAAAAACCACATTTATTTATACATTTAACGCATAATTTATTCAAAACATTTCATATTATTATTATTGTTATTATAGTATAGGTTAGGTCTGTACCTGAGCAATTATTTTTATGAAATGTTAACTTTAATAGAGTATAATAGGTGTATAAATTGATTTTCAATAGCTCCACGTAGTAATATCTTGTGACTATCCATTATTATTCATTCGCTCTTTCTTGAGTATTATATTTTATGTTTCGAAACTCGAATCTTACCGGCGATAGCTTTCGTAATGAAATTCAAACTACTTAAAATCCAAGATTTTTCGTGTATATACTAATTTTTTTTTTAACTAGAGAGAAACCGGCCACCACCTGATGTAAAATGTAAACGAACTTTTGATCTCGCCTCGCTTTCAAAACCTCATCGATCGAAAAATATCGAGTCGAGTACAGGTGCCCAACCTACTATTATTATAATGTTATGTTCTCAAACAAAAGTCTTCTTCTTCTTCTTCTTTGGTTTCGGTCAGTCAGGACCATACCTCTAAACGTACTGTCACCTTTATCTCCTGCTGATTCTTGCCAATGACTATTCGGGTCCACCGTTTCGGCATCTTTTCCGACGCAATCTTCCCACACCTTAACCGTGGTCTTCCAAGCGGTCTCCTCCCTACTGCGGGTTTTCCTCGATAACTTTTCTTATCGGCAACTCACGCGTCCTCCTGCAGGTATATCCTGCCCAAACCGGTCTTATTTTTTTTTTTTAATCTCTTTCAGTCGCTGAAAAAGGGATTGCAGTTCTTCATCGTCGCGTAAATTCCTCCGCATCCGTTTAGTTTCAATTAATAATGCACGAAAAACCGAATTACACGCATATTGCGGGTGAAATAATACTGTCGAGCTCACACCGCCGCACAACATAATACGCGTCGTAGCATGTTATAAAGGCAGGTTAAATCGCCCTACAAACCTATGTCACACGATCGATCGGTCGTTATTAATAATTCATTAAAACCCCGACCGAAAACACCTCGGTAAAAAAAACGAAACAATGCGACTGGTCGTTTATTGATGTGGACAATACGTTATATTTTATGCGTGTCCTGCAACAACAGTAGCAGCGGTCGTACACATGGCGTACGCAGAGTAATATGGTCGTTTAAACACGTGTTAAAACCAGCAACGCGCGAGAAATACAAGTATACTTACTTTACACAGGGTGACGATTTGTTACACTCATATTCTGAACGTAAGTATATTTGTATAGATAATATCTGTTAATTTTTTATTTCGATTGTTTTATATATGTATATAATTAGCACCCGACGTGAGATCGTTACCTCGGAACTATTATTATTGTAATTGTTTTCAATCATTTTTATTAAGCGACAGTGTTGTTGTGCGATGTATACATTATGGACTACCTGTATACACAGAGGAAATCGTTTTGGACGTCTATAATTGATCTGCGAATACGCGTCTAATATAAATATTGAACGCAGCGAGAACGGTACTTTAATGATTCGCGTGACTGAATCAATCGTTTATTACGGCAATACATAAATGTTTTTTTTTTCTTCTTTTTTTTTATTTACGAATGTTCCCTAAAATTAAAATCCCGTAAAATAACGTCGACCACCGGAATCGGGTATTGTACACGACGACCGAACGATTTGGTGTGCAAACGATTTCCACCTAGAATCCAGTATTGAACAACACCGTCTAGCAAAACGCAATAATACTCAAAGCGTTTGCCCGTCCAACATCGACGAAACATCGATCCAATATAACCAGTTTCGAAAAAAAAATACGTGTCACACCGGCCGTGACTTACACCCCTGTGACCCCTTACTGCTATGAGTACGGCGATAAGACGAAATTATGTTTGACACCGGTGCTGCGGAAATACGACATATTTTCCTGTTTAAGTAAAAGCAGCCAAAAATGCACCAGCTAACCGTAATACGAAATGTCGAAACCAGTTTAAGCTAACCGGCAAAATTAAAAAATTTGCCGATAATCTGCGAGGGTAGGTGTGCGGCGATATGGGCAGTCGACTCTCGTTAAAACCACCCGTTTAGAAATATGTGCTAAATACTCTTCTCAGGCTAACGTGTGGCATGGTAGAATCGAAAAACGATTTTTTTTTCTTATTACTTTTTTGTACCTACTCTCCGTAGGCGCGATTTGAATCGCTGAAATCAAAATTATCGGGAGAGGAAGGCCTAAGGCTGATTTGCGTACTAACGTGTGCTGCATGTTAAAAAAAGTCTTAATGCGCCCTCTCCCCGAATCGCCGTACGCACACGAGTGGTTCGCGCAGTTCCCGATACTTTTTCACCAAAACGTTAAAGCGCCCTATCCTATTTTACCGTCTGAAAATTATTATACGTCGAATTTAACCGCCGTTTCAAAATAGTTTGTAAAAAAACGTCAAACGCGAAAAAGCAACGTTTTTTTTTCACACATTATTACAGACCTTCTGTACCCGGGTTAAGTTTTCAGACGGGTTTTTTTTACCGAGACCGAATAACAGGGGTGGTGGTGGTGGAACCGGGGGGGGTGTTTTTCTACGGGGGTACATTGGTCGCCCGTCCGAACACACCAGCGGTCGAGTTCGTAAATGGTGCTCATTATAACGAGAAAAACTTACGTGCGCGTCTTCGACAGCGTTTCCACCCGAACTTATCCGAACAGTTAGACAGGCCACACAGTATGGAACGTCGATCGAAAACAACAACGGTATAGTACACCGTGTATAGTACGCCGGGCAACGTGAATAATGTGGCAACTCGTGTAGATTTCGCACAAAAACTGTGGTCGGACGGAACAAAAATCAAACCGGTCGACGGGAATACATCGTGTACACACAGCTCTGTGTACCGCGCAAAGTCGGTTTTTTAAATAGATATCGTATCTTATAAAAAAAAATACCCGTTAAAAACGAATTTTTTTTCTCTCACGGTGGAGGAAAACTGAACGACGGGCGTAAAAATTTCCTCGGCGCCAACGTTATGACGATATATTATTTTTCGCGTAAAAAATACACAATCGTTTACAGTGCCGTCCGTATCGCGTCAAAACGAGCCGGCCGCAACGTATCGGCGACGAGCGCACTGACTGTCTGCGAGTGCGCGTCCGTCGGTCGTGCAGCAGTACGCCGCCGCCGCCGCCGGTTCCTCGATCGGCGGCGGCCGGCAATAAGCGTTCTCGAACCGTCCGGAAGGTCAGCTGATCAGAAAGAAAGTAGTAAGTGGTGGTGGTGGTGGTGGTAGCGGTGGCGGCGGTGGTGGTGTTGGTGGCGGTGGTGGTGGTGGCGGTGATAACTACTATGATAGTAGGACCGGTCGTGGTTTCTGATTAGTGGTGGTGGTGGTGAGGTGGCGATGGAAGGGGTCGCACGAGCTGCGCGCGATGGACTGCCGTCTTTTTGTTTATCGTGATTTTGAAAAAAAAATGTGGCATTTTAATCGGTTGCAGGGTGCAAGAACCTAACGCGTTGCTCGACACTTTTTAATAATCCACCACGAATCGATCGAAAACCGAAAGAAAAAACAAATTTTCCAGTGCACGAAACGCGCGTCGCCGCTAAGTGTGTCGTTTTTACGTCGAACGAGTATTTTATTTTGGGTAAACAAGCATATAAATATCTTTTCAGTTTTACACTACTTTATTGGCGATCGATATGATAAGCGGGTACCCACCCAACAGAAGTAGTTTTTTTTGTTTTTACTTTTCGTCGACAAAGTAACGCGCGACCTGCGCAATTTTTCCTTCAGAGACGTCGAATTTCCGCGTAAAACGCGCGCAACCGGGAAAGCAAATGTGACGTGCGCAGTGGCGGCGCGAGGTAAAATTTATATGTGGCCGAAGTAGACTTAAAGAGGCCTTTTTTTGGCCATATTTTTCTATGGTTAATTTATTTATTGGTTAATTATAAGTCCCTTTGGAACGCGCTTTGGCCCTTTGAGGTGCGAGGCCGTGGGCCCACTTCGCCCACGCCTAGCGCCGCCACTGGACGTGCGTATAGTGGATGATGATACGATGTCGTTCCTAAGACGTTGCTTACGGTAACGACGTAAAATAGAAATTAAAGGTGTGAAAAAACGATGTTGATTCATCAGATTTTACTAATAAAGTACACGTGCAAATTTTGTTCTCAACGATAAAAATTCCTTCCAAAATGAACACGAAAAAAATTCAACGGGTGTAAAAAAAACTCGTACACTGTCAAAACGTACCTACGAGTACCTACCGAATCTTCGTAAAACGCAAAAATTTCACGCTGTTTCCGTAGTAACTAATCGACATTGGTACAAATACTTCTTATATACAGTTACATGAACGCCAACAGTATAATAACGCAAAATTATTAACTTGTCTGTGAACAAAAAAACGACCGCCTTTGGTATCTAATTCATTTTTCGAATTCTTCAACTTTCCCGAAATATGTGCCCAACGTATTGTCTTCAAACAGAAAACTCCTTTATTATAACGGTCGACAAAGTGTGTTCTAAACCGCTGTTAATTGGCACCTATAATCAAACCTCGGTTCTAACCTAAATTAGCTAACAGGAACATCGCTCAAACTACGTCCTGGTTATAAAAATAAATCCACGCTAATTTCTTCGAGTTGAATTTCATGAAATAAACTTACTTAACCGCAGACTGCTGTACAATTTGTAAAAAAAAAAAAAAACTGCGCAAAATGTTTGATGACTTGATTATGCATAAACTTTAAAGCAACTATCAACATTTTAAAATTCGAAACGCATGGTTAAGTTGTTTGATAAGTGTCTCTACGTATGCTTCCTGATCTAATTAATTCTCGTTTATTTTTATTTTTTTTCTGGCTGTACATAAATCGACATTGTACAATATGCATATTTTGTAATAACAATAGTTAATGTAACGTCATAAAAAAAAGCAAACATTCTTTATTAAACCGAAATGGTTGTGTACACGCAAATAATAATGTGTTATTTATGACGGTATCTTAAATGTGTGTGATTTCATTCAATCTCATCTTAAACAAACAGATCATTTCTTTTATTTGGTACAACAAGATAAACGGACTTTTTGTAATTTTATTGATTCGCAAACAACAAATTAACGTTCGCTTAACGATAAACTATTTGTCATACCATATTTACTTTCTATTTACTATCTTGAATACAATAATAATACGATATAAGTAATACCTTGCTGAATATTAATCGTTCCCAGTATTGAGTTACGATTTTTATCTCAACACGCGACATATTAGTATAATAAATCGTAGTGTATTTACGTGTTGACAATAATAATTTTAATTTTGAAATCATCTTCTTCAAAACTCAACCAAATTTGATTGATATAAACTCAAATATTTCAACATAACACAAATATTTATTAACGTACATTTTTTTAAGTACAGATAAGTACTCCAGTCTGGAATATTATTGGTACACGAAGCAGAAGATTTAATCAAATTTATTTTATAGACTTTAATATTAGATTTAAGAGAGATTAATTCGTAAGAAAAAAATTTTAGACTTTATACAACTGGCTTTGATGTTCTATTGCATTACTACTAGCACTTACTACAGTTACTCCAGTTTTGATTTCGTACAAAATACAAATCATTTATCGTTAATTGTTAGTTTGCTACGAGTTATTAAGTTTTCCCCTGTAAATAAATCAAACAAAACAATAAACGCTAACAATTCGTTAAAAAGTTATTGGATTTTAAATAGGTAGTTTAAAGCGGCCAAGTATCAAAACACCGTAATCATTATTTTATATTTTCATTTATACTAACCAAGTTTAAATGATCCCGAATTTAGTCGATTTCATCAAAAAACGACTTAAAATAAAAGAATTTAAAGTTTGTGAGAGGACTAAAAATAGCCTGGAAATAGGTGTTGATGTTCTCATTCTCAACCAAATGTTTGCTACCTAGTATTTGTAACAATGCTATGTAAAAACCAAAAAAAAAATATATATATATAAAGAAAATAAACTGTTTGAAGTTATTAAAGAATAAAGTTATTATATTTTTAACTTTAACACGTGTGAGTTTCTAATACACATTCTTTATTTGAGACATTGAGCAGTCCGTTAAATTCAAAATAAAATATAAGTGTACAATATTTTTAATATCTCACAAATTGTGAGCAAATACATTTGTATGTTTGTATACGTATTGCTTTTGTTTGTGCGCAAAATGCGCAATTTTCAGTTATTTTACTGTGCATTTTACTACTTACGAAAATAGAATCATCGAATACAAGAAAGCATAAAAATAAAATACATTAACGTTCATAAAACGTTCATTTTATAATGTTGAAAAAAATTTCATAGTACAATTTACAAACACAATTTTATTAGTTGGTACTTAAATAATTTTTACAACGGGAACTGACAACTGTTCTAAAAATACATTGATTTTTGGAGCGAAAATACAATTTTAACATGCTTGATTACAATATTTTGAAGAATATAACGTAGGTATGTAATGTATTTAATAATTAGTTGTCGATAGTCATTTGTCTGTATATATTTGATTGATATTAATAATAAGTAAAGCAATTATTATTCAACGTAAAATTGTATATTAATTATGTTTATAAAAACCAACAAATTTACGATCAATTTGTAAGCGTGCATTTTGACAAGCCGTTTTAAAACAACTCGCGGTTAAAAGACGACAAAAATGTATCTTTCATAAATAGATTGTGACAAAATAAAAATAGTTTTGTTTTTTTCAGTAGAATATTAATAGTTTTTAAAACGTTTTCAAAGATGTAGATTGTATGGGTTGATGGTTGACAAACATTTTCAGTGAAAATGGTTCACTCATATGATTCCTAGAAAATTCAAGGGTTTATCGAACAAAAGTTTTGGAAATTTTCAAAATTTTTTTAGTACCTAGTAAAAAAGTTCAAAATCGGTTAAAAAAGTTTGAAAACTGTTCAAAATCTCAATTACCAATAAGTCTCAATTACCTATAATTTACGATAGTCGTTTGGTAAAGAATCAAAAAATGAAATTTTTTAAAAATTATGTCGTTTCCGTAAGTTTCAGCGTCCTTTACCGTTTTCGGGTAGTTTTGTACCTCTAACTTTTCGAATTTTCAAAGACCACGCGTCACGAAGTTCATAGAGCTGCCAGAAACTGGGTGTCAGTGTAGAGATTTAAGAATTTTTGAAAAAAATATAGTGATTTCAATGGTAGAAAAAAAAAATTAAACACGCATCAAGCAATAAATATTTTTTATTTGTTTTAAACAAAAATTCTAATACTATAAACCATATGACAATGTAACATCATGATACGGCCATTCTACGTAAATTGTAATCGGTCCTATACGGGTAGACAGTTGAGTTTAAAATAAACTCAGAAAAATATTGTTCTTAAATGCTTAATTTAAAAATGATAACTTATAGTTCTAATGAGTCATAAGCCATAACAACCATAATATTATACACAAAAACACTGCTGACAAAAAAATAGGTTAAAACATTAAATAGTTAACCTTTTATTAGAACATTGAACCGTGTTTGTCACATTATATTCTTTCCATAACGGTCACAAAACAACAAAACATTGACAATAACAGTTTATAGTAATAACACAAAATATGTATCATGGTATGGTATTAATGGAACATTAACGATTTATGATATGTAGCTATAATTATTTTGTAGGTAACGAATTATTTTATATTAATTATCGATGTCGTTTACTCAACTATAACCATACGGCATACAATAAGACACATCAATTTTATTTTATATTTTAAAATTCTGTATTATTTACCAAATAGTTGTGACTTTTTAACACTATAAAATAAGATAAATCGTTAAAAACGATATGACTAAAGCTAAAATTAATTGTTCTTTTATTATTGTTATTTTTGGCTTCTCGTATGTTACGAAAATAATAAATTATTCTAAAAATATTTCAACTTCATTTTAGTTTATAGTACCTACCCATTAATCATACTGTGCTTTTCTTTTACAGTTGAGTTGATACTTTTATGTATGATATACTTACACAAGTCTTCTTAATGAGTTTAAAAATATTTTATTTATAAACCGCATTAATCTGGTTGCCGTTATATTTGCAACTTTTTACATCCAAACATCTTGTTATTTTAACTTCTTACTTGGCTATGTTCACTTTACCCTAATTCACAAACTTTGCATTTTGCATGTTTGTCTTTTTTGGCATTTCAACGATTAAATAAAAAAAACCATTTTCAATTACGATTAATTACCACACAGAAATTAATAAAGAGTTTGATCGAATTTTGATGTCACATATTTTTATAACAGTAAAAATAAACTGCGAGTCACTTAACTATTGAACACTAACAGTTAGTGTTTTATTTAAGTCACGATAATTATTATAGGTATTGTTATAAAGTATTAACTGAGAAATAATTTCAATTTAAGAAAACATCAAACATCAGAATTATACATTTTCGATAATTTTATACTAACAACATAGAATAACTGTCCATATTATATAACTTTTTTAAAAATCATACTAAAACCGCTCTACTCTTTCGTATCCCCTAAAAAGTCTTCACATTACCATATCGTGGCAATAATATTGCTATTTAAAACATTTTCGTTCGACTCATTAAATCATTTTATAATTCTAACAATTTAACTACAAACTTTAATTCAAATACTAATTTTTTTTTTAATTCAGTTTCATTTTAAATTCATATTAATTAGTATATACCTAGTTTAAATGCTCTGTTCAAAAATTTCTGATAGTCTTTTATATAAATAATCAATAATAAAGCTTAGATAAACTGTATAACTTAATCATTATTCGAAACTAATAATATTCTTCGAAAAAATTAATTAAGAATAGCTGATAGCGTACTATACAAATATAATGTTAAATTATTACAAAGTACAGAAAATTGGTTCACATCTTATGAAACATGAACAATAATTGTTCACCATTTTGTTCTGAGCGTAGTGAAGAATGTATTGATTTTAAGAAGCTATTTTTATTTTGAAAATTTGCTTAGATTATGAAATTTTTGAGCTATGTATTAAGATTTGAATTTGTTTACGGTTTTTAACAACTTACAAAATGTTTAAACCTTTACACAAGCTACTAATAACACACTATTCCGTGTAGAATAATACTTCGGACAGCACATTGTTTGTTTATTAATTGAAAATTTACAAAAATTATTATTTCAAATCGTGTTCATTATTAACATGTTTTTATGTGTTGTAAACAATTAACAATTTTATCAACGATTTTACGAAAACTCGTCATAAAATTTTTAAAACAACTCGAAAAGTTCATAGGTACATCATTCAAATTAGTAAAATACGATTATCGTGATTAAAACATCAAACAATTATTACCATATTTGAGTATAAGGAAACCTAATATCGAATATTGTATGTACTATTAATTATTTATATTTAATATACATTCTATAGATAAATCCAAAACGCATTGAATTTTTTAAATTATACTCAATCCTTTCGAATAATTTAAATGATATATTTTACAGTATTAGGTACGTACAACGTAGTGAATGTTGTATTGTACACATATTTGCATATTACACAATACAATGATGCATAATGAAAGTTAATTAATTGAACTTAAAAATTTAAATACACCTTGGTTGTGTTTATGTTACTATCATTAGTGATTGCCAATGAATTATAAAGAAAATATTCACTAATTTACGACTGGAAATTTAAAAGATCAAATGTTTTGCTAATAAATTGTTTTTATTTTTCAAGTGGATTTGAACAATAATGCAACATTACTATTTTATTTACATACCATTTTAATACGTTTGTGTTAAGAATGATGAATGAATATTTTACGCATCTAGCTCCTGTATATCATAAACAACAAGTTTATGACATTTTGTCCTTGAACCTGAATTAATAAGATAATATTTTTTCAAGTGCATAGTATTAAAAAACGTCCAGCCTCAAAGAACGGGAATTAAAACAAATATTGTGCACTTTGGACATGGGAAATTTTAATATAAGATTCCAAAAGTGCCAAATTGCACAACAAAGTGTATTGTTTGACTTTGTTTTGATATTATTATAGTTTATATTTCTAAGTACCTTAGTCTACTTAATATATTTTAATATTTTTACCATAATTGAATAATTTTTAAAAAGTTATTACTAACAAAAAGGACGGAAAAATAACGCGAGGAATAAAAAAGAATTTCAAGTGTAAAAGTAACTAAAAAGAGGTATATTCATTAAAAGTAGTAAAAAAAAGTTATAACTAATTATCAAAAGAGCATATTGAACAATGTCTTTTGAAGTTTTTGTAAACATTCAAAGTCATAAAATGTGAAAACTACTTTATATGTAGCACAAAAATGATCGAAACTGCTTTAAACATATTTTATAACGTTCGGACTTCATCTGTTCTAATAATGTGTAAAATTTCCAACAAATTTAAATAGTTTCGGAGGAGTTATAGCCGAAAACATAGAACAACAAAATCTAAAAATAACTGTCTAAAAATGTATATAAACCAAAATCGTGCAAACCTGTTTTTGAACAAATTTATCCACATATAGGTAAATTATATATTATGTTGTTTTGATCGAATTAAATTCTCTAGACTCTAAACTGAAAATTAAAGGTTTTTGAAACATATGTGTTTTTTTATATATATATATATATAAATTTTAAAAAATGTAGTGTCAAAGACTGGAAAAAACAATTGATTTTTAGAAGGAGCTTCCTGTTAAGATTTAATACCGGAAAAGACAAATGGTAAATTGGAAAAACTTGCAGGTAATAGACAAGGCTTTTACTGCAGTCTGTATAAAATATATCTTCGATATGAATTTGAGATGTTATTCAACTGGACTCAGATGTATACAAGCACCTAAGTACTTAAGTATTATATCTAAAGGAAGACGAGAGGGCTGTCTTAGGGTTCCTAAATTATACACAACTGCCTATCAAAACTACTATCAGAATATTTAGATATAAAATTGATAAATAATAACCAATTTTCAAAGCCAAAATTTCAAAAATAATGACGGTAAGGCGCAATTATCAATAAATGTTCGATATGAATCAACTTTGATTGTCATCAAGTGTTTTATATAACTATTCTATTATGACAATTATTTATTTTAATTGTTTATAAATATACTCCAGTGTCATAATAATTATAATATAACCAGTTTCCGCGTATAATCACATTTAGTTTATTTTAATGATTTCAAGACCCTACCTCTCACCACCAGATTGCTTTAAAAGAGGAGGAGAAGTCAACTCATGTGCGAAATGTTTATTTTTTTTTTTTTTTTTTGTTTAATTATGTATACGTATTATGTAACTGAATTGAAATAAAAAAATAATGCAATTAATGAACATATAATTTACTGAACAATATTAATTATAGTAAAAAACTTTAACTTTCCTTCATTTATAAAAAACGTATA
>CM029357.1:16925723-16972887 GCA_017140985.1 Hormaphis cornu
AAAGGTCACACGAAAACAATATATCAAACTTATATGCGGCATTTATGATAAATATTCCAGTAGACATTAATATTTATTATAATGAACGTCCTTGGATAAAACGCAGTCTATAATATACTTACGAAACAATCAATAACAATAGAAATAACAATTTTTAAAATAATGGTTTAGTTTTAACATTTATTATGTTTAAAATATACCCGTTTATACCCATTTTTTTTTTTTTTTTTTTTGCAGGAATATAATTAATAATGATAAGTTAGACATCGTTAAGTTCCTAACTATATATTTTATTGTAACGTTTCCAACGAAACTTAACGTTTACCAGATTAGTGTGTGTGTGTATTTCCATATAATATAACGTGTAATACTATATTGAATATTATGAAAATTAAAAATCCTCTTTGTAAACATTTCCTGTGCAGCAGTCCTGTAGGCTTTTTCAATGTTTCATTATTTTAATGACTTTAATTTGTTTCATGGTCAACACAATTGGGTATTATAAATATGAATGAAAATATCAGTGGCCTTTGTAATGAATTACAACTGAACCGTTACTCTGCAAGCAGTCCTTTGTTCTAAAGGATATTTAAAAAAACAATACTTTTTTTGGTTTAAAATAATATAGACGCATTTATTTTCAGTATCGTGAAAAAATGTTCGTAACAATTTTGGATTCTACAGAACATTGAGTTGAATGCACTTATTTCTTTTTAGTTTTGTTTTCGTAGTTGAGTAGTTTTCAACTTTTAAAATAATATTATAGAACTTCTCCAATATTTACACATACATTTTTTATTGTCGTTATTTGTGTACAAAATTTTCAATTATTTAACTGTTGCAAGTTTTGTTTTATAAAATTTTTAGTTTTGTTTTATAAAACTTTTAGTTCTTAGTTTAACATCATAGAATTTTAATACAAGATTAACAACATACTATATTCCTATACATAATTGACATTATTAAAAATCGTTTCATACGATTTTTGTTTTTACATTTTTAATACATCGTTATTATTTCTGCTTATTTGTTTTTTTTTCTTTATTGGTAACTCGTCTATAAACTGTTCAAACTCATTAATATTTTTAAAATTATTAAAACAATAGGTAAATATTTATGTGATTCATGTTTCATAAAATTTCGATAGTTTTTCAGCTAAATATTATATGATAATACACAACTCCAAAATTTTCAATTTGTTTAGTATTTTGTTCACAAAGATGGAAAACAGAAACCCAACCAAAGTCTTAACCTACTTTACATTATTAATAGAAACTCTTTATTTTTTTTTTTTTTTTGAGTATAGGTACCTACTTCACGTCTAGAGAATGTATCGATATATCGTCTTGTGCAGTGAAACACTAATTACTGAAGAACAAATCAAACATGAACTTACTATTCAACATCGGAATATAAATTCAAGAATAACAACAATCTAATCATTTATTAAACGGAACATGGTTTTCCTTAAGGAAAAGATAAAAAAGGTACAAAATGTTTTTATAAATGTATAGGAATGAAATTTAGTTTTTACAAAATAATACAATACATATAAAATTAGTGTTCCTTCTAAAATATAGCTCCTAGTATCATACTATACTATAATTATTGAAACTGATAATTCTACTCAAATTTATACTTGTGCTCGATAATCTGAAACTTTTAGTACAAAAATGTCATCAAGCACCCAACACGATGACGTAATAGTGTTAGTTTTTATCAAACATAATCACCTAGTTTATTTGTTCTGAACAATTTCGTATGAATAAAACAAAATAACAATATGAATTTACCAATTGAAATACTAGTGACAAAAAATAAGAAAGAATAATATTCTCGTCGTACTTATTTTGACTTGATTTCTAGAATCACAAAATTAAACTCTATAAAAGTGAAACTTATATTCATTGAACAATTAAGTTTCTAGATACATGTTTTAATATAAATTATTAATGCAGTGAGTTTTCCCCTGTAATCTTGGCAACTGTCCAATGACCCTAATTGGTGACCAAGTTAATACCTATACTTTATAGTTATATTGAAACGGAACTTCCAAATTAACTAATATCAATGTAAAACAAGTATATTTGTTAAAAAAAATATCCGTTTAAATAAAAAAAGAACGGTACTACGGTAAAAGTGCAGTAGTGACTACGCTTTGGGTGGGTCATTGGTCTCAAAGTTGCTGTTTATCCATATTATTTAAAATCTAAAAGCAACGATGATTCATTGCATTTGAAAAAACGATTCTGCACGAGATATCTAATGTAATAACGTATGGGTAAAAAAGATCGCGAATAACTCCTATTATACATACGTAGAAAAAAAAAGTAGTGTATTATACCTAACAAAAACTTTTTTCAATTTTTTATAACTTATTAAATTAATTTAATACATAAAAGTTTGAAAACGACGAGTTTTTTATAACGATGGTTTAATAGGTACAACATTGGACGGGTTGCACTGGTTTAGAAGTTGTAGTTCAAACGTATAATTTGATATCTGAAAGGAATGATAAATCATTGCCTTTAAAAAAACGATACTTAGCGAGCTCAGATATCCAGTATACGTCCAGATAAAAATAATATATAACAAAAAATATACCAAGAAAATTATTAAAAAAATTAAAACGTATCTAGCAAAAACATTTTACAATTTGTACAACGTATTAAAATAATTTAGTTCATAAAAATTTAAGAACGACATGGAATAATTTTTTATAACGATAGTATAGGTATAGTCGTTCTGACGCTGGATTTGGCGATTTCGCCGTATTCGTCGTTTTCGGCACTTAATTTAGAAAATAATGAAAATATCAAAAAATTCTTTACATAAAATAAAATTTAAAGCCAAAATCGCAACTTTTATGAGGAATTCAACGTAACAATTACAGCACTCCTTTTACCCAAAAACGTCATAACAAACCTAAAAATTTCAAATTTTTCATCGTATAATTCTCGATTTTCTTTTTTTTTGTTTTTGGGGTAAACTCAAAACATAAGCGAATTTCCAAAAAGCTTTAACCCGGAGTCTATAAACCTTTTAGAAAAGTTACTGACTTTGAATATCGGAGCATTTCTTGTATACGAAAAGTTGTTGGCAGAAAAACAAAAAAAAAAAACATTTTAGTAAAAACAATACATTCCTCGCTCGTCGCTCAGAATCTAATATGTTTTCGATTATAATATTTATCACGGGAACTTTCGCGTTGTAATCCGTTTGATTCGCGGGTTTTACAAAAAATTTGATTAATATACCTAATATTATTATTATTGCAAAGATTTACTCGATGTCATATACTATAGCTACTGCATTTGTACATCGTTAAAGTGTCAGCAGCGAAGAACAACAAAATGCAAATGAAAAATAACGTTGAAAAATCAAAAATCCAAACGGTAAACTTTTTTCCACATTTTGAAATAGTATGATATAATATGTACTGATTGACTAATATTCAAATATATTTGCAGAATCCATGGTCGAACAATTTATAAATAACACGTTTTATTAGTAAACAACTGCAGAGAGTAGTATCCGTGACCCGGCGGACTATAATTTCATTTATTTTTTAATTGTTTTAATATGCATAAATATGTATTGATTTTCTTTCAAATATTTTAATGTTGCTTAAAATGTGTTTTTTTTTTTTTATGTTGTTTTTATTGTTACATGTATGTTATTGTTATTTTAATCGACTGTGCACGATTATTACTGTATACAATATGGAACACGGTAAAATAATAACAGACTGCATTCGTGTGTATAATATGTATTCTCCAAGGGCATAACGGACCGGAACATGAATGCGTTTAAACGCGATTATTATAATCCAAAATACTTATATAGGCACACGTTTTGTATACACGACGTTGAATAGACCTAAGGGGACCGAAAAATTGATTTTAATTAACGTTTTATGATGAACCGCTATGCATAATGTAACAATAATGGATATAAGTTGAATATCTCAATGAACGATTTCGATTTTTAGAAGTTACGACAGTGCTAAGAAATAAAATTTAAAAATCCGGGATCGCTATAGGTCGCGTGGGTAGTTTGACGGAGTGGAGACTACGCTTTGGATGAGTATCATTGGTTTGGAAGTTGTGGATTCAAACGTATTATTTAATATCTGAAATTGTTTTTTATTTTTTGTGTACAACTTTTTTGGAATTTAAGATTTTGGTAAATCGTTAAATACAATGCACCAAGGATACAAGTTGGAATTTCATGAAACGTTTTGAATGTAAAGATCGGAACTATTCTTTAGGTGCTATGTCACAGACACAAAAAGAATTTTAAAAAAAACAAATCTTTGCAAAATTAATAGCTTCCTTGCTAACGCTCAGAATCTCAAATAATGTAATATAGCCATATTTTATTGAATTTCTAACTGTATTGATAACGTGGAAAACAGTATTAAATGAAAAACGCTTTTTTTTATATAAAGTCAGAAATCCAGTTCACAAAGAAATAGTGGTAAAAAGTTTGAATGTATTTTTATTACATTTAATATAATTCATATTGTCACAAAAACGCAATACCTAGTTTATTGATTATTATAGAACGAAAACTCTATAACTTTTGTTTAATTTTAAATATAATTTCTTTTAATCATGGTAGCACCTTACAGTTTTTCATTCAAAATTGACATTCACTATTCCTTCCCAATTCGAAGTAATGATTGAATTTGAATTGATTAGCAAGATACTACTTAGACTTAAACAAATAAACACAGACGTTGATCAATAGTCAATTACATCAATAGTGGATGAGATGAGGAAAAATAGGCCGAGATGGTTTGGACATGACGTCATGAGAAGAGAAGAAATTGAAGCAGTAAGAGCAGTTATGAAAATAAACGTTGAAGGAAAAAGAGGTGAAAGAAGACCAAAAAGGAGATGGATAGAACCAATTGAAAAAGATGTGCAGATAATGTAAATGATCGTGATAAGTGGAGGAATAGGACTAAGGTGGCCGACCCAAATAGTTGGGAGAAAGGCGAAGAAGAAGAATAAGAATAAGGAGTTGATAATATATCATTGATTTTGAACCATCAATTCTAGGAAAATTTGTTTTCCAGTCAGGACAATATTTCTAGTGCCTCCTGGTAATAACTGTAAAAAACTGTCATTTACGAGTCGCATTGATTTACTGCCACATCTGTTAATTTGTCCATAATATGGATAATAGGATGGCGAGAAAACGATATATTATATCGTTTTCTCGCCATCCTTGTTCTTATAATCACTAAGATAACAATACGCACAGTTGAAAGTCCGACAAATCATTTGAGAATCTGACAGTTTAAAACAATGATATCAAACCAAATATATTTTCTGTGCTCGACTTTCTCTCGGGTTCATTATAGTGTCTCAAATCAGAGAAACATCGGTGTAATCTACAAATGAAAACTTTACCGACGATTTTTATTTTAATTTTTCAAATTTTATCGATTTTTGGACACAAAAAGTAAAAACAATTAAAACAACATATTATTGTACATATTATATCAAACTACGTATTTATAGTATTCAGTTTAAACGCGACTGCATAAAAATAACGTGTAGGTACGCTGTGCAAGCATAAAAATGGAAAATTTAGCCTTTTACGTACGTAATCGGCCAAAGCTTATTTTGTCGGAATCCGAGGGATTCCATAAGCCTCCTAAAGCTTGAACCCTGTCGCCCTGTATTGATATGTAAGCCCAACACAACCGTTGTGACAAAAAACGTTAATTCTATTTTCTTTTTCTCATTCAAATGTTTGCACGCGGTATTACTTGCATATTAATTATTATTTTTAATATTTTATGTGATGTAGATACATAATGTAGGATACTAAACTGATATTTTTAAAACGGACATAGTGGTATAAAATAAACGTGTCACAACACGAAATAATAGTAACTACGCAAAAAATTACAATAATTAATGTGAGTTATTAGAATACGTTCGCCGGTTATTATATTCTTCGAACAAAATTAATTTTGAAACAGACAAAAAAATTATTTACGATGACGGTACATTAAAATGTACCTATTTAATTATTTGATATTTTAAAACAGGACAATTATTTTTTATTGGTAGGTATAGTTATGATTATAGTTTTATGATTTTCGTAAACCATTTAACTTTATTATGTTACAATTTACGTCGTGTCTGTACAAAATGAACGCGTTAAGTCGTCAAGCCGTGTATGAAAATCATTTTACATCGATAATACAAAATTTCGAGCGACTGACAGTTGAAAACCGTAGAAGTCAGAAGATTTAAAAAAGAACTTTTTTTTTAATTCGAGTCAATTCGTTCAACGGACTCGTGATAAACTCGCGGCTCACGACGCGAGACTGGTGCTTATATACATATATATTCAAACATGTTTCTAATTTGTATATTCAGAATACGTACTCAAAAATACTTTTGACCAAAAGCATTTATAAACAGAAATACTTTTAAAAAGTATTTCAAATACCTGTGAGAATACTCTGTGAAAAAAAAAACTGAATGCAGATCTTCCTCCTGTAGGACCATATAGATCGGTCGTTACTCGTCACTTGACAATATGTGTATAATCGAAAAATAAAACAAATTGTACTCAAAAAAAAAATCAATATTATTTTTAAATAAAACAGGTAACACTTAAAACCAAAATATATTTTAGAATACAAGTACTAAAAGCAAATATTTCAAAAATATTTTGAATACTCAAGGGGAACGGGAGCTGGCTATTAATTAAGAGGCAAAGTTTGCAATTTCTACACTCGGTAGTTTCGTTATGATACTAAAGTATTGTATTTAAAAAAATGTTCACCATACGGTCGCGTCAACTTTAGGTATTTAAATACAATAATAGCGTCGTAAAAAAGAAATTTATTTTATTTTTTTGTTGAAGCGCGTTTGTTGGACAGGTTAAAATATATCTTGAATGCCTTCGCTTTGCCGATTTTTAAATTATGTCCGCTGGCACACCGTACCACACATTATCTGAAAATATCGTGATTTTTTATAACTTCAATTAAAAATTGTAAACCTATCGCTACGAAATCGCAAAATCGGAAAAACGAGCGCCCTAGAAGAGGTTTTACTCTCTTAAACAAAACGAAAATTTTTAAAATCGGCCTATGACATACTATGAAAAGTCAGTCGCGTTTTGGTATTTTTCATACTAATTTTGTCCACACCCATCAGTCTTTTTGCGTACTCTAACAAGTAATAAAAGTATTCAAAATATCAAAACAAGTATTCGAATTAGTATACCTATGAAATATTATGTCATTAAAATGATATAATACAGTATGTGCGTACGAGTAATATTTTTTCTCCCTCTTAACGATCGGTAATTATTTAACGACGATGTTCCTGCCGGTTGAACACAGCTGTAATAAACACGTTGAACGTCGTGATCGATTAGTATTTGTCTCCAGCACGGACACGACGCACAATACTGTCTAATAAACTCTAAATAGGCATAATATTTTGTTTGTTGTGCAGTGTAATACACACCTTGACATTATACCACGTTTAACAGTACACCGATCGATAAAATTTTTACTGACTTGAGCAATTAGGTCAATGAAAACCGACCATCTACCTGCTACAGGTGGTGCTACTTTTGCTCATCCTCAGCAATCGGAGGCGGCTCCTCGTTCCCAAGTAATATCCGTATACGACCCTTTGAACGCTTCAAACAGTTTTGTTCCGTAACAATGAGACAATTACGAAACTCACAATATTATTTTTAGTGATTTGGACCCACTCACCAAAAATGTTTTTGAGAAAAGCTGAAGAGCAAACGACGGTTGCAGTGTTTGAGAGGAAGGTACTCGGGAAAATGTGTGGGTCAATACAGATAGTTTTTATGAAAAGTATCTTTTCGAGTTATGATTCAAAAACGAAAAAATATTCAAAGCATTGACAATAGTTCAACATAAAACATCAATCTATTTTTACACATTCCAAATCAGTGACCGGACCAAAAACAATGACTTACCTACTCTACCAGCGAAATGACTATACTCATTTTTCGTTTAGTATAGTGTGGGGATACCAATTTTCATTGATATTTTAAAAACTATGACTCAAAGGAATCGTATTTCCGATTCAGAAAGGAATCTAAAAATTTATCAGAATCCGAAACATTTATTATGTACAGAACAAAAAAAAAATCATTGGTAGATGAGGAACACCCTTATCTATATTGATGTTTTTTTCTGTAATAATTTTTTCAGATTCCCATCAATTTTTAGCATTGTTTCATGTCTTTACAATATTTTATATACATCTAAAGATCAATAGTGTTGATAATTGAAGGTACATGAATTGAACTTTATTTTTTTTAAATTGTGATAATTTTTTTAGCTATGATACAAAAACAAAAAGGTAAAGTTTGGTGAAGTACTCTGAATTACTTGCTTTTTTTACACTCTAGATAAAACTAACAAACGAAATCGTAACTAATTTTGATGATAATTGAGTAACTGACAAAATTTTCAAACCTTGGAATTTGTCTATTCTTGAAGCAATATTGTTTTAAATCTTTAATTTTCAGTTTACAGCCTTTAGAAACTTCAGTCTTAAGTCCAAACAATACATTTTACTATACGTATGTAGTTAAAACATTTTGTAAATCAAATTACATATTTTTGTTTTTGCCATAATTTTGTTTAGGCTAAGACTACTCCGAAATATGTTCAATTTAACAAACATTTTGACACTTTAGTGGAATAGCCGAAGTTTAATCTTGATACGTATTTAAATAATATCAAACTTGGAGGTGGACTAACTTCAGGCATATTCTATTTATTATATTGTCATTGTAAAAAGAAGAATATTGCACACTGAATGATAAATAAATCATAAAAACATATGTTATTAATATCAATTTATAACAAAACTACTGCCAGGAGACAATAATTATAATTGTGTTGATTTTTAGTAGATGTGTATTAGTTTTTGTTTTTTTCCACGCAAGTATTGAAACTAATTCACAACGTTTAAAATGACTAATCCAGGTAATCACCGGGAACGCATTAATTATAGATATTGGACCGTAACCAAACAATTGTATTTTAAAAATAAAAAAATAATTTTTAAAAATAATCTGTAATTTCAGAGTTTTTTGGAAGTTCTTTCGCAAACGAGTTGTATGACACCATTTACACCGGATTAGAAAATGGTCTAAAAGAAACAACTGTAACGAACATTATCAAAGACCAACTAGAATCACCTCAAAAAGAACAGTTTATTAAACTGTTCATTGAACTAAGCATAAAAAAGGTATATTAATTGTAATAATACAATAAATATTTACTATAAAAAAGCGATAATGCACGTGGCCCGTTATAAATTTTAGGAGCCTCTAGACATACATTATGTACTTTGCGTTTGTCACAAACTGTTGGAGGAATTCCAATCACGTTTACCACCGGTGCTGCGTTCTAAACAAGTAAATTTTTGACCAACTCTACTAAGATTTAATAACAAACAAAAAAAACTATTGTTTTAATTATAAATTTTTGATCACATGTTAATAACCGATTTTTCAAAGATCGTTGGACCTAACGAACTCCACGAACAACAGCTAAACGTAAAAAATGATCGAAATGGAATCGGACCAATACTGGGTGCGTTTTGTAAAACATCATTATAAACACCTTTATGTCTTATGTTCATTAATTTCCCGTTGATAAATTTGTCGAAAAATCAATACGATTAAGAATAAACTTACAAATTCGAATGAAAGACCCGGAATGAACTATATACAATGTGGTAAATTCAAATAAACTAAACGCCAAAAATGTTAAACTTTCTTATTATTTCAAACTTTGGGTTTCAATCAGTTCATTTAATACAATTCTAATATTAAAAATGAACCAGTTTACTATAGAAGTTAAAACAATTCAACAACCCTTCACTAACTATTACGCCAATCGCAGTCTACATTGAATACATTTTATATGTTTAGTCAAACAGTAAAATTATTTTATAGTCTATATATATAGATATATAGATCATAAAATTGCATCTTTCGGCCGAGTTGTTAAAAACAACTTTTTTATCTCTTATTATAATTGATGGTAAATTGCATTAAGATATTCATACCAAATTTTAAAACAAGTTATAGTTAATATAACATGAATATAGAGTTAGAATCATACTAAAAATAATCTGTCATCCGCATACGCCATACAAATCAAACGGTACACATTTAAATAATAAATAAATAATTTAAATACAATAATATATAAGTCGTATATTATAATATAGTAAAACAAATTCTTTACTAAGCCTTCTTCTTTTTTTTTTTTTACGGTATACAAACATATTTATTGTAATAAATGTAATCTTAATTATTTTGATGATGCGTTTTATTTTAATTTTTAAGAGTAACAATAATTCAAGTAAGTGCCTAACGTTAACCTAAATTATTCTGCTTCATGTTGTTCTATAGGTACAACAGTGTATATTTAAAAGAAATAAATAAGGTTTCAATAGTTTACCTACACTCTGCAATAAAATACGTAAATATTTTTAACGTGCCAATATTTTAGGACATAGATCCTAATATCCTTATTATAAAAAATAGAAAAAAGTACGCTGTGAATCAAAAGCAAACTAATTTTAATCTTCATTATTTAAACTATAAAAGTTAATTTCAAACACATTCTGATCACTAAAAATTATCCATAAAAGTTAATTCAATTGATTGAAAATGTACAGTAATTTTTTTCCCAGGAGGTATGAAAAAAATTTGTGATCATTTTATGTTTAATCTTGTCCAGCTAATAGTATTAATAATTTATAACTGTTTATATATTTATAAAGTTTATTATTATACATGTTTTGAGATTACTATTGGTTGTAAACCACACGAATAAATACATTTAAATTCGTGGCTAAAGTAGGTACCTGGTACATTATAATCTTCACGACCTTTTTTTTTATTTTTTGCTCGTTTAGATATTTCGGTAGTTATAATATAATATTTGATTGTATTATACTTCCTTTTGAGATTGAATAATCATTGTTTAGATACTAAAATACAGCCAAAACGACTACTGCAGTTATCAAACGTGACACGATGCCATAGCCATTGTACGGAAAATAATATCAAAACGGATAAAAAATCGTTTAACGCGATTGCCAACGTAGAGTTTATGACCAAAAATGGAACTGAACTCAAACGTTTGCACAACGTTATCACGTGCTACGTGAACTACGGCGGAGAA
This sequence comes from Hormaphis cornu, assembly GCA_017140985.1. Lineage (NCBI taxonomy): Eukaryota > Metazoa > Arthropoda > Insecta > Hemiptera > Hormaphididae > Hormaphis > Hormaphis cornu. Next base: position 16,936,954 of record CM029357.1, read on the forward strand.
CATTGTGGTCATGTAGTAAAAGCGTTAAAAATGTCATTAAAAAATGAAATCGATCACTACTTGCACTTTTCCGATAACACGTGGGTACGTACATACAAATTTTACTTTTATTTTCTATTTTATTCGTATAAAAAAATGTTGAATACGTATACAAAGTTCCGTCATTTTAATAAAATAACAGGATAGGTATTCCTTTTAGATTCTGAGCGAAGCGAGGAAGCTATTGATTTAACAAAGATGTGTGTGTTTTTTTTTTTTTGTCTGTGTCACGTGTAGCTCCTAGGATATTGCTCCGATTTTCAACAACAGCACTATTTCCCGGTAGAGAATCTTATATCTCTGATGCATTATTTCAATTCCAAAAATGTCCGTCAGAAAAAACAAAAAAAAATTTAAGAAAAAACGGAAAAAAGTACTGAAAACGTGTTTTTGACAAAATCAATTTTGTTAATTGGTCATAACTCGCAAAATAATGATTGAAAAGACTTGATATTTTCCCACAATGTTGAAATTAGTAATGTACAGGTGTGAGGCAAATTGCAAAACATTTCACAAATTTTTGAGCTAAATATAGAACTTAAAAATTTTCAAAAATTTTCAATTTTTTTGGCATTTAATTTTGTTAGTTACGAGACAGTTATTGTGATGCACTGGTGGAACGTCCTGATGAGGTCGGTCTACGGCATACGCCTGTAGACCATAACGATCTGGACAAATTACGACGTCTCGCGAAAATAGTGCAAAGCGTTGAAGACAAGAGCGGATGTAATTTGATATCGTCGTTGGTTCGCTCTAACTGTTGTGAAACTGAAAGTGCGATCTTTAATGAGGTATAACTTTGACGACTATACACAGATACATAGGACCGTTGAACGATATTCGCACCGACGGTTATGTGCGTTTTCAGATCACGAAACCTATACGAAAAATGATTGCTGTTTGGATGACTCGCGGTCAGGTGGAAGACAAGTTTGGTGAATTTTTCATCGTCAAATCAAATAACGACTACTGCTGTCGGGATAACTGCGGTCACGCGTTAAGGTTCGTAAAACTAACGGCGGTGTTCGAATTCAGTTCGATTTCGCAGTAATCATACCGCTGTTGTTGGCAGTGTAACAAACACGTTAGATTTTCTGAACGAACGTCAACTGAATGAAATTTACCGGATCGGCGAAAACGTGGGATTCCTGTTGAAAATTCTCGGTCCAAAGACGAACAAACGAATCGAAGGCGTGCGGGAAGACAGCGTGAAACTGGCTGACGAAGGTGGGTACGACACGTAAAAATATTTTACTAATCAGCTCCGCAAAATCAGAACGTGTCAGATTTTGTGTCCTGCAGACGGACTATTAACCATGTTGGCTGACGAACACAGCGTACCGTCGACAATAGTCTCGGAAATGTGTGCGAAAACGTCCGTCTTATTGTTGGACGTGTTGAAAACTGAGTACAGTCTGTTTGAATATCTCGAGGGATTCCGAAGTTACGTGTTGCTCGGTCGCGGGGATTTTTATTACCATGCGATGTCCCAGTTGGAGTGCGTTTTTATGCGCGCGTGAAAAACTGATCAGATTTTTTTTTCAAACTATTTAACGATTGTATTTTAGACGGTATTTTGGTGATAAAGTGATGAACCATTATCAATTACAAGATGTCGTGAACGACGCGTACCGTTTAACGTCCGCCAAAAACGACGGTAAAAAATTGTTCGACCATCTCAAGTACAGGATCGAATCGACCGAAGAAGTGAACTGGGACAGCTTCCAATTTGAGTACGAGATAGATGAACTATTAAATGAGGTATAAAATTTAACCGCTGTAAATGCACTGTATGATAATATACCTGCGTAATCGTTTTTTAATTTTTCCCACGCAGATACTTGGTCCTTGTTTCAAACACCACGCGAATGTTTTTAAGTTTTTATGGCAAACAAAATATGTCGATTGGGCTACAAAAAAAATAAACCGCGAACAAAACTATTTTGCGAAGAAAACGTACAACAATAAAGGTAAATCGATTTTAATTAAGTCTTAGCATGTAGGTGCAGTATAGCACCTAATAGGTGTACATAAATTAAAATCATAATTTTTAGTGTTTAAATACACTTTAACATACACATTTCATGTTACACACCTCCTATTAATACGTTTTTAATAGAAAATTAACGTTTATGTGTTTAGGTAGGGCTATGGTAGTCAATCAAAAACCAAACAAACACAGATTTTTCAACGTTCTAATAGTAATCGGTATAATTTTCGTAAATTTTTACTTGTGTTTAATTGTTTACGGAATCAGTATGTCCAATTCATTACTTTGTTTTTGTGTTCCATCACTAGTCCACTTGTCCAAAAACGATAAAAAAATTTACATTGTTTCACAAACATAATATTTTATAACGTATGATAGCTGAAAACTGATTTATAAAAATATAAATCTAAAGAACTTCTGACGTGCTTATGAATTATCGAAGGATAATAATTTTGAGTTGGGATGAGGTGAAGTGGCGTAGTTTTCATTTTGTTCTAGGGGGATGAATAATTTTTAGGTAAACGTATTGTGGGTGGCTCCTATACTTTCCCATGTTTTCTAGACGCAGCAAGCATTCTCGCATGTTTTATCATGTTCATGTACCATATTTCTTGTCTTCATTTTTTCAGATAGAAAAAATGGTTCTATCTTTCTACGTGATACCATAAACAAATAGGCTAAAACAATATTTTATTTGAGGTGTTTTTTAATTTTTTCGTGGTTTTTATTTTCTGCGGACGACTATTGTTATTTCAATTTTTTCAATTTTTAGATAAATGAAGTGATCTTTACGTACGATACTACTTTAAATACAAGTATTAGGTCTGACTCACTGAGCTCGCTCATAATCGTAATCGTCGTAAGCAAATTGTGTCATCTGAGGGTGCTATTTCCATCGTCCTACCAAAACTGGTGGCGTGGTGCCTAAGTCCCCGACTCGCCTTAGCACGCCCGCTTATTTTCACCCACGAGTCTAAAATAACTTTTAATCTTATTAGACTCTACTATATTCTAATGCGAATTTCATGAGGCGGAACAGTAAATAACGAATAAAGATGCCTTAAATTTAGGCTGAATTCGTAAAACATCGGGCACTTCGTACTATTGATTTTATAACTATTTACTATAGCTATGATCTTCATTTTGTCCTCAAAAATTCATAGGTTATTATTGTTTTACCTCGTGAAAAAACTTTTGGACAACTGTTGAGCTGCAATCCTCAGTTTAAAATATTTAAAAGAAACGTAATTTACATTCAAAATAAACCGGTAAAAAATATTCTATTTTATAAAACAGTTTTGAAAACTCCTTCTCAACCCCCCCCCCCCCCTCAAAAAAATGCTAATTTCAATTGTGTTTATCAATTCAAATGAAGTAGGTCTAAAGTAAATATGTTTAGTATAAAATTAATTTATGTTTAAAATGTAAATTTTACGTGCACTCATTTGGATGTACTGCAGAGTTAAAATCAATCTGGAGAAATGTTCATTCACTACAGTCAAGCATAATGGGATGCGTGAACAGAATTCAAAACTTCATATTCGAGGAAATCGATGATGTATGGAAACGGTTTAAAACTGAAACGTCCAGAGCAACTTGCGTTAAAACGGTTACGGACGCTATCGTAAAGGTTTTAGAATCAATCACAAAAATTGCGGATGATGCATCGGCGGTTAGTCTTGTGTACATCATCATTCATCTTTGACAGCATTATAAACAATATTTAGGGTTTCATTGGCCATTAGAGGTAAATCCTTAATTTAAATGGCCTTTTTTTTTTCTTGTGCGTTTTTTTAATAATACGTGTATTAAAAAAAGATTGGGGAGTTTTAGAAAAATCAGTGCAACGTGCTTTCTGTTCAAAATTTGGTGCTCATCAACAATATCCCAGTAAAATCCGGAACCTCCGTTTTACAACGGCCACTTTCGTCAAGCCTCCACGGTTTCCGCGCTATGATTTTTCAAAAAAAAAACTGATTCTCACCTTTTATGAACACTCGCATTTCTTTCGAACTATTTGAACGCGTTTGTGGCGATTAATAAATACAATAAAAAATAAATTTACTCTTAAACTATATTTTAATACACAAACATAATTTAAAGTTACTAAATATTTCCCTCTCATGTTTCGTTAACTGCAGGTATTCTTCCTATTTCAATTGACCAATTTTATACTTCAACATTACGTATAGAGTTATACGTAGGTACAGAAACGATAACCAATCAAGTAAATTAAAATAAAATTACTATAAAATATAGTATACGAGTATCAGATGTGAACAATTATTTAAATTTAAATTTAAATAAGTTAATATTTAAATATTTTTTGTGTAGTAAAGTATTACTTAAATAATTTATTCGCCTTTCTCTTGTAACCAATTTCAGTAAACTGAATATTATTGTAGTCAAGTATAGAGGTACGTATTCTAAACCACCATACGGGTGTGTGCACTGCGTGTGGTGTGGTAAAAAATTAGGGACAATCTAAGCTTTAAACAAGCGACTTTTTTTAAAAGAAAACATTTCTTCTCCAAACAATATAAATTATAATAGTTATTAAAACGCACAGTACCTATAGACAATATCTCAGCGTTCATAATCTTAAAATTTTAACTTGCATTGGTTATGTATAACCAAAGTAAACTGCTTTATCGATTGGTATTGTTTTGACGGAATATTTTATTTCTACGAGTATTATTATTATTCTTCGTAAAATTAATTGACGTCTAATTTTTGTTTGGGAGACACTTTTCCCAAAATAATATTTTCCAAAACGATCCCAAAACTCAACAAATTCAAATTTCCTAAGTAAAAATTTCAATTTATTTTATTGTATCAATTATGTGTTTGAAATATTTTAATTATTTTAATTTTTATGGTTTTAATAATTTATTTAATAATTTTATTAATTAGGTACTTAAAATACAACTGAAAAAAAATAATAATTAAACCATGTACAAAATAAAATGAAATGAAAATGATTCGTCTCGAATGTGTTAAAGGGTTTTGTGTTCTAAAATGTACACTATTTTTCAAACACATAATAAATGAACATTAAATAAATTTTTTTTTTTCATATTTTTGAAATTCATTATTCATGCAAATATTATTATTAAAAACTTTCATTATGAAAAATTTTTGGAAATTGGAATTTGTTGGGAAAAATTTTTTTGGTTATTAGAATTTATTGGGAAAATTGTTTTGAAAAAAATAGTTTTGGAAAATATTATTTTGGGAAAAGTGTCAAACCTTTCCAATTTTTATTAAGTTACAATATGTTTTTACTTTTTATAGTTTTTTATAGTTTACCCATCGGCTATTTGAATAAAGTTATGCGCGTTAAATTTAAAATTATTTAAGAATAAAAATGGTACCTCGAGTAAAAATCACCCATGGTCTTGCAGAGGGTTCAAGATATGTATACCTAGGTATATAATATACCAACATATCTTTGGATTTTTAAGAAAAATATTTAATTTAATATTTTCCTACGGATAGATTCGTAAATCAACAAACAAACAAATAAGCATATTATCAATTGAAATTTGAGACATGAGAATGCCTAACACTCTATACTTTAAGGGGATAGGCATCATATTATGTGTTAACTGATCAAAAATAATAATCGACTTTCAGTTTTCATATTATAATGATATAATAACAACAATATGATCATATTCAGCAATAATGGATAATTAAAATGATCCATTGTTAAATTATTGAAATTATTTTTAGCGCACAGTGTACAATTAGCCTAAATCATCTATTCTCTGAACTGCAAGTTTCTAAACAAACAATGACAAAATCAATAAATCTACAGTAATTATATGGATAAAATGTTGTCAAATTACTCGAACTGTGTCTACTATATTAGTTATTCCATAGCTTGCGTTCGTCAATATCCATCACTATACACTAGAAAATTTAATTTTCAATATTGTTATATGCTTTGCAGTTAATTTTGGTGACTGGTAATTTTAAAAAAAAATGTGTATGATTTTTTGTTTTTATCGCATCAGAAATATTTATTAAGTCAAAAACTAACGTAACTACTTTAAAACAAACGTGTATATATTTATATATATATAGTAATACTTAATATACTTATCATTTTATAGTATATATTATATCTACTACGTTATTACGTGTTATAAAATGTCTTTTACCTGTACATAGCAGTAAGGTGCTCTAAAGCGTTTAATAGTGTATCGCTTATAATATGTAATTATTGATTTTTAGTCTCTGAACAAGTACGTAAAATCGCTAAAAACAAATGTCGAACACTTTGTCCGCGTTTTTCGACGTTTTGTGGATACGATGGATTTTTCGTCCGAAAACGGCAAAACATGGTCTTACGACGAATACAGAGACGAAACGAACACGTTTATGGACAGTATCAAAGATATACGAAACACTTATGAGGTGGGCACGACAAGATGGTGTACTTACGAAAAAAAAAATCATAGGAAAAAAAAATAACAACTTTTTTATGTATCTACCAATTAATTAAGTGAGTAGAACTTAGAAGTCAGTTCTTAGTGCTCTATATTATATTATGTAAATGTGGGATATTCAATCAGACTAATACAATAAGTTAATACTAATTAACTATTTAATTCAGAGTACCTATCCAATGTAAAACCGTAAGTCTGTACAGTACTGTTGATAAGCAGGGCTGGGACTTAATAGCACTTAAAATCGCATAAGCATGCGCTATAATATCACCTAAAATATAGCTAAATATGCGCTAAAAGTATGGCCGATTTTAATTAAAGACGGCAAAAATATGCATAATAACATTTTAAGAATACAATATCTGAGCCATGATACGAATTTAACGCTTACTCTGATATTTTTTAAGAACTACATTAAAAATATGCAAATGCTATAAAATCCCAGCCCGGATTATAAGAACAAAAATTAACGTTTTAGACGTTGATTTATAATTATTCGGGTATACATTAATTATAAATATTCTAACTTTATGATTTATACCAATTACTGACTTTCTGCCAATTTTTATTATAATATAGATTTCTGAAATTTCTATTTGGCGTATTGAAATAAATAATGATTGATATTATAAACGATAAATATGATAGAAATTAAAATATTTAATAATAATAAAAAAAAATTTAAAATTTTAAAAAATTAAATATTAAAATATATTATATTATATTATATTGTTTTTTTATTTAATATTTAAATATCAAATATTCAATATTTTTGATATAGAAATAATACCTATGTTTAGAAAAAAGTGTTTTAAATTTTGTACAAGTAACGATACTTTAAAATTAACTGATTGTATATTTAGTCAGATTAATAATCCAAACTTTTATATCTAGCACTAGGAACTGCTGTGAAAAACGTTCACAGCCGTGTTCTACACTCAGTTAATTAATTAATAGGTAGGAACCTAAAAAAATTTTTGTTTTTTTCACGGTCTTTCAGTCCGTTGTTTTCATTTTCCGTGACCTTTTTTCCGATAATCTTTTTTTCCGGGGTTCCAAATTCACTGAAAAATTGATTTTAAAAATCTAAAAATCAAATCTTTTAAAAAATGATTTTTAAAATCAAAGTTCAAAATCATCAAAACTATTAATTTTAGAATCAAAATCATTAGGTACCTAAAAGATTTAGTTAGCTTATTATAATTTGATAAACCACAAAATCACAAAATATGATTTGGTATAGGTACTAAAAAAATTAGTATTTTTTTTTTTTTATATTTTAAAGCGACATAAAGCTTTGATTTATGAAATCAAATAAACAAAATTTTATTATTGACCTGTCGATTTCAACATAGGCTTAAGTATATATCCTGTACCGTGATAATATGTAAGTCACTGAAATATATTATTTTAAATATTATATAGACATTGATATATAATATAGACTTAATAATTTGTTTTATTATAATAATAATTAATTTATATTATTACTAAATGTTAAATCATTAATATTATAAAATAAATAAGTTAAATAATGTTATTGAAATAATCATAAATAGTAGACAGTGGCGTATTTACAGGGAGGTCAGGGGCACTAGACCCCCCTCAGAACCAAATATTGATCTAATTTTAGAGTGAGATCTATTGTTTATAAAATAAGATGTTTATTATAATTATTTTTTTTTTTTGAATCATTTTTCGAAAAAAAAACTCGATTTAATCGTTTCATATCGTTATTCAGTTGAAATTTTTTAGAAGACATTATTTTTTGATTTGTTCTATGTTAGCGTAACGAATTTCCAATTAAAAAACGGCACAAGCACTTCTTATATTATCATACAAACATGGACCTCTCAACGCGATGTGATATGGCCAAAGGCAAGTTTTCTTAGGCTATAGACTCAGAATCTAAAATGAAAGCTTACCTTTAAATGTCTCTTTAAGTTAGAAGTCGCAGTAGTAGATGCAGTCGTCTTGTGAACTAATAGTACATTGTTTTTGTTGGTGACGGTAGACGATACACTTGTCGACTTTTCTAAACCCTCGTTGTTGTTGATATTCTCCTCTTGACATATATTCATTTTGAAATTGTTGGTAAGGTCACAATACACACGGACATAGTAAACGTTGCATAAAGTCATAAACGACAAGCGTGTGTCTAAAGACTTGACCGCGATTATAAGTTTCTGCTATAATCACAAGGTCGGTTTTACTCTTAGATCATATACGATCTAAGGTTTTACCACAGAATAATAGGAAGGTTCACTTATTTTTTTTTTTTTTTTATAATGAGAACTTGAAAATTATAGTGAAAAATGTTTGGGGGATATCAGTGTAGCCAAGACTTGAAAATAATTAAAAATTCTCTTTTGCTGCTGAAACTGATTCTACACATTTTTTGGTATCATTATTATATTTTCCCGTGATAAATGATATGATTATTATTGTACAATAAAATTATGAACCATATTTATTGTATCAATAAGTTGTACGGCTCGGTAGTATACGGTACCACGGGATATTATGTGATTGTGCAATTAATTGTTATCTCTATACAGGCTACTCTGATATCCCAACAGTTGTAGCAAATCTGTCCCCCGAATGAAACCCGAGTAAAAGAAAAGTTTCTATTCGAGAAGAGTGAATCTTCTGGTTATTCTGTGATTTTACTTTTCCAACTGTGATTACACAATACGTATGATAAGATCAAATTTTATTATAATAAAATAATATTATAAATATATCTATACATATAAAAGCCAAATACCACTCACTCACTCACTCACTCACTCACTCACTCACTCACTCACTCACTAAACAACGCACAGCCAAAACTACCGAACGGATTTATTTGAAATTTTCAGGAAATGTACTTATTACTATGTGTAGGCGCACTAAGAAAGAATTTTTCGAAATTCGCATTTTAAAGGGTAAAAAGAGCTTAAAATAGTTAAGCGTACGGCAGCGTACGGGTCCGCAAATACGGACATTTTAGCCCACCGCGGTACCAGGGACCCATGATCCGCATGACGCGGCACGCAACACGTGTTTGTGGCCACGTGGTGCACTTGAAACGCAAACGTCGGCTTCATGGGACCCTGGTACCAAAAATTGATAATTTTGCGGAGCGATGGGCTATATTTATTGATTAAATTATAATATTATAATATTCTATGGTTATAAATATATATGGTAGGGTTTAGGATGCGGCCGGATTTACTGACGAACGAACATGCTGTCGACATAAAATTTCACCCATCGGCGGCATTCGGTGTTAAATTTCATTTCAATCCTATTGGCCACTTTCGACGGGACGGCGGGGTGACAGTGCACATGTAATTTGAAAGATTTTTTCCCCCGAGTCACTGTTGTGGTCGCCCTAAATCCGGCCCTGCGCACGTACCCATGTTTCACTAATTATATATATACAATATTTGTGTGTATAAAGGAGAGTGTACTTTACCCGGGGACCTTTTTTCGATGTAATAGTGTATAATAGATACGCAGTATTGTCGTTACTGGTTATATAGTAGAAATTAGTACTTAATTATTATTGGTTGCCACCGGTTGTTCGGGCAGACCAGGTACAAAAACTTGCGTCAAATCGAATTTTTGAACACGGCCTACCGAGGTGGTACTTTGTCCGCGAACCAGGGTGGCCGAGTCGCGCTTACTGCAGCGATTACACCCAAAAGTACTCGAACAAACACGATTTTTTTTTTTTACGAATTATCATTTTTTACGGGCAACGAAGTGCGCGGGATCAGCTAGTATAATATATTAATACGATGATATTTTATTTTGATATAGATATTTTACAAACATTTTTATAAGCAATTGTTTGCTAAAATTCGCTGTTATGACGTATATTACGTAATTACGGTTAGTAAAGTGTTTTATACCCCATCGATGGTAAAAGCGATAATATCGGTATGCGGTAACCATAAGATATTTGCGGTGGTAACCGAAAAACATACGTTATCGACAAGGAAATATAATATAGGTGTCACCAACCTTGGTCCCTACAAACCATCGATTATGTATAAATGATGTGAAAATTAGTTGTTGATTAGTTAGTGCTCACTGAATGGATTATTAAAAATCAAAAATTCAAAATCATAATCGTAAATCAATATCATGTAAAAATTTATTTTGATTTTTAATTTTCAAAATCAATTGATTTGAAATCATGCCCGTATCTGGTCCTCACCACGAAAAAAAAAAAAAATTATTTCAACTACTGAATTCTACTTTTGATTCTAATCAACTTTAACAATTTTGCTATTTAATTCTTGTTTAAAACGACCTATGAATCTAGATAATACATACGTTCACAAAATATTAATATATTTTATCGTCGTAAAATCATTATCCTGCGCTTACTGTTATATTGAAAAATAAAATTTAAAAAATTGTCATCTATTTCATTTTTTAGACGAGTCTGCGCGATTTCCTGTTGAAACTAGTCGGCCATGAAACACGAGAACTAGTAGCGTTAGCTTTAAGAATCGACTTCAATGAATATTATTTGTCAAACGGTAAGTCAGAGGAGCAGTGGGTGTCTTTTCCTATTTTTTTCTGTAGATACTTAAATATAATAGGCCCTAGGTATAAAATCAAACTATAAGTGAGTTCTAGTGAGTGGTGCTACTTTGGTTTAAAGTTTGTGGAGGATGGTCAAAGTAAAAAATATCGGAGAATAGAATGATTTTTTTTTAATAAAATGGGAAGATATGTTAATAGAATTGAATGAGTTGAGTTCCCGCGCGGATTTTTTCTCTTTATATATATATATATATATTTGGCCTGCATCAAAATGTTCGCACCCCTATTAGAAATCTGAAATTTCGCCCCTGTGTGGAGAAGCGTGGGAAAACTTAAACTGATGTATGCAAGTATAAATAAGACGTAATATCATGATTATATCAACACCTAGATCCTATAGAGTATAGATACATTCAAGTATCGTTATTCCATTACTATTGACTTGTAATTAGTTTATTAACTAAACTTTTTTGTCTAACTTACTCTTACATGATTTACACAGGTGCATCTACGTCAAATCGAAACTTGATTTAAAAGATTATCTAAACATTTGTTTAGACGAGATTTTTTTTTTTGACTTAAATCAAGTTAAATAGATGTATCCATCTACGTGTTTGATGGACATTAAATTGAAAGTATTTTTATCAAGTAAGTATATTTTTATAAGCACTTTTATTGCCATAACATGACGTGTACGTTGTATTTACATTAGAAAAAAATTAAAATGTCGACAATCAGTTTCAAAATTAAAATAAACATTGCAATTTAAGAAAATATAATATATGAAATAAAAAAACACATTTTTATGTATATTATTTATAAGTATTATACGCCATATTATAAAACCACACTAATATTTTCCTTTTTTTCATTTAGGTAATATAAATCATACAAACGAACAATGATATCTTCATATATCCATGCTGATGAGATGATTTAATAATTATTATTATTGGATGAACACTCAAATGAGCGATGTACAAAACATTGGTTTTTTTTGTACTTGTACCTACGTCAGAAGCTTATAAAACATTTTCTGTATCTGCAATTTTTTAATATTTTGCTTGCAAATGCATTATACTTTACAGTAATCTATCTACTGGTATTCATTTTGTCATCACCAATCTAATAAAAAAATTCTTTAAAAATTTTGAGTATTGACAGGTACCGTAATAAAATGGGGTAAATAAAGAACTAAGGGTTGAGTAGGAACAAAATGAAAAAAATTTGTTTCAAATTATTTTTGATGGTTTATAAGGTATGAAATGTTTGCAATTGTGTTACTTTGTTTCGAACAAAACGTAGGTCATATAGTCACTATGTCACAATTCGAATTCATCGGAAGCACAAAGATGGACTTAGATAATAATATTTTCTGATTTATTTTTGTTTTGTTCAATCTCTTAATTTTATTTTTATATAAAAAAATTTTTAAAGTCAAATATTATTGATTTGTTTTAAAAATTGTGTAAATAGGCACACAGTATTTTGGTCAGTAATTTTGAATATAATATTTTGGTTAAATTTTGCTCCGATTTTAGATTAATATGTTGATTAATATATTACAAAACTTAAAACACTAATAAAAAAAAAAAAATGCATAAAATTTGCCATGTATTCAGAACAAAAAACATAACATTCGTAGTTGCTTCTACAATATTAATTATTATACTTATTAAATTTGAAAATTACCAAAAAAAAGACTGTTTATGATCTAAATTAGTTATATATGTTGTATATGTCCCTAAATAGTATTTTAAAAATATGAAAACAGTTCCTATTGACCCTTCTTTATTAACTAAAGAAATATCAATGATTTTGATATTGTGTTCCTATTCACCGCATTGGAGGACTAATAAAAATACATCTTTTAAAAAATATATAAAATACAATTTTATACTTGAAAATACCATTCTCTTGAGAATAGATTGTCCGTGTCTACATTGTGAAATTGCATGATAAAAACATCATTATTATTACAATTATTCTGAGTTAAATCATGAAAAAACTAACCTAACCGTTTCTACTCGCTCTATTTTACGGTACTTACTATACGGGTACTTATCTGAAAACTATAAAAATAACGTATGGTCCATATATTACAATAAAGTATTGTCAATCAAGTCTAGTAATGTAAACAGTTTGTTAAAATGTTAAACATACACACAATTTTACAATTATAATATAAAAAAGTGCGAATGTGCATATCCGTTGTAGTGTGGTTTCAAATTTGGAAGACGAACAATGTCTCAATGCATACATACTAGGTATTAAAAAAAATTAAAAATTCATTGGAGTCACTCAGCGTAATAAACTGTAGGTATTTTAAAATGTCAACTAGAATTTGATGAAATTTTGGGCGATTTAATTTCTGGCCCTATTTATTTATGCCTATACAAATTATAGATTTTAACAAATATGCCGGTGTAGGCCATAATTTTTAAAAATAATTTAGGACCCATAACGTCATAATAATTGTGCTCAAACTACTGTTAAAGATAACAGGACTAGCTATACTTTAATAAAATGTATAACAAGATATTTTGTAACAAAATTTAAAATAAACCACCTAGCTGGTGGCCTCCTAAATATTGATAACCATCATAAACTGCCTTTTATAATAATTATTTCTATGTACCTATTCATATTGATGTCATCACATACAATTTACTTGTTTCTAGTTTACGCAGTTAAATGGGAGTAAAATGTCTTTACAATGATCAATCACAGAATTCAGAAAGAAAAATAATTTGTTTTTCATAAAAAAACATACTTTAGTGGTTCAGAGAATTTTCCATATAATTTATTAGAGAATTATATTTGAAAATATAGACCCCAAATAGTTGGGAGGAAGGCATAGGAGAATAAGATCAATTGAATAATTTCCATTTTTAAGAACATAAAATATAATGGTATTTTAAAAGATTATATCAAGAAAATATTATACTGTCCACTTTCAAAGGTATAAAAACATCATATTTTAAAGAATTTTAAGAGAATATAAACATGACTTTGTCTGATAAATAAATAAAATATCAACAGTCATATTTTGACATGAGATTTGTGAGTTCAAACTAATTTGTTATGAAACGAAAAACCCCAAAACATTTTAAGTTGTATATATTATTTTCTGGTAATATGAGAATATTCTGTTTGTTTTGACATTGCAGAGTATTAGAAAATGTAATTTAGATTTTCTCGGGTACAATATTCTGAATTTATATGACGGCAATGCAATTACCTTATAACATGGATACAAGTCAGATTTTCTTTAGTAACTCATTTATACATTTATTATTTTTATTTTATATGAATAATATGTATAATACTATAATTTTTTGCTATTTATTATGATTTTAAGAAACAGAAGTATAAATAACTAAAAAGAAATTGAACTTATAAATTAATGAAATTATAAATAAAACATAAATTGTTCAGAACACTAAATGTTTACATTTTTTGCGCTCATCTATAGTCTACAGTCTTTACCTAACTATAAAATTCTAATATTAATATCAAATAATCAATTAAGCCACAGCAATAGCCAAATTCAAACTTTATAATATTTGTCGCTGACCAAGATGAACTGCATACTTTACAAACAATATTATGTTGATGGATTCAACACATATTTGGTTACAACAAACCTCAAACAAAAAGTTTAAAGTTATAACCTTGGTTTGGAGTGCAAGTAAATAATTTTGCTTTTTTCTAAAAAGCAATTTTTTTTTTTTCTATTGTTTTCTTTTCTGTGCGAATACAAAAATAAAATCACTACTGCATTGCATTGACTATTTAATAAATTTATCATCAATATTATTTTAAACACGAAAAACTAACAATAATGTATGTAAGAAGATACTACTAAATTAATATACACAAACAAAACTAAAAAAAAAATATTTGAATGTGCAAAATTAATTTATACAAATAATAGTAACGGTCATCGAACATAGGTATAGTATCAGTATGGCATTTATGGAAACATATTATTAAAAAAATATAATTGAATGGATCTAACGCCGAGTTAACCAGGATGAAAATTTTAATGCCAAATAACCACATATCAGTGTAACAATTAACTTCTTTTCTCTGACATAAAACGGCAGGGAAATGGCGTGTTCTAGTTCTATAACTCTGCGTGTTACTCGTCCCATCTGCTGACGCAAGTGAGCTACTTCTTCAGATACTGTCATTGGTTCACTCACACTGGCATTGAAGAAGCTCATACTTAAAAAAATGAAATAAATATCAAACAATTATATGGAATTCTAATTATTAACACTTAAAATTTAAATATCCTAGATAATTAGAAAACTAGAGACTGTTCTTTGAAATTTGTCGACTAAAAGTTAAAATATTTAATATAATATATACATGTAAATAAAAACCCTTAAACTAGACGTCATTTAAAGGAAGATTCAAATTTTTAATTGAGCATAAAAATTAATAATAGTAAATGCATCTAGCCTTTGGTGCTAGACATTTTACAAATTAAAATGAGTTTATACGAAAAAAAATGAATTGATCATCAAAACATTTTTTCTTGTCTTTTCACGAACCCATGTTTTACGATTTCAAACACAAAGGTTGTGATCTATGTTTGTTTGAACTATATTCCAAATCAACAATTTCCAACTTTAGATTAAATGATAACTTAGCACCTGTCTTAAATATCTTGATTATACATTTTTAAATTGTTCACTAATTTTTAACCGACTTTTTAAGTTTAATAAATTAGGAACAGATAAAATAAATATGATAAATGTGTTTCATTATCATACGATCGTCAAAGTTTTTATTTGCCAAGTAAACAGTTAAAAACTGATACCGTGTAACAATTAGCAACCTTAATTAAATAACGCATTTTTAACTAACAATGTATATAAGTATACAATATATACATAAAATTTTGTTTTTTACGATTTTAATGCTTTACAATCAAAATGTTGAAAAATATTTTCTTAGTACCTACACGGTGAAATTATAATATTAATCTACCCTCAACATTTTAAATCAATAGCTCTAATAGGTTCAGCTCTGAGTTGATTATGAATCAGTCACTCAGGACAGTCTCATTTATGTACACAGATAATCAAAAAGTCAGTGTCAGTCCCACATAACTAGTGTATTCAATACACTAAATTTAGATGCTCCAAAATTAAGAAAAAGTAAGTATTATGATTTGACCTTTTGATTTTTTATATTAATTGCTTAATATTCTAATTTATAACTCTATGCCTAATTTAAACTAAGGTACTGGTAAATAATTTAAAAAAATGATATTAAATGCTCCATTACTATTAAATAAGCCATAAGAATGATGTTGACCTCTTTGATGACTATTATTGTGGATTTAAGAGAATTGTGAATTTAGAGTTGAAAGTTATATAATATTGTATCTATACTACATTTATGCAGGCATGAGTTGGGACAGCAAGAAATTTTTCCAATAAGACGCTACATATTTAGTATATATTTTAGACTGGTGCTCGTGGTCTTAACATTTATACTTTAATAGTGCTGTTTATGGCCATGCGAAAAACCATTGTACTAAATAGAAACCTATGGTAATATCAATTCAGGTATTAGATTTAATCAAAATCTTTGAAAATTGGTTTCTTTAAATAATTGACAAAAATAAATGCATTTTAGAAAACTAATCCTAGCTAGCGCCTCTCACTACACCTTTTTCCCAGCACAAATCACACTAAGAATATGTACATATTCGGACTTTGTGTCATAATATAAAAATAAATTATACATAATATCTCATATTATTTTTGCCTAAATCATGTTTTCTCTAGCCCAATTTGAATGCCAATCCGTTTATGTTAAAATTTAACCAATGTCTATAATATGAAATAAGTATTTTAAGCCAATAGTTGACACACATATGAAAGAATTGTGCTACAGGTTGATATTGTAATAAATAACATTTTGTCAAAACTGTAAAGCTAAATTTTAACTTTAGTAAGCATATAAAATAGTAAAAACTCAAGATCTATTATAATACCTAGGGTCGAATTGTTGCACAGTAGTAGCCACGGCTTCAGCATTGTTTGAAGTGGGTATAGTACTTTGATCAGAAGATATTGATTGTTTTTCAAAGTCATCTAAAACTGATGGAAAGTAGTGCCTTGACATGGTAATTTTTTGAGGAGGAGTCTGAATATAATAAAAGTGTGTACAATGTTGTATAAGTATTCACAGTTATATTAAAATAAATAATTATTTACCTGTATTCGAATGATTTCCTCTGCAGGTGGCTGCGGTATGATTAAATCATCAATTGCAAATTCTTTTGGATTGGATGAACTGCCCATGTGTTGATTGTTACCTAAATTATCATGCAATAATCTTTAAGTATATTTTTATACATTATTTTTAAAGCTAATGATTACATACATATTTCATACATTTTGTCATCAGCCAGTGATATTTACCAAAATATTATACATGTACACTGTGTTATTATTTTGGACACATACTGTTCTAAAATTGTACAGCTTTTCTTTAATTTTAATTACTCGTCATTTAGTATTACATTACGTGTATGTTTTAATACCTATTATTATTTTTCTACAGCTACCTAATTTTTATCGTTATTATAACAACCAACTAATATTCTTCGTGTATTGTCTAAGAACTAACACATTTATGTTCACTATAATTTGTAACCAAAAGAGTCATATATTGAACTTTATGTTTATAAAATTAATATCACCAACACTTTGTTCAACTCTGTATGAGCAGTGGCTAAGTAAAAAAAAAAATGGCCAATTATATTAAGATCTTTAAGCACCACAAAGATCTGATATCATGAATAAATTCTAAGAAAATTGTATTGAAATACACCTCTTTTGTTTTAAAAATGTATTTATTTGGCTAGAAATTATTTTGACTAGTATGTCCAATCTAATAATTGAACTTTATGATTTAGTCCTAATTCAATTTATTATTTAATTCAATCTTTTTTTATATTGTATAAAGTACCTACCTACGTGATTCCATGCAAAGAAAAATCATTTTTTTAACTTTAAGTCCAATAAGGCCAATAAGTCTAGTCTCATTTTGAATAAAGAACCGTTAACAATTTTTTCTTATCTATAAATGGTTTATTTTTACCTTTATCTATCAGTCATCATGTTATTATTTTGTTCTTTTAGTGGCAATAACTCTTCTAAAAATTGGTAATAAATGTTCACACATTATTAGAATGGATAAATGAAGGATAATAAATCATCAATTTTCGTTTTTACAGATTTGATACTACAAACTTAGCAGTCTTATTTTTTTATTACCAATATAAAGTGACACTGGCTTGGAGCCCATGACTTGTTTTTTCAAAGGTGTGGTGCACCTATCAACCGCCTAAATATAAAAGTATCAAAGTTTAGCTATTACTTTGCAGTGTCCCAATGTGATTGCGCGTTATGCTTTACGTAGAGGCCCGAGTTGGATTCCGAGCCTTTGCAAAAAACTTTTAGGTACTATTTCTTTTAGATACTTTCCTGTCCAGCCCTTGTCACCATCAAACCACGTTCTTCCGCGTCACTGACAAGGATACTTACCACTGCACTAACTCTGATACTTTCCTATTTAAACGAGCGAGACCTGTGCGCATTGCACGATAAAAGAGACAAGCGCGGGCTTTGTACTTGTGGCAATATATACATTTTCTATCGTTGCAACTTAAATAGTAAATGGACCATGAAAAGACAATTTTTTTTTCATCAAAATCATAAGAATGAAATGATATAGGTATTACCAACATTCATTTTTTTTTATATTTTAGAGACATTCGAACTTTTCCTATTTGTTGTATGGCATGGTTTTCGTTATAATTGAAAATGAACATTTTTAGTGAATTGTTAAAGACGTGCATTAGAAAACGTTATTTTGGATTCAACGTACCGTCATCTCATAAAAACGCGATTATTATACTTACTTACCTACCAAAAACTACAAATTATACACATAGACGAGGAAAAGCTACAACTCGTACACAATGTGAATCACAAACAGATAGATAGACCTACTTTATGCTTTAAATTTGTAAATTTTTTTTTTTTTTTTTACTACACGTTTTATGATATGAAAATTATTAAATATGAAATTCACCCATAAGAACGATTTTTTCAGGAACTCTCATATCAAAATGATCGCCAAAACGGTTGCTGTCGTCCGAGTAGAAACTTGTAGGGCGAAAATTGGAAACTTCCCCGTTCACTTTGATGGTCTTGGGCACCTGCATTTTATTGCTAATCTCTTCCGTGAAATTGGTGTCGTAAACGCGGTCGTCCATTGCAAATCGTCAGATCTGTACTAAAAAGATGTTTCGTTGTAACCACACCGCCACACGGGATATTAACATCAAATTTTACTAATTATTGATTAGCTACCTCTTATAGTAATTATTGTGTGGACAAATATAAAATATAGCGACGAGCCGCCTCAAAAACGGTTAATTTCTTCAGATCCAACCGCGTCAATTTTTTTAAAAACCTAACTTAAGAAATTCAAAAAAAGAAAAACATGAGTCGACAACTAACTCAATATGTAAAAAAAATCAGAAGTACAGAACAATATTCAGGTAGATAAAAACCCGAAAATGATAACAAAAACATCCGTTAAAAAACAAACGAACGCAGCAGCAGCAGCTGTTTCCTTACACGAACCACAGTCGCTGCAGAGTACGACATGAATCTACGCAGGAAAACACGATTCCAAAAAACTGCGATAGCAAACTTGAAATTTAGATTTCAATAGGGTGAACTTGCCCCCCAAATCTTTTTTTAGCTCCCCCAAGTATGGTTAATATAAGTCATATATTAAGACAATACCGGAAACGGTGCAGAAAATAAAAAAATTCTTAAATTTGTCGACAATTATATTTTAGTACCTAGGTGACCGAGCTAGCTTGTGTTCGGTAAGTGTTAGGATATTCAGTATGTTGATTTTAAAAAACCAATAGTTTTGTATGTCTCTAAAATAAATTGTCAAAAACGGTGTACCAGTTCGATGAAAAACTAAACACGGTTTGGTGAAGACGAAATTTTTTTTGAGCTAACCAGAAAATAATATTTAAGCCCGTAACACGAACATTAATGTCAGCAGCATCAATCTAAAAACGGGACTTGCGTTGATGTTTGATATTTTTTTTAGAAAAATAGCCTTTAATGATGTAAAGTGTACAACAAATCCTAAAAACACAACGATCTACTGTATGCGATAAACAAATCTTTAGATTTTTGGGATACTTCGATTATCGAAATTAAAAAAACTATTTTTGAACGGTAGCCATTAGGTTAGTAATTTGTTCACTTACTTTCTATTTTTCAAACCAATAATAACTATACAAAATTATACTATACATTAGATTATAACTTTAATATTATTTTTATTACGAGTATTAAACTGTATTTACAGCAAACATGCTGTCATATTTAAGAGTTATGACATACAGGTAGGTGTTCAACTAATTTATAAAATTGAAGTTTTTAGAAACATCCAACATTTATATGCATTCAGACAGCAGGATTATTCTCAGGAAATAGGAGAAACAAACAGGTTTTAAGTAAGAGACTTGTATGTAAAAAAATTAATTTAAATCTTAATTATTGTAACTATATATTTTTAAGGAGACCAACACAATTGTCTCATTTGATTATACCGTCCTTTTCTCGTCGTATGTGCACCACGGCTCATTCCAGTGTTTTTGAATATTTATTTTCCGTTACAAATTCTCTTAAATCTAAATATCTGTATTTGTTCTCCTTTCATACTCTGTTATTATATTCTTCTAAAAACCTTCCTTTCAAATGTTTGTAATTTTGTCTCGTGCCCTTCAGATGTTGGCCACATTTCACAACCACATTACTATGGGCCACAAATATAAAGTGTATAGCTTCCTCTTGGTTTCTTTGGAGAATAGCTTAGAACTAAATATTTTGCTCATTGAATTATGCCAATCATCGATTTGCCGCATTCAGCCTCAATCTGTTTTCATTATGCATGTTATTCCTATTACTCAAATTGACTCCCATGTCTATAAGTACACAAATGTTTTAATGAACGTACATTGTTTTTGAAAAGTAACACAAGTTTTTTGAAAAAAATAGTTCTAGAAGTATAAAAGATTTTATATGATGATTAATTTATTATGGTTTCTGTATAATATCTGTGACTCGGGCACAATTTGGTCGGGCTTAGCCCAATACTATTTTTTTAGTTTCCCTAAATTATTTAAAGGCAATTTGTAATCATTCGTTCATTGGACACCAAAGGCCAAAAATATTGTACCAATAAAAATAAATTGTGTTCAAATCTAATAAAAACCTCAAAATTACTGACCAATAATGGCTTATATGTAACCGTCAGGCACAACAAACAAAATTACGTGTCGGTTTTAACAAAAAGACACATCGCTATGGATGTTTGTGTACACTAATAGCTTACTCTAAGTAAAATATTTTAATATTGCCCATAAAATTTCAGTTAAAATGTTTGATTTGTATTGATATTCTGAAGCTGCACTAACTGAATTTGAATGGTTTTTTCCTATTTAGTGGGATCACAAGATAGTGGGAAATTAGTTGAAGTACAGGTGTTGCAAAACAAGTACTCACAAAAATAAGTTGTGACTTGTGAGTCAAAAAGATCAATGCAATTTAGCATACTATGTACCAGGTACCTCTATATAATTCAAATTATTTAAACAAATGAACATATTTAATTATTATGTACACATATAGAAATTATCAAAGAGTTAATTAAATTTGGTATTTTCCATAAAAAAAACTAAAATTAATTTTTTTTTTTTTTACTGTTAATGTATATTCATAGTTCATACTAATATAATATTTCTTCCTACTTAATATTTAATATTTAAAAACAGAATAAATTATACAGTAGTGAAATGAAAATTTTAGTGTTATAGAGAGTATTGATTTAGAGGTTCATAGGTTGTCGGAGAACAAAAACTTAGCTGTTAACTTAAAAACATTAAATAATTTTGCCATGCTAAATAATATATAGTATATAGGTACCAAATTTCTGCTCCTGTGACTCTACAATTTACATTTTACCTCAAGTTTAGTGAGACAAGTTTTTGTTTTAGTAACCTAAACTATAGAAAAAACATGTAAAATTAAGTTTTACTTTTGTGTTGAAAAAAAAAAAATTATAATAAATAAGTAGATTACACACAATTTATGGAAAAATAGTTATGTAAAATGTAGCCATTTCAAAATATGGCCATTATTTTATTTGTAACATAACAAAATAAAACATTTTTCTTTTGTTATTTCCTATCAATACAAACATGTTGAACAAAGTTTAGAATAATATCACATTTAAGTTGACAATGTGAATAATTTAATCACCCAACGCAGAGAAATAATCTTGATACACTTGTATGAAGTGATCTTTTTCAGAAGGTGTCATTTGGCTAATGGCGTCTGTCATGTTTACTACTTCAGTAATTGGTACACGACGTCCGGCAACACTTACCAAAGGTACATCTTCATCATCTTCTTCTTCTTCAGATGTTAGTTCTTCAACTTCTAAAATAATACATTTGAATAGTAGTATAAGGACACTAAATATTTAGATACAGATGTGAGCGTATGATATGAGCAATGAATTTTACACTTTAATTTCCCTATTAGAAATGTGAACAGCTTACTAAAAAAAATTAGATAGAAAACACAATTGAAAATTGCCTTTTTGAATACATTATTTAACAAATAAAGTTATAAATAGGAACAAACAGAAAAATAGTTTTATCAAACAGTTGTCTAAACTACCTCCTTATCTATCTAAGTATAAGGAAAAAAATAAAATGTCTTACTATTTTATATATTAAGTTGAAAATTTTAATAATACAAAGGTGACAGTTGTGCAATGTCCACTATTATAATATTATGAAGAACAATGTAGTCTACCATAATTTCCTAGCGTTATTATTTTTTATTGTTTTTATTATTAAAGAAACATTTTGTTCAACACAGTTTTATTCTAAACTAAACAAATAGTAAAATGTCATTACCTGCACCAATAGATGGTTCATTTTTTATAGTCATTGAAAAATCTTCATCACTTGACTCAGCATCTGGTACACTTTTTTTCCCAGATCCATCAGTTTGTTCAGCACGTTTTTCATGTTGTAATAAGACAGTCATGATATCAACATCAGGAGTAAATTCAAGAGGAGTTCCTTCAACACTATCTTTATTATCCACTTCAACTGAATCCTTAAAAGTTTTAAGAAGAAAAATATTTTAACAAAAAAGTTTGAAACAGCGTTTAAAGGCTACTTCTTACTCGAGTAGATGTGCTCTCCACAACAGTACTTTCAGTTAACCATATAGGTCGTTCTTTGACAGCCGGGCGATTATCTTGGAGATCTTCACCGATGATAACTTCCATTTTGGAATTATTTGCATCCAAATTGCGCATTTTATCAGGTCCCCATCGTTCCGCATTATTGTTCTGTTTATTTCCTACAGGCTGTGATGTTGATGATTCCAATCTAATATTATGATTCAAAAATTGTCATTAAACTTAAACATTTTAAGTGGATCTAGTACATTATGGTAGAGTTCAAACCCAAGAATACGTGTCGGTTCAGGTTCAAGAAGTTCTGGTGCAAGGCGTATACCATCAAGTTCACGTAGTATTGAATAGAAAGGCTCCACTACTTCATTAAAATTGGCTAACATAACACGAGAATCTTGTTGTGGTAAAACCGACGTATCTTCTTCTACCAACTCGCCACAAAAAGTGCAATGAAACTCATTGGTTTGAAAATCAAACAACATGTCTGCCTATAAAAAATATAATAAGTATTATTTTTAATCTTTATTACTTTTAAGAATTTTTACAACAATTATCTTATTGTTATAATGTAGTACTCAGTTCTGAGTTTAAACTCCTATACAAAGATAAATAATGTTTATCATTTATGTGATGCCAAGTCCACACAACATAGCCAAGTCATATAGTAATCTAAATTATAAACTATACCATAACAGGGAATAATGTTAGTAAAAATTCCAAGCCCTTTTATGTTTTTGGTAAATATAAAAGATAGACAGTTGTAGAAGACATCCTCGCAAGAACCCAGGGTTCAACAAAATTGTATAGAATGTGGCACATAAAGATTGCTTTAAGTAGCACGTTAGTACAATACAATAAATGGTTTTTATCAAGCAAAATATACATAATGACGTTTTATAGTTCTGTCAATATTATGAGTATGAAAAACTAGATGTAATACAATTTTATAAACAGTTTAATTATAAGCACGAAAATAGAATAAATGTTAAAAAAAAACATTGTTGAAGCATACTTCTAAATCGGTAAATGTCTTAAAACATTGGACACATTTAAAACTGGCTCGGCTTGTTGCATTGCGCTCTTGCGTTTCCATTTTTTTCCTCATGCAATCAAGCTTATACTTGACCATGTTTACAAAAGACTAAAAAAAAAAAGAAGTGTATTGGATCGTTGTCTTGATGTAAGTATAATATTCTTGTTTTCAAAATATATTACTTTATAATTTATAAAATAATAGTTGACTTTCTGAGCTTTACCGTCAGCTCCGGTTTCCATCCGCAACCGGGTTTGTAAAAATTTTTCACTTCTCAGTATTGAAATGCGCTGCCTAAGCATTTTCCTCTCGAACTTCAATAACTCGCACATGTCGTCTTCTTTCATACACGGATTCCTCACCAGAATATCAATTATCAGTGCATCTTCTATGGTGTAGAAGCCTCTGACGACCAGCCGTGCAAGACGTTTTAGGCTGGTTGGCACTTCCATAACCACTTCTCCAGTAGACATTTCTATAAAACATGACAGTTTATGTAGATAACAGATACTTGAAGTTAAGACAAAAATTAATTAGGATTAAAAAGTAACAAACGTAAATGGTTATCTCGACCATCAAACAACACATAACACAATATCGTGACTTACTGATGGCTTTATTAAAAACACTGGCGTTATTTTTCAGACACTGAACGGTAATTTAATTGAAAGAATCATTTTGAAACGGTATCTTGATATTATTAAAAACCTTCATGATTAACAGCAGCCGGTGCACACTAAGCGACGGTGTATGCGTAAATAAAACAATTTAAATAAATCGAAATTTTAAAAAATGTCTCTAACGTGTACTTCGCAGAGACATTTTGCATATTTTATTTGAAAACGAATTTTGTACTTTCGCCGATGTTGGTTGTGATTACAATATTGATAAGATGTTGTTTACGTTTACTGCTCATGCGGTTGTATAGATATAGTACCATTGTTAAACTATATATATATAGCAAGAAAATGAAAATTTTTATTCAAATAAATTTATAAATATTAAATAATCTCTATGATAAAGCGTAGATCATTATTTTAAGTTAACATTACGTTTTTAGTATAAATTGCACAACAGCGCGTAATTTCATTGTTATTATCAAAATGTTGTTTAATACTTTTTTTTTGTACGCTTTCAGAATCTACTGGGAGAATTTTTTTTAAAATTTTTTTATTCAGAGAGCAAATTTTGTTTTACAATAACATGTCTAATTTTCAAATCTCAAACATAAAAATTATGCGAATTTTTTTATAAAAAATAGTCAAAGGTATGACTAATATTTGAAAATTTCCCAACCTTAAACAACTAAGTATAAAAATTGTGACTACGGATTTTCGAAATTTGCCAGTGCCATACTATGAATCAACATGTTGGAAACTTTCTGTTGAATTTTTAAAACTTTTTGTGGAAAATTTTTTATTGAACAAAAATTACAAAAAAAATGAAAATTTGCGAATGTTTCAACGTTCTACACTTCGCTCAACAATTTACGAAGTATCTTGAAATTTGTATCAGACCTGTAACATAGCAATTTCGATGTTGTGTGAAAGTTTCGGCTTATTCCAATCATTATCGTCGAAGTTATGGCCAAAAATCTAAATCGATTAAACACGCTTGCCGTAATTTTTAACGTTTTTTCTTTAATTTTTTTACGTTTAAATTTATGACACCTCAAAGTACCAACCGTGTCCATATGCCTATCATTAGAGGTACTGACTTTAAAAGTTGGAGCATTATTGAAAAAGTTATCGTGATTACATAGTGGTAAAAAATAAATAAACAAAAAACACGCACATCATGCTAAAACCAATACACATTCTTCGTTACACTCAGAATTTAAAAGTAGAAGTAAAATAAAAGACGAAAACTTAATATAGTACGACGTATATTAAGAAGCCGATAAATAGTACAGTTTGATTAAAAATAATTTGTTTTCAGATTCTGAGCGTTTGCGACGAAGCTTAAATGGTTTTACAATGATGTTTATTTTTATTCTGTTGACATTTTGTCTACCAAAAAGAGTGCACCGATTTCTACATACAGTACCTTTTCTTTTAGCAAATAGGATCAAGACGGTTCTACAGAAAGGTCATTTTTAGATTTTCTCAATCATTTTTTAACGCGACGGGGAAACCATCGAAAAATTGCGAGAAACCGCTAAAAACAGCAATGTCATTAACGCGTATAGTTGTTTCTCCACGAAAATAATCATCAAGGAGTCTTGAACATTTAGACGATAAGGTATCTTTATTGTAGTATACAACTTCAAAAAACTTTTCAAAAAGTTTCATTTAATTTTGGGCTATTTATAGCCGTTTTTAGATTTTGAGGGTTTTTCATTCAAAAAACAGTGTTAATTTTGGTTTTTTTGACTTGAAATTTGAACATAAACATCAGTCGTATACGTCACTCTAACTGTATACCAGAAATTTTGAAGTTCGCACAATTTTTCGATCTATCAATATTGGTTTTAATATTCTTAACGACATTTCATTAAATCCCATATTATGCAGTTATTTCTCCGTAATTTCGAAAATAATCATTCTATTGTCTTGACGTTTTTAACAAAAATGTATCTTTGTACTGTAGAACTAGAAAAATTTATGGGTATAAAAGTATCACTGGTATATGGGGGTGGGTGGGTCTGGTAAAAAATGTTCAGCAACACCAATATTTCTACTGCTTATATCCAGGAAGGCACAAGTATAGTAATATTTTTTTTGTCTTGAGAAAATGAGATGGTTTTGAAACAAACAATATTATTATTCTTATTTATGCTTTCCCAATACACCCCGAGATTAAGGTATATAATAATGGTTGATTTGTAAAAATGCAGTTTTTTTTTTTTGATTTGTTGAGGATGTGTAAAACATAATAATTTGGTAGCCTGGCAGGTAAGCTGCTTACCTTACCTATTCTTAAAATATTATTTGACAGCGGGTTTCTTCCTACAATGCAAAATATTACATGGAACTTCAAAATCACACATAATCAAATAAACCACATCTAAATAATTATGAATACTATTATTAACAGATTATACAATATTAAAAATATTGGTACACAACTAATGCACTATTCTGGCATTTTGTAAAACAAACCAAAATAACCATTGATAATATCATTGTTCAATAAGAAAATTCCAATAAGATAATAACATATAATTTATAGTCTGCAAAAAATATCAAATAAAAATATTTGTCATAAATTACATTTTCGTTTAACAATCATCAATAATTAATAAAACAAAATAATACACTTAACAAAAGAATATAGTGTCGTATTAAAATTAAACTTAAAATATACTATCTGTTTGCACATATTTACTAAAATTTATTCATATAATAATTTTGTGGTCTGTTTTTTTTTTTTTTAATTGGCATATGTAAAATAATTGTGTAATGCGTTTATTTTTGTTAATAATAAATTAATTAGGTACTTGCAGTTGGTGTTTGGAATAATGTGCGCAAACAATTTTTGAGCAATAATATTGTCCAAGATAAAAGCTCCACAAATTACAAATATACGTAAATTATTAAAAACATATTAGTTATTAAAACGCATTAACTGTTGATTTGTACTTAAAAAAAAAAACACCAGATTTGTTGTCACCAGTTGACCAGTGAAATTATCTCTGTAGATGACTTTTGCACAACAAAATAAAGTAAAAATGCTATAGTTGTACATCGTTTATGAAAGACCGACCCGATAATTTCATTAAAATTTAAAATATCACACACAATACAGTATTACCTACTAGGTTTGAAGGTAGTTGAAGACTATTTTTATTTCTATGTTAAGTTGCAATTTATTATTCAATATACATTTAAGTATTACTTAATCAAAAAACTGTGTTACATAGGCCTCATCAGAGTTACGGATATGAATGAAACAGAAAATTACAATAATTTTACAGTTTGTAGACTCATTGGCTCATAACAACTTCGTCGGATTAGGCTAAAACTCATTATGAAGGTACCTGGATATTTTTTATTTGGTTGTGTATTGGATGAACTACAAAGACAAGTAAATAATCAAAGATGGCAATCAAAAGTGGCACAATCATTGACCAATGTCAGCGTTCAGTCGTACACATGTTTCCTATACTTATTATTGTATCAAAGAACAACTATACTATGCTACAATTAATTAAATAGTGTTTTATAATTATCTACAGTTATTTAAATATCACAACAATAACTAAAAAAATTATCAATAAAGAAGTTATATTGACGGCTAACGGGCGAAAAGACGTTTTTGCCATAAATACAAGTTTTCAGGAGAGCCAAAAAAGTGTTTTTTTTCAACAGTTAAAATAATGTTTTTTATTGTTTAACTTAATCTACACTGGTTACCTATATAAATGTGAATATTTAACTACGTTTAATAAATAATATGTTAGTTCAAAATTTATCAGTCAATTGGCGGATACTTTTTATATTAAAGCTTTTGATCAAAACAGACATACCCAGCCACTTGTATCGATACACTTGAAAAATGAAAATTTTATATAGTTTGAGCGCGTTACAATACACCGGCTGTTATTTTCCTATCACAATTACAATTTTTAGTTCAAACAGACGTAGCCGCCTATTTAGCAAGTAACTCTATTTATTTCACTTGAAAGTTGCTGATAATAAATAGAATATGCACCATAAAAACATGGTGCATACGTTCAATTCTTTTCATATCTTTTGATTGATTTTCCATGAATGGCGGATACGTCTGAAAGAAAAATATTAAAAATTCTAAGCAATGGTAGTATAGCTCTACAACTACCAGAGTGGGCTCATTTGGTGTACTTTTTGTCTTGATTATTATTGATAAATCTATTGCTATGGCGGATAAGTCTTTTAGCATGTTAGCCGTCGATATATATGTATATAATATAAACACACACATATTTTAATGCACAAATAGTTAAAAAGTAGAATAATAATTATTGTTGTAAGACTTAGTAGATAGATATTATAGTCAATATAATAGATATAATGTTATTATATGTTTCGGGCGTATAATAATGTAAGAACAATAGTAATGAAAAAAGGAATTAAATATTAGAATAAAGTTTATATAGAGCTTAAGAAACCGCCACTGTATAGTGGTGACACAACAGATAATGTATTATTAATATGATGATGGACACTGTATATTATTATTAGTGTTACGTCAGTGCGTGTTCATTACACATGTAAATGCATTGAACTGTTTGAATTTTATCGCTGATCGCAGGCTACTACTGCTGCAGTGAGCATGTTGAAGCTCCAGTTTGCTCTAGCTCCCACTTTGTTTAATCGTAGCTCTCGGACTCCTGCTGGACTAGCTTGAACCTTCTGGGGCTTTTCACGTTGACCGACCCGCAATGGTTGTTCAGTATCAAGCCCCGCTTGGACAGGTATTTTTTTATGTAGCGGCACACCAGTTTCTGAGGTCTCTGCTGCCATTCGTCCAACACCTCTTTGGGGTAATGGATCTGCAAAACGTTTGTACGTACAAAAACTATTTAAACCTTTCATAGCAAACTTATTAATTATAAAAGACTTTTTTTTTTTTTCACTGCGTCGGTGCAGACTGATGGTAACCCTCCACCAATTTCCCAAACCATTATTAAAATAAAATAAAAAAACAATTATTTAATTCCCTTATCCTGGCTTTTTTTAAAAAAAAATTATCTTACTAAGATTAGAGTAATAATTCTACTAGGCGCCCAAAAAATTATCATTGAAAGAAAATTTAAATCAATACTTGGGTAAATAATTGCCACGCTCAGAATCTAAAATAAAAATATTCTAGAATAATAATTATGATCATACAACTGCACTTATTTTCTTGTTAATCAACTTAAAATTAACGCAATTAATTTTTTAGTTTGGTTTTTATTTCTATATATGTATTTGGATACGGGACAAATAATTATTGTAGCACTAAACAGAGTACAAACATATAGTATTGATTTGTATTGTTATTTTGTTAATTTAACCATGATCAACTTAAAATTTGAATCTATTTATATAAGTTACAATTATAACTCTCAACTTGTTTAAAAAAATTCAATGACTTCAGTTAAAAATTATCATCGACTTGCCCAGCTTTGATAAAAAGATTATCATTTTTTTTTTTTTTTTAACGTACCTATCTAAGTAACTAATAAGGATGATTTAAAAATTATGTTTTATTTTTACTTTTTATATTTCTTTGTTTTCCATAGTAATGTGCATATGTTATCTTCATTGAACTATTCAGTATAGTAATATTAGTAAGACGTTGTAACGAAAAATATACCAGATAAATCATTATAATATAGATGTTGTCATTGAATATTTGGGCCATTTCGCATAAAATTAGTCAGGCCCTAAATACAACCAGGTGTAATGAATACATTCATATAATTTAAAAAATATTGTTAAATCTATTGATTGTTAAGTATTTAAATGTAACCATGCATCAAGTACGATTAACTTCTAGCAGGTATTGTCACTAATTTTTAAATGTTAATAACCTAATTAGATCAATGCTTTTTGCTTGGTTTAGGTACTTAAACGCATACAGTTTGGTCATTAATATTATTTTAAAATGTTTGGTAGTTTGAAGTTTAAACTACCTATCAATAATCGATTAAAAAGAATACTTGTAGTGTAGAACTCAACTGTATAATATACAATAGGTATGTAAGGTATTAGCTTGTAAGTAATTTAATTTGATAGATACAATAAAAGTTTTTATATTAAATAGCAACTGCATTAAAATTAATAACTACTTGATCTTTGATATGATCTAAAAATTATAATTTTTTTTTCTCATATTTGGGTAATCTATAGGTGCCAATTTAAAAAACAAGTAGAATAGGTACGCAGTATTCAAGAGAAAAAAAAAATGTGTAGAATCCAACTTGCCCTAATAATTTTTATTTATTTATGTACGCATTGAAATTACAATACATTATTAATTACAATAATTGTTTTGAACTTGGGTGTGAATAAATATATTTTCAAAAATATGGAGATAATACTAGCATTACATTTTATAATGAAAATTTTAAGCGTGTGTACCAACCATACATACTTTATGGGGGGTTTTTTTTTTATTTTAATCATCAACTCTAATATTGAATAATCTTATTTTTAAACATTCTATACCTGATCGCCCTTAAGTCTGTCCAACAGGGTAACACATACAACGGCAGCTTTGATTCCCGCGTGGTGAGTAAGTGCAGCAAAAGCTAACGATTCCATTTCAATATTCCTCACACCATTCGCTTTAAGTTTTTCTAAGTATTCCATTCGCTCTTCTTCTGTGAAATCGCAGAACGCTCCATCCATACGACCTTGACCTGTACAAACATTTGTTTAATTATTTGAATTATTATTGTTGTTAGTAAGAAAAAGAGAAAGAGAGGGCAATCATACTAATGTTGAATACAAAACATTTTCTTATCCATAGGATGAACACATTTTTTTAAAAAAACTATTTCAAATAACCAGGTAACATTGACCAATGTGTGTTAAAAATTTAAAATGACAAAATATGAAATACGAGTACTCGTATGTTCTCCAATCAAAAGTTACATTTTTGTCGAGTACATAGGTACATGCACACAGAGTACAGACTACAGTTTCAGTGAAAATTGTTCAACAAACAAGTGGGTACTTTTTTGTTGATGTAACATTGTATTATTATTGTAAAAACCATTTAATCTTCAAAGAAATTTGGATTAAGTATACCATAAAATGGATTTGGTACTTATTCAATTGTTTTTAGCTTAATTAATTTATGTACCTAATACCTTACTTTAATTTTCAAAGAAATCTATCGCACAATATATTATATCACTTTGAACACATACTACGCAAAGTACTCGATTAAAATGATTAATATATACTTATTAGTGTTTGATTATTAATGATAAATTATGATATTGTACATTCTTACAAAAATCAAAATAAATTATACATTTTTTCTGAGATAGTTTTTACAGTCATATAGATGAATGTACAAAACATTACCTCCAATAATTATGATTCAACATAGATTAAAGCACAGCAAGTAAAGTTATCTGAGTATACTGTATAATATATTTATAAATACTTAACTACCTATAATATACTTGCTTTACTACCAACTTACTAAAATTACTTCTACTTTAATACTACTTTCTTAAATATTATACTGTTATTGACAGTATTATTTTGCAATAATTAGACAAATAGAATCGAGTAAAAATAAATACATACATTAAACATACCTAACAATTGCATATAACAATTTGTGTAAGTGAATAGTTTATTCTTTAAATTATAATTATTACATTAAAGACATACATGTAAATGAGTAAACAAAAATGTTTGAAGCTTAAACTAGTATATTATGTACATAGAGTTCGGCCTTGTTACCAACCACAAAAGTCACCCAAGCGTTTTAATCTTAATAGCTTTGGTCAAATAAATATTGCCTTATCTTGCTCCTTAGCGCCTCGTGTGACACATAAAGTCCAACTAAATTCTCCGCAAAGGTCTCAATACTCTTAATACCCTAATCTTAAACACCAGCAATTATAGACTACAAGCAGCTATTACTTGAAATTTCATACGGCACATTTAACACTAGTCTATTATTATTTTTACTCTCTTCTGACCTTCACTTATACAGTATTCTGGAAAGTAATCTATAGCAACCGTACAACATTTTTTTTTTTTGTATTTTTTTAACGCTGTGTAAAAATGTCAAGTAATTCAAAGTAGGTACTTAAAGAAATTTTAAATTTTGGGTCATACCTAACTCAAAAAATACTTCAAAGTACCTACCAGGTCTGTCTAATTATACTGTTTTTAGAGGCATTATATGTATTTTTTTTTTTTTAGTGCATTCATACCTAAAATGAGCATAATATATATATATTCGATTGAATGCATATGTACCTATAGTAAATACATTTTTGGAGTATTAAGATTTGAGTAAAAATATTGGTTTGAAAGCATACCTTCATAAAAATCACTGGTGCACACGGTCTTGCCAATCAGCGTGGGGTATGGGTCGTCTGGTTCCGCAAGCGATTTTAGTTCCCATTGCAATTTTTTGTCTAAGATTGAACTCCTTTTCACCGTCTTGCCCAAAATTTGCTGCACAAAAATACAAAAGTTTCCGTTAAATCGCGTGAAAAAACTCATGACAATTGAGCGTGCAGTCTACACAAACAAAACAACGTATATAAATCCAGTTTTTTTTTCACAGAATCCAATAAGTTAATCTTGTTTACCTCATGATAAAACAAATGTTTTGCCATAGTCAACGCAATTATTATTCCAAGTACGTAATTTTTTAAAATACACTTTCAGCGTTTAAAGTTAAATCTAATCTACTTATATAAATAAACTGATAAAATGTAACAAAAAATATAGAGTATAGAATCAAATATTATGTTATATTTGTTAAAAATTAACGAGATAAAGTAAAAGTTTTATTGGTGTATACTCCGTGAGCACACTTCATCAGCTAGCATGTCTGAAAAGAGAGATTGGATTTTACTACCCCCTTTAGTTAGAAACGTGTACGACTTTAGAAAAAAGCTGTTATTTTAATATTTGTATTAAAAGTCAAAATTATTTAACACCCCCCCTCCCACTCCACTTCAAAAATAGGTATTTATACCTATATATATATATTACTATTTTTACATACCCAGTCATGAAAATATGTAAAACGCATAATTATTGCTTTTCTTCAACTGTTAAATTGATTTTTAATTCTTACTTATCGTTATAGTTACTATATTACGACACATATAAATATTTACTAATTCCAAGCAAGGTTGAAGACTGCCGTCCACGGCTTCATCGGAGATGACCACGGTGCCACCTTCCAGTCCAATACCACCGCTGGTGCCTATTCTGAAGAACACGGGATCTACAACTTTGGCGTGGAACATCAGTTTGATGATTTCATGTAAGAGAATACCCACTGAAGGCATTCCCATTCCGTGCTATAAATATCAAAACCATTGATCAAATATTCAATCTGTCTGCATCGTTATGAATATTGTAATTATAAATATTATGGCAATCAAATTCCATTTATAATCATCCCCAAAAATATCTATCAAGAGTACTTTAAATTAATATGTTACAACAGATTAAATTTCAGTCTAAGAATTTAAGCATTTCTATTTTAAGTTTGTAGTAAAAAAAAAAAAAAATACACGTATTTCTGGTTACTGTCTATATTATGATTCTAGAAAATAGAGCCACAGAATAAATGAAATCTAATTTCATCTATTCTGTGGAGCCATTGTATGTTAATAGTTTAGCAATATTCTAATGTACAAAAGTACAGAATCTAAAACAAACGCACCAAAGTCTGTCGACAACGGCTACCAGTGGCGCCAAACCCTATACTTAAGTATTGCGTATGCTATACTTACATGATTTGGGTGGGTGGGTGGTAAATGGTGATGAAAAGTAGGAAGGATACTACCATAAACATATTCATATCTATGGATACTACAATACCTTTATTATATTATATCTATTATATTATCTACTATGCCAGAGATGAGAGAGAGCATACGACAAAAACAGGCGAAAACGTTTCATAATTAATAAAGCAGTAACAAAACGCCTGTCGAACACCCATAGACCTTATACTACCTAAGAACTTTAGTCTATGGCAATGACTATGACCCACAGCACTACAAAACATAAAATAAAATTATCAGGTCACGGTTATATCTATAACCATGGTTTGGGTTACAAAATAAAACATGAACACAAATTGGGAACACAAATTTTTTCTTGAATTACACGGATACTTATGGGGGTAACTTAAAACTATAGTTAGTGACCCACTCACTCAGTAGTTTGCTATAATTGTTACGTATTGTTTATCATATCTGAGATATTTATATTTTTATAAACATTATTTACAAAGTTTAAAAGATACTTTTTAAAATTATTTATTGAATAAAAGTTTAATGATGTTGTATAAAAGTTGGTTCATAGTGGTAATCAATGGACGGTTCTAAGGGGTTCACTATATTTTTTATTTATTTATACTTTTTCCACCTAAAGTATAAATAACCAATTTTCTGCCAAAAATGATAGGATTTGTTAAAATAAGTTAATGACCCCCCCCCCCCCCATATAAGTCTGGAGTTGCTCGTTGTGATAATATTTAAATAAGTCACCATTCTAATTTTTTTTTTTATTAAAAAGACGTAACAATTCACTTAATTTACTATTTTTCTACTCATAGGTCACAATCAGTCATCAGCCCTGCAGTGAAACGTAGTTTTGACAAGTTTTTTTAGTAAAAACATCTAATAATAATGGTTTTAATATGAGAGTTTAGAACCAATCTTAATTATTAATTACTTTACTCGGACATGCGTTCTTTGATGTCCCTTATTAGTGCATTAAAAATGTTTTTATGCAAACAAAGAACGTAAATATTTCAGCAACGTTCCGTGATTGTGTTGACAATAATTACTGATCTAGGTAATGTTTTATACTTACGCTTATACACAGGACTGGGCCTACTTT
>CM029357.1:16987899-16998999 GCA_017140985.1 Hormaphis cornu
AATTGGTGCTTGGTAATGTCACATACGAATGCGTTTAACCAATTACTTAGAATTCAAGTCGTTAGGAGCACTTGGATACTTATTATAATTGGCTCACGACTTAAAAAAAAATTATTGAAATTACAAATAAATAGTACCATCTTGGGCGGGACGCCAGCAAGACATGGAAAAGCGTATTTTGGAAAATCAGTATTTCGAAAAATAATTTGAACTTGGTCTTAAAACTTGAAAAAGCTAAAATTGCCAACTTACTCCTTTACATGCGGTCGGTGGTTCGAACGAATGCTTAGCCACTATGGGTTTGGATCTTTTTTGTTGATCAAGGCTCTTTGATCCAGTATTCAATTTGCATTTAAAGCACCGAGATATAATCGTGTTAGTGGAGCTAAGCTACGGAGCCGAGCGAGTGCCAAAATACCGTTATAATGAGTCTAGGTAATTACCAATTTTTGCTTTTCCAAGTTTTGATTTACAAAATATGTTTGACTTTTATAGTTTGCGATCGAGTTTTGTATAATGCGAAACATTTTACCGTATTGTGATTTTCCGAAAAAACATTTTTCCGGGTTTTGGTTTTCCGAGCGTCTTATTTCTATGCTCCGATCACCCACCTTCCGAGGTGTCAACGTACATCTGTACCCAGTAACAGAGATGTATTTAGGGGTGGACAAATGACGACCCCGGGTGACACCTATCTGAAAGTGCTAAAATTTCAGGGTCACTGCCGACTAGAACGTTTTTTGGAACTGTCAAGTTTGAGTGTATAGTATACAGTGTGGATATTTCCCCATGAGTATAGCGAATCCGCAGTTAGTCGAAATAAAATTCACAGGGTGCTAAAAACGTAAGGGCGCCCTGCAGTAAGCACACGTTTTTTTCTCAAAAAAACTTCCTTGTAGTAGGTCTCTTCTACTAGATACTCACTGGACGACGAAAATCGATCGACCAACAGGGCTCGGAAAGATTCAGAAGGCTGAGGAGTACCCCTTCATTTTTACATACCTATTGTTTTAGCCTGACCCTTCGAATTTGCTTTCCCTCTTGGTCTGTGGGTATAGGGACATTTTTTTTCAATTATTCGAACACTGCGTTTAACACCGTACAAACGAAACGTCTCTTTCTTGGAGAAACGCGGTATTATATTGATAATAGGTATAATAGCATTGCTAGTCGTTTTTAAGTTTATATAATTTTTGCCAATGTTTATATTGTATTTTACAAAACACTCTGACGATCAAACTTACTCGTCGTTCTCCTCCTGAAAGCTGAAAGACATTTTCGGCTCGGCTGTCGACGGAAAAACAATATACTTATTGTTGGTTATCCCGTTTTTTTTTTGTTGTTCCCGTTCGCCGGCTGCAGCTTCGGTACGGTTAATACGGACTTTGTCGAGAGAAAAAGAAACCGTGTAAAAAATAATAATAGTAATAATTGATCAACAGTTGCGCACTCGGAACGCGGACTATTATTTCGAACGTACGGACTGGACGCGCGGCGAAAGGCGTGTGAGAGATCCTGCGGCGGCGCATGCCCCTCGGTCGCGGCTCTCGGCCGCCGCCGCCGCCGGGAACGATCGATGCGAATCACGCGACCGGCGGCCGCTCGTTCGTTCGTTCGTTCCCGTCGCTATTGTCGTTATTAATACCCAACTTAACGCCTCTCCTCTCTGTGTCTACATGTCTGCAGGCAGCTAGCTATACGTATTGTATAGCAGACGGGAAAAAAACGAAAGAAACGAAAAAAAAATAGGGCGGGATGAAACTGGCGAAAGAAAAGCTTCCGATGCAGGCGAACGCAGGAGGTGAGGGGGTTTTGAGGGTTCTGCGAAACCCTCCCGAAATTCGTTAAGCGCTTTCGAATTCGTAAACAAGTTTCAAAAAAAATTAAAATAAACCGTACGACAATTTTTTAGATTTTTTTCAAAACATCTCCTCCCCTCAAATCTTGTTCCCGCGTTCGCCCCTGTCCGCCGACGGGCCGCTGAATTTAAAAAACGGTATTTCGTATAACAACAGCTGACAGCAAAAACATAAAAAGTTTAATATATAGACACGAGATTGGTCGTTTCACAGTTAATAGAGCATAAAAAACTCACGTCGCAGACAAAGAACGTATAGGTGACTAAAAAATGAGGATTTTCAGTGTTCGAAACACGGTTATTGGCCAAAATTGAAACTGTATAATTTTTTTACCATACATTTTTAAGCGTAAACAATTAATAAAAATTCAAAAAAACAGAGCGTGGGACGAACATCGGGGGAGAGTCGGAGTAGAAGTTGATGGGCTAGTTTTTTTTTCAAGTTATGACACATTAATATCGTAATTTGTTGTGCCAAATTTACTAAGTACATTTCTGAAGAATTTTTTTGAAAATCGATGATCATTTTTCTGCTTAATGATTAGGTATATGAATATGTATGTACGTATAATGAGCATAAGTACAATGAGACTTAAATAAGTATTGTTAATTAATAAAATTTTATAATATTAGTCTAAGAAAAAGAAAAAATAGGCATTTCTCAATATACAATAATAGTATAGACATTGATTAAATATACTTGTATATTTAATCAATGGTATAGTATAAAGCATATAGAGTATAGACGAATCGTGTCATTACTCCTGGATTAATACATTAATTATGACGTCACTATGAGAACATAAAATATTATATTAATCTTAAACAATAAGGTAAGCAATTTTAATGATATACTTGAATCAAGTATTAAGTTCTAACTTACATTTGTTTAAACTGGAACTCCAAAAGTTGCATGGTAATTAAAATGTTCTCGGATGATGTACCGAAATGTCTCATTACCCTAATGAAATGAATAATAAGTATTTTGTTCTCTTAAATATTATGAATACAGACATGACTATAGTTCATGTATCATGATTTACTGTTAATTAATTTTTGTTTTTAAAGCATGTCAGTACAATGTAGTAGGTATGCACTGCCAGTGTTTTATTAAGTAGGTCATGACAAAGTGTAGAGGGTTCTGTGGAAATGTGTAATGTTGCTGTCCTCCGCCTCATACTATATAACGCTATCAATTCAGCTAAATATTTATAAACTATTATAATTAATTATCTGTAGTTGGTAATAAGATGATAAATTTGCTTAGATTCTAGAAACACTTATTGATATATTATAGTAAACACTAAACATAAAATACGGTGAAAAAAAAAAATGATAAGTAAGTAAGTATACCTAAATAATATAACGCGGGTACGCATATTGTTATACATATTTTTAATCTCTCTTGTCGGGAATTGCGTATATTATGTTTTATGTTTATGCGTAGAAAAACTTCAACTAATAAGTATAAAGTAATAACACCTATTAAACACTGAACATCGTTCAGGATAAATCATTACTTACTTAAAATTAATATTATATGTCTTATTGTTACAATTTTCATAAAAACGAAATTTTAAATTGATAATAAATCTACTGACAAGCTCGATATTTGACTTGGAAATATTCACCATATTCGATTATTATTTGTTATTTTTTCGGGTGGAAGGATCACGCAATCTGATGAGGACGCATAAAATATTGGAAAATATTTGATCGGAATATCGTATTTTTATGAAAAAATTGTTTTTTGGAAATTTATTTTGTCGGAAAAGTATTTTATAGGAATTTATTTTATTCAATTAAGTCGGAAAAATATGTGTTTGGAATCTGTGTTTTATCAGATATTTATATTACATCGAAAAAATTGAATTAATATTTATTAATTTTTTTACCAGCTAAAATTATGTTATAGAAGTTAAAAATCAACTAGAAATCGACGGTATTTATTTAAGTACTAAAAATCCTCGCACTGTTTTTGTTATAATATCACTTTGCACACATAAAGATAAAAACGCCATTTTAATATGGAATACATTCAAGTCCAGGGTTTTTCACTCGATTCCCAAGTCTTCCGTGTAATTTATAAGTCTGCGAAGGATTTTGAAGTAATTCCTGAGACTATTCCATGTATTTCATTGGACTTATGAGTGATACCTCGGACATTTGAGCATTTCAAATGTTTGAGTTTTCATTTATTTGACTTAAATTCATTGGATAGTGTGTTTTACAGGGCCAAACTTAATTTTTCCGCCCTCAACTTCTGATATAATGGATTTAGTTAAAAATCATTAATAATAAGATGTATTTAAAATTTCTAAAAAAATAAAAATATTACTTTAAGATAACCTACCTGTCGAAACTACTTATTTCAATACAATATACATATTAGAACACTGTTAATCAAGAATTAGGGTAAAGAAAAAAAAAATGGCACCTATAGTTTAACTTATAATAATTAGCACTTAAGGGTATTTGACTCAAACATTTTCTAAAGAGCATCATCATAGGGAACTACCTACTACCTACGTGTGCCATTTAGGACTGTAGTTGTGTGAGTAGTTAACTATCAGTAGTGTGTGTAAGTGGGTATCAAACAACAGTGGCAAACACAGACGGGTTTTAGGGGTTCAAATTTCTTCCCAATTATAAAATTCTTTTAAATTTGTGTACGAATTTCAAATAAAACATTTTATAATTTTTTTATATTTTTTTTTTTCAAACCCTCCCCGAATTGTTTTCCTGCATTTGCCCCTGATATACACCATTCACCACTTCCGTCTCCGGCATTGAGTGATATTATAATTTTAGCGATTTTTTGAGTGGTTTATATAAGTAGAAACGTTCCGAATCTCGCATAATTCGAAAATTACAAAATATGCTAACTGGCGTAACCAATATATAGCCACGTTTCAAATTTAAATCAGGAAAGCCAAAAAACTATAGGTAACTGCAGAAAACAAAACACTTATTTTAAACAAGCTGGGTGCACAATAAGGCATAACGAAATTCGCCTAACTACTTGTTTTGACAACATTTGTATGACATATTACCTATAGGTATATTTCACATAAACATGTACTCTCTATGTCTATATCGGTAGCGTAAGCATATTTACAAAAAAACAATCATAAGAGACAAAAGTATACTGTAGAAAGGCTATACAATTTTACAGCACGCAAGATGCAAAGAGCCAAAAACTATATTTATTTTGTTTTGGTCGTTAACTACACACGACAAGATGCACTATTATAGACGTAAATAATAGGTACATATTTTGTATAAATATTGCAATATTTTATCTATGCAGCAAGATGCAAAAACGTTTAATTTTTGCTAACTCGAACGCGCTATGATAAGACGCGCGTATTAAAACTTTATGTACTTAAATAGTTTCAGTATTTTAGTATTATTATTTGTATTATTTGTATTATTACGTTTCATCGAATGTAATAAAATAATATATATTATATGAATATACGTCATATAACATGTTATAATCAGCAGAAATAGATAAATAATATTGTATCGATTTACCATTGACTAAATGTACGTTGTAATACTTTTAATCTATGGTTTTAATATAATATGTTTCTAGTTTTTTTTTTTTTTAATGTACGGTACAGGGACGGAAGAGTCAGCCAGGCTTTGGAGGTGGCGTAAAAATTGTGACGGTTTACGGTCTCCAATCTCAACGCGTTCCAAAAGTTTGCGTGTTTTTTCCTCCTGGGAGGCACTAAGACGTCTTATTAATTCCTGTTTAATTTTAGCGTACTTACTGTCTGAGGGCGGCGTCATAATTATGTCCTTGACTTCAACTGCATATTTCGGTGGTAATGCTCCAACTACATACCCGAATTTCGTACTGTCAACTGTGACTCCCGCGCTGGCGAAACTTCCTTCTACCATAGCAACCCAAAGTTCGGGATCTGACGAAATGAAGTTCGGTATCTTGACGGCCACTCGAGCAACCGTTGCGTCTGTCCCCGCCATCACGTCACCAATTTGTGGGTTTTAGGCAATAAAAAATCACTCACAATTTAATTTAATTTAAAATAAACACTATATTACATAAATGAATAAATAAATGTGAAAAAACAAATATCAACAATATACGTTACAATATACGTTACAATGACGGAGGAATCGCGGAATATATCGCGGAGTGTAATTTACGGTGTGTCGTGGAATGTACTCACGGACTGACTAACCGACCGAGCGTCTGACCAGCCGGTATATATATATATATATATATATATAATATATATAAGCGTCGATTGTTCTAGAACCTTTTCGAAATTACCATAACGAGACAATTATAGTATATTCTAGAACATGGGGTTTCTCTTTATTTACTGACAATATTGTAAACAACTCGGACGACTCCGTGGCGCGTTGTTTACGTCGCCACATCGGTAACAATGTTTTGGGGGAAATTAAATAAAGTCAAGATCTCTATGGAAACAGTAATAAATGAAAATTAAACTCCGTGATCAGTGGCATCAGTCGTTCTTTTGCCACCCAACCGTCCGAACAATTCTATAATCCAGATATAAAACTAGATCACCTACTATATACCTGTTTCAAAATAAAATATCAGAATACTTTTGGGTCAAGAATTAGGGCAATGAAAAAAAATTACACCCATAACCTTATAATGATTAGCATTTAAGAGGATTAGAAATTTTCTTAGGAGCATCAAGCAGGCAACTACTTTAACGCGTGTATCAATTTAGTACTGTAGTACTGTAAACGATTATTTGTGTGTGTGTAACATACACCATTCACCTGTCCCACAAAAAGTTTATTTTCATAAAATAATACATGGAATTGAGTGGTATTATGATTTTAGAATCAGTCAGTTCTTCTAGAGAACATTTAATTCATATTTAATTTTTTTTTTTTCCGAGATTTTAGCGTATATTGATTTTTTTCTGCTAACGCTTTTTCTAGTGGTTTATGTTGTATAATTAGAACCGTTTAGAACCTCGCTTAATTTGACGGTTACAAAACATGTTGATTGATGTGACCTGCACATTTAAAATTTATCAGTTAAGACAAAGAAAAAACTGTAAGTATCCGCAAAGAGCAAATCATTTATTTTAAACAAGCACAATGAGACGAAGCAAAAATCGCTTATTTTTTGACAAAATTTTTATGAATGATGACGCATTATTATAGTACCTATAGGTATACTCCACATAGTTATCATGTACTAATGTGTCATTGGTATCATACTCCCGCAAAAAAAAAAAAAAAAAAACAATCTTAAAGAATATTATGGATCAGTACCTACTATTACTTGCGATTTTACAGCAAGCAAAATGCAAAAAACTGTTTATTTCATTTTGCTTGTTAACTAGACCGTA
The DNA here is from genome assembly GCA_017140985.1 of Hormaphis cornu. Classification (NCBI taxonomy): domain Eukaryota; kingdom Metazoa; phylum Arthropoda; class Insecta; order Hemiptera; family Hormaphididae; genus Hormaphis; species Hormaphis cornu. Next base: position 16,995,127 of record CM029357.1, read on the forward strand.
GATTAAATGTTTTACTTAATCTATGGCTAGATGCACTTTTTTTGCTTCTATCCAGCATGATGGCAAAAACGTTTTATTTTTTATTAGCTCGCGAACGTGCGTACTTAAATATTTGAAATAATATTAGTGTTTCTGGAGGACACTGACGTTATTCGTATTAATCCGTCTCATTAAATGTATGTACGTCATAACACGCAATAATCACCAGAGAAGTAAAAAAAGTTCTTGCGCATTAATAGAAAAAAAATATCTAGTAGTTTACTCGAAGTAGGTTACCGACCTGTAATATTATGATAGTTTTACCATAGATCAAACATAGATTTACTCTATGGTTTTACTTAATTAGTCTATAATTTCATTTTTTTTTTTTTTTTTAGTGTGTACGATAGACGATAGACACGTCATATTATTATTGTGTGTAGTTGTTTAAGTGGAGTATACATACAGGCACTAACAATGCACCAGAAAATTAACAAAGTTTAGATGTCTGTGTAAACAATAACAAATGAAGATAAACTCCGTGATCAGTTGTTCTTTCGCATGAAGCAGCCGCAACACAACCGTCCCAACAACTTTTGGGCGCTCTTCCAAAACCTTCTGATTTTGGAACGTGTTTTGCAGGGTCTGCTGTCCTCGTAAGTGCTTAGACCGTTGCAATCCACTGAAATGTTTTTAAAATTAAAAAAGTTAGTTTAAACGTAACACACACACACACACACACAATAGTATGTAACATAATATCATAGACTATATATTATAGTTTAATATCAACGAGAATTTTATGAAAACATAATGAAATATTGACTTTTTTCGAAAACCATCAAAACTATTTTTTGAATTGGCATTTAAATAGTCTCTGTAGAGTATTAAACTCATTGTTAGAGAATGTCCGAGATTTTTCTGGACATATGTGATAACGTATACTTGATTGTTCCATGCCATTCTCGAATTCCCAAGACTTGTTAAAATGTATTATTATAATTTATTATTTTTTTTAAGACTTTACTCGAGAAAGGGACGGTCATTTTGTCAGTCGTCTGCGGTTTTCGAATGTGTGTTACTAAAATATAATGGATGATTATTTTTCGTGAGTGTATTTTATTTTTTGGCAATTAGGCTTTTATTCTAACATCACAAAGTATATTAAACGAAAGATATCAAACACAGTTTTTAGAACACTTTTTTTTTAAATAGTATAAAAGCCAAACGATTATTCCTTAGTTTTGATTTTCGGTAAATAACTTTCCCTAAACTTGTTACGTTTACGTCCATTCTCGTTAATACCATTCGTGTTTCCATGATTCGTGAAATATCGTTTTGTTTTACTACTAGTGTAGTATTTATTAGCCGTATTTAAAGTTTAGTGTATTTTAACGTACTGTATCTATTCAAATTATAAGCCTAATAATCTTAAATAAAACCACGTTAAAATCTTTGAAAACCCTACAGGCACTGTCGATCGGTTATCGCGTAATAATAATGGTGGTACACGTAAGTTATAATAAGTATACACCTTTAATCAGTGGCGTATTTTCGGTCAAATTCCTTCCAAAGTATAATACTTCTCGTTTAAATGTTCTTTATATCTTCGATAAAATTATGAAAGACCACTACCTACATGATTTAAAACTAATGTTTCTCCTCGTCCTCAAGACATTCCTATAAATACGCCAAATATAAAAATCTATACATATAAAAGCCAAATACCACTGACTGACTCACTCACTCACTCACTCACTCACTGACTAAACAACGCACAGCCAAAACTACCGAACGGATTTATTTGAAATTTTCAGGAAATGTACTTATTACTAATGTGTAGGAGCACTAAGAAAGGATTTTTCGAAATTCGCATTTTAAAGGGTAAAAAGAGCTTAAAATAGTTAAGCGTACGGCAGCGTACGGGTCCGCAAATACGGACATTTTAGCCCACCGCGGTACCAGGGACCCATGATCCGCATGACGCGGCACGCAACCGACACGACGTTCGCGTACACGTGTTTGTGGCCACGTGGTGCACTTGAAACGCAAACGTCGGCTTCATGGGACCCTGGTACCAAAAATTGATAATTTTGCGGAGAGATGGGCTATATTTATTGATTAAATTATAATATTCTATAATATTATAATATTCTATGGTTATAAATATACTGTATATATATGGTAGGGTTTAGGATGCGGCCGGATTTACTGACGAACGAACATGCTGTCGACATAAAATTTCACCCATCGGCGGCATTCGGTGTTAAATTTCATTTCAATCCTATTGGCCACTTTTGACGGGACGGCGGGGTGACAGTGCACATGTAATTTGAAAGATTTTTTCCGCCGAGTCACTGTTGTGGTCGCCCTAAATCCGGCCCTGCGCACGTACCCATGTTTCACTAATTGTATATATACAATATTTGTGTGTATAAAGGAGAGTGTACTTTACCCGGGGACCTTTTTTCGATGTAATAGTGTATAATAGATACGCAGTATTGTCGTTACTGGTTATATAGTAGAAATTAGTACTTAATTATTATTGGTTGCCACCGGTTGTTCGGGCAGACCAGGTACAAAAACTTGCGTCAAATCGAATTTTTGAACACGGCCTACCGAGGTGGTACTTTGTCCGCGAACCAGGGTGGCCAAGTCGCGCTTACTGCAGCGATTACACCCAAAAGTACTCGAACAAACACGATTTTTTTTTTTACGAATTATCATTTTTTACGGGCAACGAAGTGCGCGGGATCAGCTAGTACTATATATAAAATACTGCATCAAATCAAATAAAATCGGTTTTTCCAATTATTTCAAAAAAATTCTTGATTTTTGGTTTGGCCACACTTTTATGTTCTGGCCAGTGTTTGTTGAACAGTTAAAATAATGATAAGTATTATTTTAACCGTAACTTCGCACGATAATAACCAGCGTTCTCACCTGTTGTGGTCTTCGTCTCTTCGTCGTGTTCCTCAAAGACGCAAACGTCGTAATCGTCGTCGTCGTCGTCTGCTGGTTCCTCAAAGACGAAAATGTCATCATCGCTGTCGTCTGCTGGTTCCACGTCGTTATCGCAAGTGACATTGCTGAAGTTTGGTGTGTTATATATTATGTTGTTTGGAAATTCTCGTTATACAAAAAGATTATGAACCAGTGGTGGTGGCGCACATAAAAGAGTTCTAGGACTACCCCAAAACGTGCGTAACTAACGTACCTACGTTTATAACTCATCGAGGGGAAATTTACGGTCTCTTTTGCTACCTGTGTTAAAATTTCAGTTTGTTTGCACTCTTAGTATTTTGCTAAAAACAACTTGACTGCTTCGAGGTATGCTCGCTTTAGCTTGGCTCAGATTTGCGTGTCATAAACCAAATCGTGATGTAAGCAGTGCTCAAATTCAGGAGAGAGGAGGATTACCCCTTATTTTTTTAGCTTGCCCCTTCAAATTTACTTCCCCTTATGGTCTGGTTCAGGGAAATCGGAACGCGTGTTTATCGTTACTATATATATATATATATATACACTTTCCAAATAGCGTCTCCTCCATTCAATAATTTTTTCAATTCAAGCACTGGACTTAAATATAGTTCATACATCTTGTGAGATTTCGAAATGGATACCTCCCGGCAGTCGAGTCTGCAGTTAGACTGATTATTATTAACTGTTGCCGAGAAGTTGATATTTTTATAAGACTTTAAATGAACAGCAAACAAACCGAACGTCTTCTTCCACGACGACACTGCCGTCGTGTTCGTCGGCGGCTAGCGGCTCGTCGGAATCCTGCGGCGGACGGTCTTTGCAGCCATCGTTGGGAGCCTGCAGCGGCTCGTCGGAATCGTGCTGCGGACGGTCTTTGCAGCCGTCGTCGGGGGTCAGCACTTGGTCGGAATC
>CM029357.1:17019658-17038731 GCA_017140985.1 Hormaphis cornu
GGTCAGCACTTGGTCGGAATCTTGCGGCGGACGGTCTTTGCAGCCGTTGTCGGGGGCCAGCAGCTCGTCGGAATCCTGCGGTGGACGGTCTTTGCAGCCGTCGTCGGGGGTCGGCACCTGGTTGGTGTCGCGGTAGACGTCAACAGTATCAGCTGGATCGCTGTCCGGTGGAGGAGGAGTGACGTCATCCGTGCTGACGTAGTGGTGGCTTTTGGCCGCGTAGAAAAATCCGTTCGTTATGGGCCTGCACGTGAAGGCCAAGTCCAAATATGCAAAACGACGTTCTACTTGAACGTAAAAGCTAATGGACAGATCATCAAACTCGCAATCCATCTTGATAAAATGTCTAAACCGTTTTTGTCCTTGAATCAGTTAACAATGCCGGTCGAGAAGCGAATGAAAAATAGAATTTTTTAGCCGGTTTGTTTCGGTCAATACACTTTGATTATCGTTAGCAACGTTTGCGAGGCGACCGTTTGGCCAGTATACGTAGTAATATACTGTTATTTGGTTTAAACGATTGTATTTTTTATTTTTTTCTATCTATAGTAAAATATACCTTAAGAAACGTTATAGAGGAAAATCCAGAAAGAAGGAGACGTCTTAGGAGACCACGGTTAAGGTGGAAAGATTTCGTTAAAAAATATACTGAAACAGCAGATGTAGACCCGAGTTAGGCAGGAATTAGCAGGAGACAGAGATAGGTACATAGGTATATGTATACCTATATACATATAGGTGGCAGTGTATGTTTATTTAGAGGTATTATATATATATGGTCTTACTACTTACTACTTTTCACTACTTTTTACTTCTACTACACTTACTACTTTTCGATTTACACATTTCAATTATATCGGCGATGTTATATTTACTCATCACTTTTTTACACTTATATAAATGACTGTTTTCAGTGATGTGTATATTAAAGGGTATATGCGCCGTATATACCCGGTTTTCCATTTTTTGCGTCTACCTTATGGGAAAAATATGCAACTTTATATGGGTATAGGTTAGCGTGTACAACGGTTAGCGTGTACAACGGTTAGCGTGTACATGGTGTACAACTCGTTGTTCTCATTCCGCGAAGCGAAAATTCCAAAAAAATCAAAGGCGTGTCATTTTTAGCACACCTAATTAAACTATCTATTGTATAATATATTTGCACACGAAGAAACGAAAAATAAGTGCAATACATTTATTAAAACCAATTATTTCGGGACCAACGTGTGATCTACCGATAAACTTCTATCTACGATAAAGCGTTGTTGGTAGAACGTGTGATTTACCGATAACATACCTAAATTTTACACCGTATAATGTAGTCGTCGGGTTGAATGAAAAGTGGCCGCCGCTGGCAATACGATAGAAACTTTTTCTTTTTTTTCGACAAACAGGGGTTCTCAAAGCGAATCACGCGGTTTTTTTTCCATAACTTTACGGTACAATGACGAAAATTCACCGCTAGACGCGTAGCGACATCGGCGGCCACTTTCCATTCGCCCGACTATAGTATATAACATACCTATGTAATTATCGATACGATATGGATTTTACGACTGTATTGTATTTGTATCATTTAAACAATCAGTTACCATTTGGCGTTCGTTCGTGTCGTTATGTTTGTTAGTCGAATTTTTTTTTTATAACGATTTAGTTTTGTAACGATTTAAATTTTTAATGAATTCTACTACAACAATGGGACATTTATATAGAACTATAATTATCGGTGAATTGTAATGCGTTGAATATTTAAAAACCTTTTAAGTAACAACCGTTTGGTTTGTTCAAAAAAGAATATCGATGGCACCGAATGTGGTGGACAATTACGTGAAACAACAACGACCAGTAAAAAAAAAAACATTCGAACGGTATTTTTAAAAAATTGTGACTATGAGGTGTACTAAAAAGGGATGCCAAACATTACAGTCGATACGCGCAGAAAATCCATTTTTTACTTACACAGACCTCAATGGTGGAAGTTAGTCAAGTCTAAGTATAGTATAAAAGTTAATGGTGCATCTCCACTATTAGACCGCCAACTTAAAGAAGATCATGGTCATGCCACCCGGTACAAACTCAAATATTTGATGATTTTTTTATCAGATTTAAAAAATACTTTTGCAGTATGAATGTAATAAGCAACATTATATAGCAAGTTAATCACACATCGGACCAGCCATTTATCGGTACATTGGACCGGTCCCCCAATTTCAATAAATATTACAAAAATCAATTGTAATAATTTGTATAGCTTATATATATATATGAGTAATATTCATTACCTTAATTTTGTTCTTTGATAGAAATAGGGAATATAATGTCTGGTGGCTTTGTGCAGTCGTATAGGCCGTATACAATTCAGTCTTTAAAAATTTGCTTGTAAATTGTTTTGTGAATGCCTTATAAAATGATAAAATCCCGGCACGAAAACTAGAAGCAAATCTAAAAAACTTAATGAAAATTTTGAAAACTAAAAAATTCGGGTAAACAATTTTTAGAGGGTCGGGTTGGGGGATTTAGGCTCGCCCGCTTCCTTAGTTTGTCTTACAAGGTTCATACAATATTGATCAATACATCACAGTTCATACCGAAAACAAAACAAACGATAATTCGATGATGTTTTTTTAGGACTGCGAATAGATGAACCTTATTTTAATGGGATATTATTTGTAAGAATTACGATTTATAACTACTGTATTGCAAACATAGCTCGTAAATTTTGATCCTCTTATAATAAATTTTAGCAAAAAAAAAAAAAAATTGATGAAATATCGTTTGAAATGCATCCAAGTATAGATGATTACCCATATTTTTTTTGCCAAAGTTTTAAACCATATATCTATAGTGTAGCGGTCAATGGTGCCCATCTACTGCCTACCAGATTTTCATATTCGTTACTCAAACGCAAAACAAAACAATCATTCATAAGTTGTAACAAAACAACGAATGTAGATTAAATAAAATATAAAAAACACGACGTTTTATTGTTCTAATATGTTCTAGAATCTAGAAGACTGAAAAATATTTTAAAAAAACTGGAATTTGTTGTTGGATGACGGAGTATCAAACGTGTCTTTACGGTGGGTCACTGTTTTGGAAGGTTTGATTAGATTCTAACTAAACCTTAGAAGACATACTAATAATTATATTAAATTTGTAAGCAATTTTAAATCGTTGACAAAATTAAATATGATTCTGAGCGGAGCTCGCGGTTAACAGCTCTAAAAATATTGTATTTTGATCGCTACGATTTCAAAAGTATATTTACAAATCATACAAAAACGATGTAGGCGAATAGGTAAAAATCATCATAAAATGGCCAAAGAAATAATGGTCAGTACAAACAAATATTATAAAATGGTGTAAGTTTATGTTTAAATAAGTTTTATGTAATCTGTGCTATAAAAAATATAGCAACATAGAGTAATAGGATTTTATACATATAAATAACAACCCTTTTTCTACAAAAAATTTTGTTTTTATTTGAAACAAATACGTATTTCGGAAACTATGTTTCCATCCTCTAAGTTTCCGAAATACGTATTTGTTTCAAATAAAAACAAAAATTTTTTGTAGAAAAAGGGTTGTTATTTATATGTATAGTATTAATTTCTACAAGTAACTCATTACCAATATAATAGGATTTTATTGAAATTAATAAATTTATAATAAAATGTCATTGCAAAAAAATTTGATCGTGGTTGATATCAATTATCGATGGAGCAATGTTAGCACAGAATAGATTAAATGATGTTAGTAATCGGTTTTTTTAGTACACATACCATCTCCGAGATGGCACTAAATATTTTCTGTCACGTTTCACGGCTTCTTATCAAATCGATTTTTATTAAATTGTAATCATATGTTTTGACCAATGTCTTTCTCTCGTCAACAGCTCACGTTTTGCTTCGAATTTGTATCTGATAAATAATAATACAAATTTGGATTGTAAATTTATAGTTTGTTTTGGTTGTGTATTTTGAAACCGCGACACTTGCGTTTGCCGATTTCAATTTGAATACTTTATTCGCTCGCTTACAAAAGTGAATTTAATTTCGCGATTTACTACTGTCGACCGCGATCATTGTTCACTGATTTTCGGACATCACACAATGTGAGCCGCTGCTGTCGTAATGTCAAACGTGTATCAAATGGCTGCTGATCAAAGCCCAAAACTGACTGTAAAGTACGGCATAAGCCCGGATCATCTTGACTTTGCATACATTGCCAAGTGTGAAGACCCCAAGGAATTGAAACATATTATTCAAATATTGGAGTAAGTGTCAACACTTTTCTTTTGATAGGTTAAAGTGAATCATAAATATTAATTATAGATACTTTTTAAATCTTATTTAATTGTTTTGATCAAAATTAATTTTGCTTTGCTTGTTAATTTGTACCCGTCTCAACGTAATTCTGTCTACCCGTTCGTCGTCACTACATTGTTACTACCTTAAAACAACATGCATTTAAAAATGTGTGGTATTTTCAAAACTAAAATCGAACCTCAGAGTGGATGCCTATTTTTTTGTTTACTTTTTGTCCCTAACACATGAAAATTATGCTCATTCGCAGCCCTCTTCTCAGCAGGGATAATTGTAATTGCAGTCCATTAAAGGTTTGCTCATCTTTGAAGTGTGGTGTTAAAGGGAGCTCGCACTTGTACACGTAAAACTATGAATGCCTGTACTCTGGAGTAGGTACTAGTAGGGTGCCTAAGTACTTTTTACTAGTTGATCATATTATGCGACTTTAATATTTCCCATACCAAACCCTTTAAAATTGGTCTGTTAGCAATTGATTGTTACCTAAGTGCTTAAAATTGATTTTCATGTTACACAAATTAATGAATTAAAATTTAGCTTTTAAACAATGCCTCGAGCATAACTACTTTACAATTTTAGTCAGTAGATACATCTGTTTGTTTCAGCTCTACATGTCACGCTATTTAACCGATTTTCACCAAATTTAGTATAAAGGTTCCTTAGAGACTTAGAAAGTTTGTTTGACGTAGCAATTACGTGTTGGAGTGGATCACTTCATTGTTTTTAGCATCAAATAGGTCACAACTGATAGCTAATTTTTAAGTGTTTGCATTGATTTAAATTTAAATACAAATTAATAAAACCTTATTTATGTTTGAATGTGTTTAAGTATCAAACAATTGATTGTTTTCGCGCAATTTGTGTATCAAATACATGCTATTTTCGTGTTATAAATTTAAACCTGAAAAGGTCATATTTCAGGTAAGTACTGTTCTAATAAAAATTTTTTCAAACATATTTTTATTTACATTTTATTAGGTAATAAAAAGCTAATTTAAAATATTAATCCCATGAATAATTAGCTAGCAAGTTACAAAACTAAAAACTTACTTAGGTATTAATCCATTAATTATTTTTGTTATAAACGACCCAAAATGAGAAGGTGCAATAATTATTGTCAGTTCAGTGGGGCACGGCAAAATTTTGGATCGCGGAATAATGCATAATAGTTTGCTTACCAGGTTTTTACTGCCAATTCAAGATCAATAGTTTGTTTTTGCCTTTAGAAATACTGCGGTGATGTCGTCTGCATAAGCTATATAACCTTCCCAACTAATTTTAGTTTTAATAAGTTGTTAATATAAATTGAAAATAATACAAGTCCCATTATTGTACCTTGAGGTACGCCAAATCTAACAGGTTTAACATTGCTAATTTGATCATTAATTCGCACGACTTGAGTCTGATCAGATAAGTATGATTCAAACCACCTCATATATGTATTGTTTCCTAATAACTTTTTAAGCTTAAGTATTAATATGTCATGTGAAACCAAGTCAAATGCTTTAGATATGTCAATAGAAATAACAAGGCATTTATCTCCTCAGTCAAGTGCATCATATTAAATAGTACTAGAGAGCAAAATAAATGCATTTTTAATACCCATGTTTTCCCTAAAACCAAATTGGTTGGAGTTAGTAAAATTTGTAAGAGTGGTAAAAAATATTGTAAAACATAAACTTACACTTTATTAATACCACTATTTTAAATCATGATTTGACGTTTTGCATGCGCAAAACACATTTGTACAGAGTTTGGCGTTACTGATAGTAGATGTACTCAATATGCATATATGTTCTAAAAGTTTTAAAAAATTACTTGCTTTAGTTGTGTTAAAAAACAGACTAACAATATAAATATGTTTTAATTAGATCTGGAGAAGAAGGGAACTATCCAACATTATTGGAGGCAACTGAAAAACGTTTGCGTCAAATTAAACCTAGTGCATCTATATTGAACAGAAAACTGTCTTTCGCTCAAAATTTTTCAGATAAATCCAACCGCAATGAAATGTCCAAAGATTACGAAGACGAAGTTAATGATTTAAGTGTAAGTACTTATTTGAAAAAATTAAAATCCAAAAACTGTTAGAACTGTGACTAAAAAGTTAAAAAAGAAACATTAATGAATTCCAAAACATGTACTTAAAATTATATCTTTAAAAGTGGAGTTAAAATACAATTTTTTTTGTAATTGTATACTTTATTGCTGAAAAATTTATAAACTAAGTACAATTTTCATTATATTACCTACAGTCTGTAGTCCTACACGTTGTTGTTTAGACCAACACTGTATACTGTGTAAAGTGTAAACCAATCAAGAGTAAGGAGGCATGCGGCAGACGCTAAATTGTATGCCGATTGGTCATCATCTTAATGTGTGCCAAGTATAAACCATGTATAATGAAATAATATTTATAAAAAAAGTATCAAATGTTTGTAAATTACTAAACACTATCATACTAGATATGTACAAACATTTTGTAGGTATTATTCAACTAAAATAAATTACATATTTTATTTTGGCTATGATACAATAATAATAACAGCGGTAGACTGACTTTGGTACTTAAGTTAAATACACTCTGTTCTCAAATTTTTCAATCCACCTTTGAGTACTAGGCTTTAAATTTAAAATGTTCAATAATGTGATACTAATTTTGTTTTAGAAATGGATAAAAAAATCAAATGAACAAAAAAGACCAATAAATCCAGAAAATGCCAGTAGTAATTCATGTTTCTTGACAGATGAACCCCCAGTTCAAGGTCCCCATCCCATACTTGACTATATTGATTTGACAGAACAGTATGATGATAAGGTAAAATAATAGATAAGTACACAGAAAATGACATTGATTCTTCCGTACAAAAATTAAATTTGAGATTTACTTTTAAAAATCTACCTAACTTACTTAATTTTATTTTGTTAACATAAACAATGTATACTTACTATTTAGGCAGGTGTTTATAATAATATAATAATATTCTTCTTATTGGCCCCCAAAATAATCATATTACTTAATAATTAATACATATTTATAAATTTTCACAGTAAGTTAAGTCTGTTAAAATTTCATATGTTTTTTTTTTCAGATAATTTATATTGTCTATTAAAATGTGGGTGTTTGATGCATTCTTAAATGGTTAAAAATATTATTTACATATACTAGTATAATTGAATCAAAATTGTTGGAACAAATTTATGTTTTTGTTAGAAACATTTTTACTTTCCACTTATTTTATTGACAAATATCTTATCAGTAAATTAATATAATTATTGTGAAATATAAATAAATACAATTTCTTGAATTAGCTTTTTTTTCTCTTATTTATGATTTATTTTTTTATATTTTTTACTTATGTATTGTAGTATTTTGTTGTTATTGCAGATTTACATTTTAATTGTTTTTTGTTTAGTATTATAATTTTAATAAATAATTTTTTATTTTGTTATATTATAAATTATTTATATTTTTACTTTTTAGCCTGAGAAGGTATTAACCATGTTTGATAAAAATAAATACAGTGATCGTAACAAACCGTTAGAAGTTATTAACCGTAATTGGGATAAATATGATCCTGATATTGAGGTAATGAAATTAGATAATAAAGAGAAGTTAAAAAAATTAGAATTGCAAAGAAAAAGGACCAATAATGGGAGTGGTTTATTATTTGGAACAAACAATACATCAGATTACGAAGATCGAAATAAATGTATGAAGAGTTATGTAGATCGTATGTTTCAAAGTAAGTGTTCAATATTATATTGTAACATAAAAGTAGAATTCTCAAACAAAAAGTTAATTATTCGACTTTTAAGTAATTAAAAAAATTTATTGAGTTAAGTTTTCATGTACTCAACTCAAAACCTTGTTTCATATTACTACACTCGTACAACATTTATTCTTATTGAGTGTAGTTTTTAAATTAATTATTTAAGTTTATTTGTAAAGATGAGTGATAGTAATATACTCAAAACAATTTTTATTTTCTAGCAATTATACAGCTTATTCAAGCGTATAACATAAATTAACAATTGAATTATTTTAGGTGGAAACGGTAATTTCAGTTCCCTAGATTTGGCTGTGCATGAAAAAGAACTTGGAAATGAATATTTTAAATCAAATGATTTTGCGGAGGCACTTTGTCATTACAATACTAGCATAAACATTCATTCAACACTAGAAGCTATGAACAACAGGGCTATGGCATGTAAGAATAATTATAGAATAGCTCACTAATTTTTCACTTAAATATATGTATCACAACAAAAACACTTTACAAGATACATATTGTAATAAAATGGCTAAGTTATTAAAGAAACCAATCAATATTATAAGTTATTTTTATAGTATAAATAATAATTGATACTTTACACAGGTTTATAATATTATAAACTATACTATTGAACAGAGTATGAGTGTGGCGGAAATTAAAATGTTTTGATGGATAAATGGAGTAACAAGAGAAGATATAACAAGGAACAAATATGTAAGAGGTATTATTGGTGTTACGCCAATAGTAGATAAGACGAGAGTGAATAAACCGAAATGGTTTAGACATGTGAAGAGAAAGAAACTAAAAAAGTAAAAATATGTCTACATTAAAAATGTTATGAAAAAAATGTCAACAAACAAAAATGTCCATAATTAAAAAAAATAAATAAAAGTATTATGAGGAAAAAACTTTCTTAGTAAAATTGTATTAAGTTATAATGGCTCAGACAATTTTTAACTTATACCTGAAAAAAATGTATTTATTATTACATACTATTGAAAAAAATAAAGTGAATCTTATGTTAAAAAAATAAGAACAGTTCAATAAAATAAACAAATTAAGAAATTAGGTAGATAAAAAATAAATGTAGACAATTCGTAAAATCACTAACTAAACCATATAATTAATTAGCACATAATACAAAATACAGTTGTAAAATTTGTTAAATACATAAGATATATTTTTGTTATGGATGTTTGATACTAGTACTATTACTAGGTCTAATAAAACAAATTTAGAAAATTGTACTATTATATTCATACAAAAATTAAAAAAAAATTGATCAATAAAATATTATAATAACTAATAAATATAGTTTGGATATTTATATTATAAAATAACTCTTCTTTCAGTAAAAATAATTGTGTTAAAAACAAAAAATTGAACTTCAATTGATTTTAAAAAACCTATAAAATATACTTAAAAATTTAATCAACTTGTACTGCAATGGTACACTAGTGCACACTATGTAGGTACTATAACAATTTTAAAAAATTCTTCAAAATGATTAAAATTTTAGAAAGACCAATATTATTTAAATACAAATTAGTTAAATTAAAAATGTTTCATTATTAATGATATGCGTTTTAGAAAATTCTCATTATTATTATTTTATTCCAAACAAACTTTTTTAATTTCTCTTGCAATATGACGTACATTTTTTTTTTAACAGTTGGTTTGCTGTAAAACTTTTATTTACTACTGGTCTAAGGTAGCTTGTGTACAAAGTATTTTTTGACTTTCTTGATAGCAATTTTGATCTCAATAACTTGTTTATGCTAAAGTAACATCTATTTCCATTCGATATTCTTTCTTTAATTTCTCTATGCATGTTGTTGTGTTGTTTATATTAACACCCAAGTATTTGAAGTTATCCACCTTTTCAAAATTCGTACTTCACACTTTTAGGTTTGACTGATCTACGTTTCTTCTAGATAGTATCATAAGTTTAGTCTTTTATTTGTTGATACATAAACCCATGTTCTTGGTGGCTTCTATTAGTTTTAGAGAGTGAGTGAGTAATTTCTTCTCGCGTGTTCCCTAAAAGAACTATATCATCAGCATATGTTAAGACAGTTTCTCCACAAATAATTTCCATTCTTCGGTCTTCATAAGATTCTCTTATAACTTTTTCTAGTCCCAGGTTAAACAGTGTTGGGGATAGAGCATCTCCCTGTCGCAATCCCGAATTAACCTCAAAGGCTGGCGATAATCTCTGTAAGAAACGTACTTTCAGTAACGTCTTGTCATTACACATTTTTACTAAATTAACATATTTTTGTGGGATTTCAAAATGTATCATTACTTTCCATAATCCCTGGCTATTTACACTATCATAATCCTGTTTGTAGTCAACAAATATCATATATAGGTCCTTCTCAAACTCATAATATTTCTTCATTGTTTGTCTTAAGGTAAATAATATGTGGTCGACAGTGGATATCCCCTTTATAAAGCCACATTGGTATCTTCCTATGATGCCCTCTGCGTATGGTGTTATTCTTTCCAAGAGGAGCGTTGACAATATCTTATAACAGGTATCCAATAATGAGATTCCTCTATAATTTTTTTGGGTCTAATGTGTCTCTTTTTTTAAATATTGGGCATAATATTGCCGTGTTCCACTCTCCTGGCATTACTTCGGTTTCCCAAATTACCTTAATCATTTTCCAAATTTCACTTTTAATCATTTCTCCTCCATTTTTTGTAATTCGGCCACTATGTTGCTTCCCCCAGGTGATGTGTTGTTTTTTAGTTTTTTTATGATGTTATAGATTTCCTGTTTTGTTGGAGTTACAATATATGGCTCCGCAGTACTATATTGCATAACTATTTCTTCGTGTGTTGATGTTGGAGGTATTTTATTTAATATTTAATCAAAATGCTTTTTAAATTCTTCTACTATAGATTCCTCATTTGTCACTAACTCCCCTAATTAATTTCTTAAAATCCTGGTCTGTAGTTTATATTCCCGCTTAATGCTGGAAGTCTTGCTGAAGAATCTTCTGGGGTTATTTTTATTTTCTTCAATTTCCTCAATCTTTCTTTTTACTGCCAATCTCTTTTCACATCTTAGTACTTTATTGGTTTCTTTATTAGTGTTTTTATATCTTTCTATATTTATATCACTCGGGTCCTTGATAGTTTTTTCTCGTATGCGGTTTCTCCATACATCCTTTATGCTTATTCTGTATCATTATGTGATCAATCTAAATTTTAGTTATTCCATTGGGTGCTATCCAAGTTTGTCTGTGTATATCCTTCCTTGGGAAATGTACTACTAAGGGTAAAACCTTTTGCTAAACACACGTTGATCAATCTGGTTCCATTATCGTTACTTACGTCATGTAAGCTATTCGGTCCAAATCGTAGGTCTGTATATATCTTCTTTTCCTATTTTTGCATTAAAGTCGTATGTAAGTTGCCTATTAGTATTTTGATGCAAATGTTCGGTGTTGTGTCAAGTATGTGCTCTAGTTCATCATAGAACTCGTTTTTAAGATTTTCTTCTTTCTGTTCAGTTGGTGCATGCATTTATGATAATAGTCTAAAAAATGCGACCTGTGAGTCGAATATACTATATAGCATATTCTGTCATTTATTGTCGTGAATTCCTTTACTTGTGGTAACGTATCATCACGCACAACAAATCCCACGCCATTTTGATGTCTTCCATCCTTTCTTCCGCTATAGAATATTGTTTTATCTTCTTTTTTCATATTTCCTTTGTTTGGCCATCTAATTTCATGCAGAGCTAATATGTTTGTATTATATTTTTTAATAGCATCCAGTAAGTACTGTAACGCTCCCGGTTTGTTTAAAGTCTTTTTTACGTTCTATTTACCAATTTTTATTTAATTTTCCAGTTTTGGTCGTTGTCCATTTATCTAATTCCAAGGCTTATTTTGCGGTTTCTTAACATGTTTTTTTTTCGATGTAGGGTTGTCAACCCTACAAACAACCCCCAACCTGGAGGACCAGACTACTCCAATCAATTAAGGTCAGGGTAGGGCTATTGCAATGTACTAAGGTACATTGGGCGATGGGCGCGCCACTTTCCCTACACCTTTTCTTAAATTATTTACATAAATAAAAATTATATATTTATATTGTATACAGTGATAACTGATAAATATTTAATTATAACATGTATTAGTTAGTATATGCTTGTGTAATGAATACAGTCAATTAGGTAGTGACTTTTTGTCATTATTACAACTTAATAACTCTAAGAATTATAAATTGGGATAAGCTAATAAAATATGTAATTTATTTATTTATTTAATTAACGGGCGGTGCACTTTGAATACAAATATTAATTAAGAAAAGGAAATATACATAGTATTATAGTAATAATAATAATGCTAAAAATAAGATACAAAATATACAAATGTATATTATAATATACAAAATAATAATATTATTATAATAGAATATATATTAATAAGAAATGTCTTTAACTATTAATTTCCATCATTTTTAAGTTTGAATTCTCAGTTAAGTATTATTTCAAATATTTTAGTACTAAAAATTTTATTGGTGTTTATTTTTAGTTTTAAAATTAAAGAAGTATGAAGAAGCGTTAAATGATTTGAGAGAAGTTATTGGAAAAGATCCTAAAAATGTTAAAGCCCATTATCGTAGAGGATTGTGTTTTAAATCTACGTCCATGAATTGCTTGGTAAGTTTGTATTTCTATTAACAGTTTGTATTTCTATTAAACAGTTAATGTTTAAAAAAAAATTTTTTTAGGCTTTAAGATCCTTTGAAGCCACATTAAAATACGAATGTAATAACTTAAATGCTCTCAAGTTTGTAAAAGAACTAAAAAACTTAGTATCAAACATACCACCCAAAAATTTAATCCGGTAATATTATAAATTTTATTCAATTAAATATTTATTCTCATTTAATTCATTATTTTTAGGGTCCGTGAAATCTCTAGACATTATGATCAAACTGTATGGGATATAGAAGACCCATTCTATGTGACTCATGTTGAACTTTATGAGTTAAACAAAGAGCATGTTGAATACTTGTATGAAGCTGATCCATTTGGCTGTTTAACAGAATGTGTTTGTAATTTATGTCCCTGGTATGAGTGGCAACTGCGGAAGAAAAAATGGGGTCGACATAAAGTTTTCAAAAAAGAAGAACCAAGAAAACGTTGGCAGTTACTAACATTAGATATTGTACCTATATTGCAATCTAAATCATTAGCTCTAGAAGTTCAAAGGCCAAAAAGATTGAATATTACTGATATTAATCCTGCTAAAATGAATGGTCATCATGGCAATTCTATGGTTTGATTTTAATTATTTTTTTTATTTTTGTAAATGTTAATTATTAGTTATATTCCCATACATGTTTATTTTTACTACATTTCAGAGAGTTTGTGATGGGTTAAGTTTGAAACCAGTATCTAGCGTTAAAGAATTTTTACAGAGTTGGAAAACTGTCAATCAAAAAAACAATAAAGAGTTATACAACAAATTTTTGAGAAATATCAAACCTAAAGATTTACCCTACGGTAAGTTGAAAGAATCAAACCAACAGTAATAACTAATAAGCATTTATTTATTCAAATTGGAATTATATTAAATTTAACAGAAATAGAAAAAAAAGTTTAAATTTAATGTAATATTGTTAATAGAAGTTGTAGTGGAATTCTTATCACCCTTCACTATAAGTCATGTAATATTTTCTAACATCAGAACAAGTCAGTAATTATGACTAATTAGTAATTAGTTATGTACAATAGATAAAACATAAATTTAAAATTCAAAATTGCTTAAAGAAGTACTTACCAATTTTTAAATTTTAATGTGATATAATATTTTACAATTGAACCATTCCTTCTACTCAAATATATTGATCACACCAAAATGGAAAAAACAATAAATTTTTCAGAATCTAAAAAGGGAGTAGATACAGTAAAATGGGGTGATATTTTAAACGTACGGGGGATATTTTTTTTTCTTAGTCTAAGTTATTGCAGGTATAAAAAATATTTAAGCACAAGTATGCCACATTTATGTAAAAGTGGTTTTTGCCAGAATGGCCGTGTCAAACCTAACCAAAATGGACTAACCTGCTTAAATATCTTTATAAGTATTTATATCATTTAAATTTAATAAAAACTTGGATATGATTTTTTTAGTTCTCAGTAAACATTTGGATGAAGAAATCTTGTCAAAGTTCCTGGAAACTCTGAACCAGAAGTTTGACCCAGATAGTGAATTAGATCTTATTTCAGAGTACTTAACTGCCATGACCAAAGTTGAGCGTTTCGATTTTATTGTAAAGATGTTAGACAACAAAGTTAAAGAAGGTAAAATATTTAGTTGTTTATCAAACATTGATTGTAAATTAATGTTTCTGTTGACTTGTTTCTTTTATTTTTTTCTATCTCTTTTTATTTGTATTATATTCATAATTTTTTTATCGATTGATACTGCACACGTGTACTCAGAGGACAAAGTAATTAGGCAAACAAATGTGTCGACTTGGCTATTTATTCTCCTCAGATCCCCATTTTTTTAAAATTAACTTTGAAGTTTGATTTTTAATGTTTTAAGGGTTTTCAAAGGCTACTACGGTATATCTTGAGTTTTGGCACAAATATATTATCTGTAGAACGTTTTAAAAAAAAATTCAAAGTCTGATGAAAGATGATGTATTTTAAAAAGCATTTAAGTGGTAGATAAAATTACTTCTATTTTTCATCATATAATAAGATATTCTTATCATTATTGTATTTATAAATATTGCTGTGCAAATAAAATTTTTTTTCTTAATAATGTCCAGTGCTAAACATAACAATATAAAATTAAACTTTTATTAGTTTATACCTTCTTAAAATTTATTAGTTGTATCTTAACTTTTCTGAAATATTTTTATAATAAATTACCTACTTTTATAATTAAACTAATTATATTATATGTGTTGTATGTTTCAGATTTTCAACCTTTGGTGAAACGTGTTCATTGTCATACAAAAAATAATATGTTCTTGACATTGTTATGATAATAAGTTAAAACTTGTATCATTAATGTTCAAATTTGTGTATTCAAGTTTTGTCTAACATCAAAGAAAAAGTATTTCTTTTTCTTTTTTCTTTTTTTTTTTTTGTGTTACATTCATAGTTATTGCATTTAATATTTTTTTGTGATGTCCAAGAATTAAAAAAAAAAAAATTACTGAAAAGATTTTAACAAGTAGTATATATATATATATATATTATAATTTATAAGTGAATTATAAATTTTCTATTTTACAATGAAAACAAAACATACAAGTCTGACTAATATATGGATTTTGTTTAAAAAAGTATTACTTCATTAGTAACAACAACCTAGTTTTTCAATTTTCAAATTTTTATTTCGTAAGAATAATGGTAATACCGAATTAGCTGATCAATACTTTATATAAATCAACAATTTGATAAGTCACAAATACATTTAGTCTTAACTTTAATAATCCTATGTCTAGAAAATAGCTTACAAGCGTCAAAAGCTCTCAGGTGATATAATTCTGAGTTTTGAAAGATAAGTGGCTGAGAAAACAAAATTATCTTAATATGAAAGGAGGGATTTAAGTGTTGATTTTCTTTCTGACCCATAGAACGGTGTTTTGACGTTTTTTATTTTCAACTTACCAGCCCATTTAATGATGCAGCAAAAATATTAAAACCAAATTTAAATTTGTTTTGATGTTAACTTGATAACGACTTTTTAACTTTTTTTTTTTTTAATCTCAAATTTCCAAAACATTAATATTAAAAAAAAAAATTAATTTTTATTTTTGAAATGGATTTGTCAAAATTTAGAAGATAAAATAAAAATGTGGGACACCATTTTCTAATTGACTTGACCAATTTAAATCAGTATTCAGAATCTTTATTGCATTGTATTTTGTCATTAAGATAACGATAGAAAATACCTAGGGTCTGCAAATTTTTATAATTTAATTGCATCGCTTCCAATTCTTCTAACAGTTAAATCAAGCTAAATTTGAAATATAAGGTAATTTTTTTTAGTTTTTTTTCTGAATTTTAGATAAATTTATAATTTAAACATTGCCACTTAATTTAATAGCCTATACCTACTAAAATATATTTATTTTATTTTTTTTATCCAATAAAAATGAATCGAAGACCACTGCAATAGTTCCTCGATTGTTACTCTTTTTTGAATATGTGGAAATACTTAAGTTTAAGTAAGTTTGTAAAAAAGGAAATATTGTTTTAAGTTTATGTGCAATGTGCAGTGGCATGCCCAGAAATTTATTAAGGGAGGGGATGTGAATACAAGAAAAATAACAAAATCTACTGTACTTTTTCTAATTTTATACCAAATTTGTACAATCTCAGTTATTACACAATTTTCCAAGGGAGCTTAACCCAATATGAACGTATAAAAACATTTTGGATAGATATTTTATTTGTGTATGACCTGGAACGCTGAAATTTTAATTTTTAAATATGGAATTGTTTTATCATTCTTTTGTACAAAAACAATAAATAGGTTAACTTACCTATAGGTAACAAATTCAAATGCTAAATATTTGTAAATCCATGGGTTTTCTAAAAACAATTACAATGGGGAACATAATTCCACCCTCCCCTGTGCACGCCACTGGCAATGTGCATATTATTTTGCTCAATGTTGTATTATGAATATTGTGATGTATGATATTCATATATATATATAAATTGATATACCTCATAATAAGTACAAATATTATGATAAATTGATTAAACATATTTTAATTATATTCAAATTGTTCAAAAATATTGTTTTGAATATTTTAGACAGGCTGGACATTAAAATTATGTTTATATATTAATACGTTTTTGTAATATGATACTATACTATCATCGGAGCTTGATTTGGAAAAATAACTGCTATAGGGTATGCTGTAAAATAAAAAAATAGTTAAAAAATTCCATTATAGTTATTGTGCAAGATATTACGTAGGGCAGCTAGTATATTACACTAATAACTAAACAACTTTTATTTATTATTGAAACGTAGCAACAATCATCTATTCTGTCTTCTTTTTCACCTGAAAATTAGCTATCATAAAGTGTCTACTAAAGAAACTTTTTTGTACCTATTAGATAAATAAAATACAAGCAGATACCTATACATTCTGTTGATTGTAAGTTGGTAGTCATAGTCAATTGTTGCAGTTGAAATTTCACGTTTTGTAACATTTTATCAATTACCTAAATCATAAATCACCGGTCGCTCCAAAAATATTGAATTGTTTATTTAGAGGAAAATAAACAAGGGAAAACAACGTTAGTAATCACTAACAACAATATTGCTTTGGTGAAATATAAGTGGACATGAACAGTAGTTTTGTCAATATTTGTAATATGGTCACGAAGACAAGAGAAGAATATAATTCACAAATCTCTTGTCTTCATGATCGGTACTGCATAAAAATATTGTTCAGAAAACAATTTTGGGAGGAAGAGTTCAAAATTATCTATGGTATATATTAGAAGATAATCTTTTTTCAATTACCGTAGTATTAACTTTTCATACAACTTTGTACCACTACGATGTTCTTAACCTTACAATACGCGTCTTTAAAAATAATAGTTTGTTTATTGTTTGCTCACCAAATATTTACAATATTATTAGTAAATATAGTTATAATTTTTCTACACCTATTAAACAGTAACTCTATATCCAATTATTTGATTTTTACTTTTTAAACTTAAATAATTTACACACTATTATATCCAATACCCGTTGTATACGAAATTTTAATATTTTAACATAGTTGTTTTAATGTTTAATAGACAGTAAAAGTTGAAAAACTATACGGGAACTGAAAAATTTACAAAAATTCACCATGTCTTTTCGAATAATGTAAGTAGGTATCAAAAATTCAGTATACAAAATCGACTCATTAGAAAAATTTGGCGATTGAAGTTGCTGAATAGTAAATACTTAGGTACATGTCATTTTACAAAGGTTTATAACACTCACGTTATACCTACTGAATTATTATGGTCATTCACACAATAATTGTTTTAATTTGCACCTACATTTATAAAACCACTAGACACTTTCAAATATTATAATTATTATATTAATATTTTAATGAGGACATCACACATCGCTAACGGTCTGTTATAGTTTTTGTTTTGCGTTAAAGCAATTTTCAAGAAAAGTGAATAAATAGATTTAGATATGGAGAGTGAATTGGTGCACCTGCAAAGTTCCAGCAATGCCAGTGTGTATCTTTACTAAAAAAAAAAGGCATCATTTTAAGATAGACTTTTCAAATTTGAAACATAAATTGAGCTCGAGTGTTCTAGAGCACTGTGAAAAACTGAGCTCTTCATATTAAGTTTTTTCCAAAGTGGGTGATTTCAAGTATTGCGTTTTGGAGTAATCACTGATCGTCAAAACTAAAAAGCACTTCCAGTTTAGGTAAAAACATGAAATTTAACACAAAGTTAAGTAGTACAAGTGAAGAGAAAAATCTAAAAATTGAAATTTTCTCATAATTGTGTTGCTTTTGGGGAGGAGTTCTAAATGCGTGAAGTGACACGCTTATAAATGATAAATGTTCAAATAACCTCCAAATTGAATAGAAAAATAACTTTCCATATAAAAACATTCCGCGATTAAATTAAAATTCTGAGATTGACTTTGTCCTAATATTAATATTGATTGATTTTATTAGCACGGGCAGTGGATTGGGCTTTAAAAGGTTGTTTGTCTGTCAAAAATGCTACTAATTGTCATTAGAATTTTAATTCACAAGTCCTTCCACAAGGCATAAATCAGATTTATAACACTAAACACTAGGTCATACCACAGAATGAATTATTATAAAATAGACACAATGTTTTGGAGAATTTAAATTTTCTGAAACACGACAAAAAAAGTTATCCCCAAAATAACACGATATTTTGACCAAAACAATAAAAGTTTTTTCATTGTGT
>CM029357.1:17038831-17090692 GCA_017140985.1 Hormaphis cornu
AAAAACATTCCGCGATTAAATTAAAATTCTGAGATTGACTTTGTCCTAATATTAATATTGATTGATTTTATTAGCACGGGCAGTGGATTGGGCTTTAAAAGGTTGTTTGTCTGTCAAAAATGCTACTAATTGTCATTAGAATTTTAATTCACAAGTCCTTCCACAAGGCATAAATCAGATTTATAACACTAGGTCATACTACAGAATGAATTATTATAAAATAGACTTTGCCACAGTGTTTTGGAGAATTTAAATTTTTCGAAACACGACAAAAAAAGTTATCCCCAATAATCGACGTCTTGCGGAATGCCGTTCAACAACCGAATGCGTTCGGCGCAGAGTCAGCCGGCAGAATGAAGAAACGAGTAGGTACACAAAACAAAAATAGTGGCGTGTGGATCTCTGGATCCACGATAAGAACGAAGTTCCCGGTTGATTTTCCCCAACAACTTTCAATATGTAAAGCTTAAAGTTTTCATAACTAGTCAGCGTGTATAAAAAAATTTGAAGAAATTTTTTAAAATTATTACTTAAATTGGTTTATTTTTAAAATAAAAAAAACAAAATAATATTTTTAAAAAATGCGTTTTTATAAAGTTCTAATATTACAGTGAATTTCAACAATTTATAAAAGAGAGGAAAAAAAAGAAAGAAAAAGAAAAAAACAATTTTAAAATTCATTTAAATTGATTTATTTGTAGTTTTTATTTAAATACGTATTTTTTATTTATTGTTTATACAAAAATATATCTAAGTACAAATCTAATCAATGCTTTCAATTACTGAGACTATTGGTCTATGGTAAGAGAAGTATGATACGTAAGTTTGAGATTCCATATTTTGTAAATATCTCGAAAAAACTGCATCTATCGTAGTATTAGATCTTGTTGAAGAAAATGTGGGATCATTATTTATTGTTAAATTAAATTTTTCTTGAAGGAATTGAACTAGTGGTTCAGCCTTCTTATCAGCAAAATTGACGTTAAAATCTCCGGCCAAAATTAATGGTAATTTATGTAAATTTTCATTATACTCCGAAAATAGAACTGATGCTTCTGCGGTGTAGTCAAAGAGTGCTTTATGAATGAACTTCTGGATATCAATAGTTTTTTGATTTGGTGAGACGTAGATGACCGCCATGACTAGTTTAACCCCATTTTCCATAATACACTCTGCAGCACAAATATCAGCTACACTGGAACCTCTCACAGTAAAATCCAGAACGTTTTTAGTAATCACTTCCATGTTTGATGTGACAATATTAATAGTATCGTTATCGTTTTGATATATTGCAACTCCACCTGCACGGGCAGCATCACGTTTAAAATGAGCGATGCAGTTAAAATTAGGTAATTCAAATTCCTCCTTATTGTCCATCCATGTTTCAGTGAGTAGTAAAACATTAACTTTTTAACTAACTGTATCAAGTAAATCAACTCTGTGGGCTCGAAGACTTTGAACGTTCAATGTTAACGTAGAGAGGCCTTTCTTACGATTAATAAACTCGATTATGGTTTGTTCTCTGGTTTTCAACGAATTTAACGATAATCTCTGAAACTCTTGAACCAAAGAAACTGTTGATGTAGCTTGCACTCTATTATGATGGAATCTAAATTTAGTTTCATCGTCTTCTGGTGTCACTATAAATAATCCTTCGATGCTTGTTACACGAGAAAGTCCAACATATACAAGTTGCTGCTGCTGCCGTTTATCGTACTCGAAAACGATTTGAACAAAACTTCCTCCCTGTGATTTATGTATCGTCATCGCACATGCTGGGATAACAGGAAAGTGTTTGCGTTTGACAATAATACTTTTATTCTTCGTCATAGTTATATTTGCTGTTCGCAATTCAACAGGCACAGCAAGATTACTAACCTTGTTTTGAACCGCCAATGATGCGTTTTTCTTTCTTTTTTTTTTTTCCAACTTTTTGAGAACTTAATTCTAACCATATACGGTGAGCGGAAGCATTTTCATTAAAGTCAATATGAACCAACTTTCCCACAGCACCATTCACTAATCCATCAGACACATCGATGTTAGTAGTAATAAGATAATATTTTTCTTTTACGAGAGTGATTTGATATGACAATCCACCGGTATCAATAACTGATTTTTTATGCAACGTTAACCGAAGAGCCGCTTCTTGTTCTGAATTTTTTGCTCCAGTAATGACATCGATAGCAATAGAGGTAACTTTATCTGGAGCTTTTTCCAAAATTTCGTTGTTATATTTTTCCACAGATGCATTAGTATGAAATAAACGAATACCATCTGGGCATAATCGCCGAGCTTCACTTTTAGTTGAAGTTTTAGTTTAACGTTACGTTACGTTACGATTTTTTTGCTGTAGCCCCTCCGCGTCAAAACCTCCGATAAAGAACTTCGTTCTAATAACACGATATTTTGACCAAAACAATAAAAGTTTTTTCATTGTGTCCCGGAATTATCCGGCAATAGCGGCTCATCTTGTTAGACTTTCATGTTGTACATCATTTTCGTGATCAGATTTTGACGTCTGTACGTTCTAATAATTACTTTTACGGGTAGCAGGTGGTTCCGATTGTTATTGATTGATTGCCACGAAAAAGTTTGGATTTTAGTTTTTTGTTTTGATTTGAATGTATTTTTGTTATTTTTTTATTAATCTTCTGCCTAAAACGACGGAGAAAAAATACGTACCGTGTATAACACAACGTATATAGTAAACGCCGTGGTATTGCACGAAAAAATGAAAGGAAGTAAATTTAAGGTAGGTGAGAGCAATATTGTTTGACGTAGCGGTTACCCCCAAAAAAAGTCTCATTTATATAGGTAGTTGGGCGTAGTCTATAGTTTGGCCGATTTTTTTTGTTAAACATCGATTTTACCAGCACGGAGCTTGCTCGGAATCGTTTTTTCGAATGATTTTGCATCATTTTTCTCCGATATTAAAAATAAATTTTGAACTTCCGAAACGCTGGAAGTGACCGACTCCTAAGGCGTTTTATCGTACTATCATAATTCTTAATCGAGGCGGTTACATAGAACGCTCTTTTGATACTCCGGTTAAACTCTGGCTTTTGGGTACGGGGAAAAAACGACAAAAAGTCCATATCAAAGTGTACATCGTAAGGTAAGCGCGTGTTCCCAGCACGTTCGGTCACGTAAACGAATCTTAACTCGTGGTCACGTGATATAGATCCGCGCGCGTTTGGCACTCGCTTTGCTCCGCTAACAGATAATTGCTTAAAACCCGTTGACATAATATCATTTAATCTATTCTGTGATAATATTAACTTAATACGTCAACGTTAATACCTAAAATGCGTCCAAACCTAGGCATTTTACGCGACGTGACCAAACGCTGAAAACTCGCGCTAACCTGTCGTTACTCACTTTGATAAGGAGGACATTTTGTTGTTTTCTACCAGACCCAAAGAGTTCAGCCAAGACTTCACTTGCAAAAATGTTTAAAAAGTACGTTACACCGATTCTCCGCGGTCGCAAATAAAACACAATGCCGAATCCGACGGAACGAACCGTGGCGTTTTAATAATATTAACGACGTGTCATCGCATCGTTACAGTAGATTATTATTATTATTATCGTGTCGAAATCCAAATGGCAGACGGCAGAAATATCGGACTCATTGCGGTCAGAGATATAATTACCGACTATCGGAACCGCGTGACAACCCACTTATATAGTTATTTTGGTCACGGGATATTTTGTTTGTTTTTTTTGCCATTGTCGCGAACAACAAAATAATAATAATAATCGCACTGATAACCCGTGTCGGGGGACCGTTGAGTTTGCGCGCGCGTGAAGGCCGCCACGCTAACCCGTCGAACCGCGATTGTGTCGATCGAATTTCTCCTGTCGCGGCGGGGCCCGATGCTTATTGCGATTCGGCCGTCAGCACTTCTCTCGACTTTACGGTGCACACATTTTGTTCTTATTTTTGTAATTTTTTTTTATTCAAATATACAACCTAGGTAGGTAGGTAAGAGACGCTGAAAACGAGTTTTATTCAGGTGGTACCCAATTAATGTAACCTGGGAATAGTTGAAGGACGACAGCAAAAGCGGGCAAAAAATGTTTTTAAACTCTCGCGCGAATGTCATTTAAAAAAAAAAAAGTACCACGGTAAATGTGCAGCAGATACTGCGCTTTTGGCGGGTCGTTTAAAAATCTGACATCGGCCTGAATCGCTGTAGCCCGAACCACCTATTTTCTGTACACGTTATAAGTGCGAGTAAACCAATTAAGTATAGGTAATATCCAACGTTGAAAACAATTGTGTTGAGCACAACCCGTTATAACGCGATTTACCTGAAGAATAAAGAAAAGTTCTACGACTAAACATAATCGATGATAATTACCTACGATTAAGAGATGCAGTTGCAACAGGTATGCAACTGTAAATAATAGTCTTATATGGGCGCTTAACTTTTGTATTTTGTACGGAAATAAATATTACGTTAAAATAGTAAATACCTACTTTTTTTAGTCTACGTGTTTTTTTTTACGAATGCTTCGCGAATACGCAACTTGCAAGCATTGACCTTCTAAACGTTTAAAAATACTTGCGTAAAAAACAATCCTGTTTTGCGTTAGTTTACTTCCAAATTAAAAATTTGACTATTTTTTTGTACATGGTAGGTACGTACAATCCCTACACACGAAACGCATAAAAATGTTTAATGCCAACACCGGCTATACCAGTAGTTTCAAATTTAAGTCGCGTGAAATGCATTAATAAAATTATCGCGAGAACGAAGAATGCCATTTTAAGAGTAGGTAAATATTTCGTCGGTAGGTATGATGAATATTTTCATGATTAAACTCCAATAACGCTTTCAACACGTCACTTTAAATAGATGATGTTTAAATAAAACTATTGAATTCTCAGGATAAGTGAGTGTATCTACTATTTGTATGTTTTATACCTGCGCACATTTAACTAAAACAAAAAACATAATATTGTAAATTCATTACATAGTTTATGGGGTAACAGCGGGTGTACACCGTTGAATATCAATGAAATCAATAATGGGTCCATTATGCGTTCATGGACACATACCATCTTGATGGTCACATCAAAATATTATGCGACATTGGAGCTCCCACTTTGCAGTCTTCTTTTGATAGTCTCGTGCAATTTCTCTCGAAAATATTGAGAAACGTATTGTGGTTGTCGGTGTGTTACGCATTAAGTTTTCATCGTGTATAACTGTAATTTTAAACTATTTTGAAAGAAGGCTTATTTATTCATATAGATTCAATGTTTTTCCGAAATTCCGTCTAAAGTGGTACCTAACATTGACCGATAAAAGAAAGTCAGGTTAGGTAATTATAACTGTCCAATATTTGTTTTCGATTCAGCTTTTTGATTTGATTTTGGCTCACGATTAAGTATATTATTGTACCATTCTATAGTGTCACTACACTAACCTAATCGAATAAGTTCAATAAAGTTCTGTATTGTTAAAATGTTTATTTTTTCACGACAAACAACTCAATAACAAGAATTTTTCAATATTTTAAAAATGTGTTCTCGTTCTTTTTATTGTCGTGACGTTATTGGTTCCTGCTGAAATAGAGAATGAAATACATTATATATTGTAAAACACACTCTGGTAGTTATTTTTGTAAAAGTGATCTGTGGTAACTATGGGAAATTGGGCAAAAACTGTTAAGCATTTAAAGATTTATGAATATAATATGTATATATATAACCATTTGAACAAAAGTAATAACAATTTAGGTAGGCATGTCTAACACTCCTTCTAATTATTTTTTGTAATTTTAAAGTAACTTCTATAAATAAAATAGCAACGATTACAAAATGTCAACAGTTTTTTTATTCATTTTTTCGGTGTGATACCGTTTTGACTCCACGTATATTGAGTTGTTTTTGTTCGTTTGAAATACGCGAAAAATATTATTTGTCGACCAAATCTAATAAAACTGATTTGTGATTCGTCATAGGTTGTTCAGCAGTTAATCACTTACGACTTTGCTGTGGAATTAAAATTAATCACGTCGTAACGTTGAAATTACGCCAATTACAAAAATTTCATAACAAGTAAATAGTATGTAGGTGCCTTAAAGGTTATTTTCGACAAAAATAACCATCCGAGAAGCGTGTAAGTAGGTATGAATAATTAAATATCATGTCACTACGAATCAGTTGTACGAGTGTCCATAATTATTTTGAACTTATAATAATAATATTATACTTTACGTCCTTACTACATTAGTTACCTACTATTATTGTATACTATTATAATATTATTGTATATTAAATGCACCTATTTTATACTATTCCCTGTCCGGTAACAAATTATTGATAATAATTATTATGACGACTTTTCACTGGGTATGTAATTATTAGTCTCTTAAAAAGTGCGTAGTTACACTGTTACGACAAATTTTTATTAAGATTAACGAAATGATGATAACCGACTTTGAAAAACAAAACGAATACACTAAAACGTATAAAATAATTAAAAGAAAACAAAATTTTTACACTTTTTTTTTGAGTCTGTGCCGTCCAACATTTTTAAAAAAAACTTTTTTATTAGTACTTCTATAATATTATACTGTACCGTTTTTTCCCGATTTATACAGTTCTGTAAAATATTATAATGATTAAAACTCTTCCTACGAATTATTGTACCTGGTTTTTTTTTTAATGTTTGATTTTGTCCATATTTTGTACAATATCTGTAAAATATCATTCCGAAAAAAAAAAACAATCCTAAATAATATGATACGATTCTTTAATCGTTCTTTTTAATATGGTTCTTCTATACAACTTCATTCGAAACAAATATTTTCCTGAAAAATACGGTTTCATATGGTTATTTTCCTTGTACACCCCTGTTTTTAGTGTTTTTTTTTTCGAGACTGTTCTGGACACAATTACAATTAATCATCGTTCCATTGTTTCCAAATTTCAATTTTTGAAAACAAAAGTCGTTGAACCAACATCAATCCAATAGTTAACTGTCATTTTATCATATGACGATAAAATTTAAGATTCTAAACAAGTTACCTATGACAGTCGTTTTAAACTTTTTTCACTCCTTTTAATTCTAGCGCCTAATAATAATAGCCTAAGAATAAATTATAATATTACCTCACAATTTTGTAGGTACCTAAACTGAACTCATTCAGAAGCGTTATTTTCCTAAAAAATTTAAAATTGCTAACAATTTTGGTATACAATTTCTAATTAAACCTTCGAAAATAGTGACCCACAGCATCAAACTATCCACGCGACCTAGAGTGATTCCATTCCGTCTTTTTTTTTTTGTTATGTTTAGACTTAAAACGATAAATAATGCGTAATAATTCACGATGTACAAGATTAGTTTCATCTTTTTTCGTTGTTCAATGACTAAAAGAATCAAAATTTTGTTTTAAAATGTCTGTTGTGTTCTTTTCAGAGATAAACAATTAATTTATGTCGTTAATAAAAATCAATACGCCATACTATATACTATTTAAATTTAAATGTATGACAGCGTCGATAAAACTAATATCGACCGTTATGAGCAATATTTTTTTTTTTTCGATCAAACACCATTCAATATCGGTAAACAAAACATCTC
The DNA here is from genome assembly GCA_017140985.1 of Hormaphis cornu. Lineage (NCBI taxonomy): Eukaryota > Metazoa > Arthropoda > Insecta > Hemiptera > Hormaphididae > Hormaphis > Hormaphis cornu. The sequence continues at coordinate 17,046,436 of CM029357.1, forward strand.
CAAAATATACGAGTCACCTTGTCATTCTGATGGCAAATATTTTCTTAAAAAAAAAAGAAAAAAACAGTTTTAGGGAAATTCTATAACTGTTAATGTACAATATTTCTTCGTCCGTGACCTCCGTCCGTACACACCGGTTTAATACTTCTACCGACAATCCGCGTGCACACTTAACCTGTTTGGCAGCGTGGACAATCATTTTTAGTAGTTGTTCGATCGTCAACAGATCACCATCAAACGAAAACATGCTTTCACGCAGGTAAATATTACAAAGTCATTCTTACGATACCGTGTTACACAATAAAGTACAGTTGTATTCTACTGCTTTGGTGCATATAAATCACAATTTATATTGATACTATTTTGCCAAGTGTTTGCAAGGAGAGTAATGTTTTAAATATTTTCTACTTCTAACGGCGTTATCGCAACCCATTTTGAAAATACCGTTTCCCGCCAAATTATTCTTCAAATAATCTCAAACTGAAATGTTGCGTTGGAGATCAATTTAAACTTTTGTAATTTGTGTGCCAATTTATATATTTTATACTATTCAATTTTATAAAATAACATGACATCGGTTTTCAACCTATATAGTTCTAAATGTTGTCACGCTAAATAACTATAAGGTAGGCATCCAAAATATCCGTACAATTAATTATGTGTACGGTTAATTGGTAAAACAAGTGTCAAGATTTCTCACGGAGATATTATATTTAAATCGTATGCCTACATTTATTTAAAAGTATTTGTGTTACTTTTACATAATATTCTATACATTGTGTAGAATAGTTTGTAAAACCAAATGAAAAATATGATTCTATACATTTAGTAGGCACCTACGTTTTATGCTAAATAAATTGTTTTCTATTTTTCATTGAAGTTTGAGAATAAATGAATTCTATACTGTTTTTATTCCAACACTAAATTACCCAGGTAATACGTTGTGTATATTTTACGCCTACATATAAAATAACTACTATGGTAAAAAAAATAGGTAATCAAATGTGTGGTAGTAAAATCTGTATAAACATATTAACTAAAATACCTAAACGCATAGTAACGAATAAAATAAACTAGTATGTGTATAGTTTTTATTTGAAACGATGCAAAAATTAAATTTTCTCAGATTAAAAATCATTATTATTGTTGTTGTTTTATTTTTATATTTCAAGGTTAAATTTAAGTTATTATACTTACTTATTTGACCGCTTATCAATGTCTGTGATGGATTTCATAACAGGTAATGGTACTCTCTGTTTCACTCTCTCTCGAAGTATATATGAAATAAAACAAATAAGTACACGTACAGTGCACATAAACATTGAATATTCAGTCTCAATTTAAATTTATTCCAAAACATTATTATTTTTCTGCTACAGAGAAATGTTTGACACGATAGAATTATTATATAATTAGTGTAATTACATGTAAGTTTTAAACACTTATTTTCGAAAATATTTACGTATAAAAAAAATTGAAAATGTATTTAGAAGTATTGTGGGGTGTGGTTACTTAGAAAATTTAGTTTTTACTTATATATTACCTACACAAACAATTTTTAGGACATTGAGTTTATATATATATATATATATATATATATATAGGTAGGTACGTAATGAAAAGTTGATAATATTATTATTTATTTTGAAATGTTTTACTGACTATTATAGTGTTTGTGTTACATTTCATAACTTTTTATTAATTTAAAATTTCATTATGATTTTCAATCTAAGATAACGAAAAATATGTGTATAAAATATGCTTTATTTAGTAGTAAAATTCCGGGTTCCTAGTACAATTATTGTTTTCTGAGCGATTTGTACTATAAAATATTTATGCAAAGATACGACTATTCGTATAGGTGTATAGGTGTATACTCGCACAAATGATTAAATAAGTAGGTATTTAAAAAAAAAACAACCGGTGCTAAAATTTTATGTATATTTATATCAATTACTAAATACTAAAAATTGCATAGGTAACAAGTAATTAAAATGTTATTAGCTACAGTTTTTAGTTATTTATACCTACGCTTACAGGTATTGTAATAAAAATGGTATTTGAATAGTTTGTAAATGTCATTTATTGAACCAATATTAAATGTGATGAAATATTTCAATTTTACGAATTACGTAAAGAACAAAATTATTTCTGTTAATATCACCTAAATAAAAAGATTATATTTTATTAAAAAAATTTAAACAAAGCTTACATTGTTGATTACGTTATTGCAAAACTTCTAGTTGTATTTTTAAGACAGTTATTGAATATCTCAATTTCACAAATCATACTTAACAATTATTTTCTTGTAAAGGGTTGTGACCGAGTGATTTATTTCGTATTACGTAACTGATTTTAACGTAAATAAATAAAGTATTATAAATAGTAGACGTTATTATTGGTTGACATGAAACATGCTTAATATTTTATCTGTACAAAAATTAACAAATGCGTGTAAAACTATTGTTATTAAGAATATTTTCCAATAATTTTAGTACTCCTATACAAAATTACTCTAAAAATAAATGTATTATTAAAATATAATAAATATTATCATGTTGATTTTGGTTAACTATATAGGAACCAGTAAAATGTGCATTTCGTTCAGCCACTATACAAAAGACTTGTTAAAACATAAAATTTGTAAATAGATTTAAATTACCCATACAACGGTCAAAAATAAATTAAATACTCGCAAGGTATAAAAATAGGGGTTTGTAAACTTTTCTTTCGCGTTAAAAACATATTAAATTGTAATTTTTAAACAGTTATTTCTAAATGATTATTAATAAAAGTACATATAATTATAATGACAAAACGAGTTTAATCTAGCTGACAAAAGTATCATTAAAACTGCCGGTAAAAATTATACACTTAATTTAAAAGCTTTATATTGATTAAATAAAGCAAACTGAACTTTAATTTTAAAAATTAATCGAATTTTCGATTAAATAGGACTATTAGCTGGTATGTTTATATTGTATCATCATATGTGTTATTTGGACTGTGCATAATTTATCGAGTTGAATAAATATGTGTTATAAATTATCGTTAAATTAACAAAAATAAGTTTATTTAAATCAAGTTAATATCAAACTCATTGTGCTCAAAAAATGTATAAATAGTTATTGTTCCAACGCTTATACTGAACATATACACTGTGTCTAAATATTAACCAAAAAGTTAAAACGCTCCAAACCGAACGCAAGTACATAATGGGCAGCATTGATTAATATATTAAAAACAGGTTATCTGCAACAAATATACACGACTAAACACACAACCGTTATTATAACGCGCAAAGTTTCATAATAATACTAAGTATTGTGTTTTTCCAACGAATTCCGTTATAATAGTGAAATTATCGATATATTAAAACGAATTTATGTACAGACACAGGTATTATTATTATTATTATATTTGTTACGGCTGCGGGCAGAAGGTCGCGTAATATTATACACCTAACTGGATTAAAAAACCGTTAAGCATAGAAAATATTTAGGAACTGGAGAAAAATGATCGGTATAACTGTGCACGAATAATGATAATTGAGCGTGTTAAATTAAGTCGCTTAAGGTGCGCGATACCGCCGACTATCTCATTTTTCCAAGTGGTCAAAAATTTTAGTTATTATTTTAACGTTTTTTTTATTATAGTCGCCTGTTTTCTGACACTATAGTCTTGAGCCGAACGATTCTCCGCGAAAATTTAAATGTCAAATAGTGTTGTCAAATCAGTTTTGCTAAAAATGAGACAGTCGCGGCGTTTTGCATCTTATAAGCTACGTTGAAACGTGAACGATACAATACATTATTTGCGTAACCATGCATGTTATAGGATGGCACGTGGGAATTCTAAAACGTGGCGTATCATTGCCATACCGTTCCTGATGGCAGTGGTGGCTACCGCTTTCTCACAAAAAGATTCCGAATTCAGATTGCCTACTGACTTCAAACCCGTCAGCTACCGACTGGACGTGACCACGCATTTAGACGATAAGTTCACATTTGAAGGTGTAGTCGATATAAAAGTAAGTGTATTGTTTACAACGGGAATTTAGAATCCAACAAAAGCACTCCGCCAAACGAATGATACTAAAGACGCATATTCAGCAATATCATATTGGAGAACTGGCAGGCCAAAGATAACAAATCGTTTTTTTTACCATAAAAATACACGCAGATTAATTTGGTCATAACTCCGTTAGTATTGTTCAAAACGAATTTAAAAGCGCAGCAAGAGTGCACCTGAGGAAACTTTACAATAATGAAGTTGTTGTATTGTTCTACTAGATCGTTGATCGTTCTACTAAAAACTTGTTAGACCTCTTCAAACTTTTTTTTCTGATAAATTCTCATGCTTCGTGTATGTTGGTCGTACCCGGCCGTCGGTTGCGCGTTGTACCAGCTATTGCCGATGCGTTTTTTAGGGGCTTTTATTATTTATACTTGGCGTGGCCCTGGCGGGTCGTTGGATAATACACTGCAAACGTAAATAATAATAGCGATTTGTCGCTTTTTAACAACAACACGTCGTGCTGACTTATAGATGTCTTGCATGCGAGTCACTGACACCGTGGTTCTGCACTCGATTGATTTAAACATCAATACCGAAGACGTCGAACTAGTCGACGGGGGCGGAAATACCGTTCCGGTGAGCAGCGTGTCATTTGCTCCCAAAAAAGAACTCATGTACGTCAAAGCTGCCAACAAATTTAAAGCTGGCGATGAATACGTGCTGACCATACCGTTTATGGGAAACATTACAGACGGCCTGGTGGGCTACTACAAAAGTAGTTACGTAGATAAAGAAAAGAATCAAACTAGGTGAGTTTACACCGTACCGTCTATACCATTGTCGTGGCGGTGTAATAGTTTTCGATTTTTATTTTACTGCTGTTAATCAACAATCTGTTTGCTGCAGATGGCTAGCGGTAACCCAATTCGAACCGGCCGACGCCAGAAGAGCTTTTCCTTGTTTTGACGAGCCCGAGATGAAAGCTACGTTTAAAATAAGTTTAGCTCATCATAAAGACCTGACTGCCGTCAGTAATATGATGTTGATGAAAACATCACCATCGTGAGTTAAACATCATAGTACGACGGTCGTATTGTGTTTTAATTAAAAATATTTTTGTTTTAACAAATCTCAGACCGTCAAATCCAGATTATGTTCTTGACGAATTCGAGGAATCCGTCCCTATGTCTACTTATTTGGTGGCGTACATGGTATCGGATTTCGCTTACGTAGAATCTGACGGTCACGACGACGAAGTTAAATTCAGAATAATAAGCAGAAAAGACGCCGTTGACCAAACCGATCTTGCTAAAAATGCAGGACCGTTAGTTCTCAGGTACTACGAGGAATATTTCGACGAAAAATTCCCACTGTCCAAACAAGATATGGTGGCTATACCAGATTTTTCTGCCGGCGCTATGGAAAACTGGGGTCTCGTAACGTATAGGTAAGTAGTACCTATTGAATACCTATTGAATGCACTGGCACAAAGGTAGCAAAGTATGTACAAACATTATTTTTCCGTCGAAAAACACGTTCCGAGGAACTCTGAAAACTCTCCGACGAGTCCCAACAAACCGAGTGGAACGAATTAAAAAAAGAACGGTACGAATTTGCCTTTTTTGTCGTTTACGGCAAATAACTCGGAAAATAATCAATAAATGCTCCAATTTAAATAAAATTTAGAAGTCAAAATCCCAACTTTTATGTAATATTCAACGTAACGATTGGAGCACTCCTTCTACCCAAAAACGTCATTGCAAATCTGAAAATTTCAAATTGTTTGCCGTAAAATTCTCGATTTTTTTTGGGTTTTGGAGTAAAACTCAAAGTGTAAGCAAAATTTCAAAAAAAGTTTTATCCAAAGTACCACCGGAGTTCATAAAACTTTCATTAGAGAAACTACCTTTGAAAATCGGAGCATTCCTTCTCTACAAAAAGTTGTTGGCAAAAAAAGAAACAAAAAACATTATTGTAAAAACAATTATACATTCCTCGCCAACACTGGTAGTTTATAAAAGTTCCAACAAACTTTTGCGTTGCTGGCGTAAAGAATATAGTAGCGCAGTGTTTAACAACTCATCAACAAAGTCGTTGGATTTTTTTATCTCGTATGTGATGATCCAATCTTTAATTTTTAAATATTTGAAAAACAACTAAAAATCGACTATGAAAAAAAAAAATGTCCATGCGCGCGTTTATAGTTTACGGCCCAACTATACGCAAAATATGTCCAACTGTGCCTTAGAATTACGCATTCAAAATTGCCGATTGTTATATTTTGGGAAATTTACTTTGGTAAACCCAAATAAGGTAACTTTGAGTAATTTATCAATTATTTTGCTATATTTAATCTGCTTTAAAAAATTACTGCCAAGTGTTGTGGAAATTTGTTGGGAAAATGTAAATATTAAAATCTGTTAATTGTAACAATTAAATGGTTCCTTAAGATTACGAGTAATGGATTTTATGTAATGCATTGTAAATTTATGGATTATAATGTAATACATTATTAGATATATAAGAATTTGTAAAACAATCTTTATTTTAGATTTCATAGTCAGTTTACACAGTTTATAGTTTCACTGCAGCCCACGGGTTTAAACTGTTTGAAGTAAACTGTACAATATTACATCATTATTACAGTTGGAAACCTTTTTAAAATGTTTTTTGAGTAGGTACAAAAACAAAAAATACCATAAAAATGGTTAAGTATTTTATTTGAATACTGTCCCAATAAATTAACTTTTGGAAATAATATTACCAACTCACATCACTACTTGGAATATCTAATTAGCGCTCATACTGTCATACATAAGTCATACTGTATTATATGGTAATAATTAATTTATAGTTAAAATATAAGTAATAATATTATGTTAAAAAGACTGTAACTGTTTCTATATATAGAGAGACTGCACTGTTAATTGATCCGGACTTGGCTACAATCGGCAACGTTCATCGAGTGGCCGAAGTGATTGCTCACGAGTTGGCTCACCAATGGTTTGGTAACCTTGTTACAATGAAATGGTGGACCGACCTTTGGCTGAATGAAGGTTTTGCTACATACGTCGCCGCTCGTGGAGTAGATTTTGTAAGTTGCATGTCTACCTAATTTCACACTTTAATAACAGTAATAATATTATCAAAAAACATACTTGCATATTGTTTACAGTTATATCCCGAATGGAATTCTTTTCAAGTAGAAACCGTTAGTAACTTTTTACAAGTTTTGGACCTTGATTCGCTTCAGTCCTCACATCCCGTGTCCGTACCCGTCGGACATCCCGACCAAATATCTCAGATTTTCGACACGATCTCATATACAAAAGGATCGTTTTTGTTGCACATGATGAACTTATTCCTCGGCGAGGAAACGTTCAAACAAGGAATTAGAAATTATATAGACAAGCACAAGTTTTCCAACGCAGAACAAGATGATCTGTGGACTTCTCTGACGGAAGAAGCACACCGTAGAGGTAGTTTGGATACGAATTTGACAGTGAAAAAAATAATGGATACATGGACTTTGCAAACTGGATATCCAGTATTAAAAGTCGTTCGAGACTATTCAACCGACAAGGTTTCGTTATCACAGGTATAATTTTTAATTTCATGAGAATGTTTAAGTTTATATTATACCTAGTATATAGTACCTTGTTAATACGACTGAACTGCAGCGACTAAAGCGGCCAAGGATCGCACAGAATGTAATAAATGATTAAAAACATATTGTTATATATTTAAAAAAAAAATAATTTGAAAATAATTAGTACCTACCTATTACTTGCTTGTACCAATTTTCGTTTAGAATTTTTTAAGCATCAACAAACGATGAAAATTTGGTGGAAAATCAAATTAGATAAATTTTGTTAACGATAATTCTTATTTGTAATTTGTAAAACTTAAAAATCAAATTTACTTAGGAAAATTTAGTTTAACAATTTCAAAACTATTTGCCAAGTTATTTTTGAGTGCTGTTAAAAAACTTAATAAATACCGGGTGTATATGATGAAACTATAATTCCGTTGTTGGTAAATGTTAAAATGTGAAGAAAAATTAGCAAAACTTTTGTGAATAACTGAACAAACCGTTTAACGATTCTCTCTATTCTGCAATGAAAAATGAAAAAAATAGAATCAGAAATGGATTTGATAAAAAATTTTAAAGTTAATTTTTATATCAGGTTATCTAGTTTGTCATTTAGGTACCTACTAAAAAAATTGTCAAACATCGACGTATATTTTTTTTGTGAAGTAAACTGGGATAATTTAAAACCATGACACTGCAGTCGGGTACTGGGTAAAACAACTTGCAGGAAGAAGCAAAAATCAACTTAAAAAATATAAATTTATATTTTTGATAAAATAAAAAAAAGATCGATTGTTTTTTCATATAGTATAGTTGTAAATTTACAGGAGCGTTTCTTAACGATCAAACCAAACGTCACCGATGAGAAAAGCTGTTGGTGGATACCTCTCACCATGACAACTTCTACGGAGAGCAACTTCGGCCACACAAAAGCGGAATCGTGGTTGAACTGTCGGGACAATAACCTAACGATGTCTTTGTCTAAAGATGACGCGTGGGTCATTTTCAACATACAAATGGCTGGTAGTTATAGTTATAAATAAATTCCTTGTTATAGACTATAATAACATCGTCGTTTCATTCGTTTCAACTGCTCCCGTCTAGGTTTGTTCAGAGTTTCGTATGATACTCGCAACTGGATGGCTATAATACGTACGCTAAACAATCCAGATGAATTCAAACAAATACATACGATGAACCGAGTACAGTTGATTGACGACGCATTTAGCTTTTCACAAATCGGTGAATTGGACTATGGAATAACATTTCAATTGTTGAACTACTTAAAACACGAACAAGAGTACACACCGTGGGTAGCTGCTCTGGGCGGTTTGGATCCAATAAATAAACTTCTTAGAAGAACATCGAACCAAGGAGTATTCCAAGTTAGTGTAACAGACAGGGCGTAGGTAATAAGGTATAGGGTTGTTGTAGAGTTTTAATTATTTTTTATAGAAGCAGGTACACCATGATTTTGGTTTATATAAAAATTGGTAAAATTCATACATATTAGTTGTCTTCATTTAGTTTTTTCTTTCAAATTCAACATTTTCATGGCTTTATGATGACATAGATAGTATAGTACACTTTGCACAATGATTAAATATCTATTCTAATGGACTTTTGGTGTGAAGTAACCCAACATCGCGTACAACAACTTTGTACCAACCACTGTTTGTTAAAAAAAAAAAAATTGAAAACTCTTAAAAATACCATTATTCTTACCTATCTAATGATATAAATTGTATATTTGTATTGATATTATTAAAGTCACAGTGTTGGTTCAATGTTAAAAAAAACATATTATCTAAATATGATGAAATGTACTAGGTATTCACACATAAAATATAAATTGATGCCCAATAATTGGTAATAAGCAATAACGTATTCCAGAGTTATATGCGGCGGATGCTGTCGTCTGTTTACAGCAATTATCGGGACATGACCATAGAACTTAAAGATTTTGAAGAGATACATTTGAAGAATCTTATAACTATTGAGGCTTGTCGACACCGCGTTAATGATTGCACTGATCAAGCGCTGATGTTGTTTAAAAAGTGGATGAATGTAGACAATCCAGACAGTAATAATATGTAAGTCATCATATTCATTCCGTCATTTTAACAATTGAACCAAAATGTATCGTTGTTAGACTGCCTCGGGAATTGAAAACCGTCATTTACTGTCAAGCGATAAAAAAAGGCGGAGTAGACGAATGGGACTTTCTATGGGAACGGTACCAGCGCTCCAATGTTGCGTCCGAAAAAGCCAAGTTACTCTCCGCGTTGGGTTGTAGTTCGGAAATATGGCTGTTGAACAGGTCATAAGAACATCTCATAATAATATTATTGTAGGAGGATCATGAAAATCAATCGTTAATGTTTTATTCAGGTATTTAAACTGGACTGTGGGAGATGACGCTGTTATCCGCAAACAAGACGCGATCACCGTGTTTTATTCGGTCGCGAGTAGTGACATTGGATTTTATGTGGCGAAAGACTTTTTGTACCGCAAAATCGCAGACATATCCGAATAGTAAGAATTCAATACGTCGTGTAGACTAAATTAACCGCAAGCATAAAAAAGGTAATTTTTTCGTGCATTTTTGTTAGCTTTCAACCGCGAGGAGACCGTGTCGGTAAATATGTAAAAGCTATAGGATCTCAAATGAAGTCGCAAGAAGAACTAGATGAGGTACCAATATCTCATTTATATTTTTTATGTGTAAGAAATTTTCATTTTATCGTTCCACGTCATAATAATTGTTTTAGATCCAGTCGTTTATCAACAAATCCTCAGTTCACTTAAAAGGAGCTGATTTGACCATAAACCAGACTATCGAGACAATAAAAATAAATATGGAATGGATTTCAAAATACTATCATAGAATTGTGAAACACATGATTTAAATGTATCAGAGATAATATTTAAATTTTCTTTTATTTGTAAATCATTAAAATCAAGATAGTCGTGGACCACTTTAATTTAATAAGTTTTGTAACAAACGTAAGTTGTACATTGTTAACTACACTCTTAGTCATATTACTTTATACTATAATATATCATTGTTCATTATTGTATCTCAGTCACGCAACAAGATGTAAATGTTGTAGCTTTTATCATTGTAGTCAATATAAAATCATAACGCATAAAAAAAATTCTTTATTTTTAACTTAAATCGTTAGACCCTATAAGTATTCCATCAGTAACAACTACGTTGCGTTTGTAATATTTTATCATATTTATAATAAAATACCAGGGACCCATGATCCGCATGACGCGGCACGAAACCGACGCGACGTTCGCGTACAAGTGTTTGTGACCACGTTTTTGTCACATGGTGTACTTGAAAAGCGAACGTCGGCTTCATGGAACCCTGGTACCAAAAATTGATAATTTCCCGGAGCGATGGGCTATATTTATTGATTAAATTATAATATTCTATCATTATAAATATTATAAATAATTATTATATAATTATTATAAATAAATTTATAATTTATAATTATTCTGTAGTTATATTATAATTAACACCACCACCACCGTTCACGCAAAAACTGGCCGCAAATACGTGTATTTTAGCCGACCGTGCTACCAGGGACCCATGATCCGCATGACGCGGCACGAAACCGACGCGACGTTTGCGTACACGTGTTTGTGACCACGCGGTGTACGTGAAACGCAAACGTCGGCTTCATGGGACCCTGGTACCAAAAATTGACCGTTCCGTGGCCGCCGCCGCCGCAAATACAATTGTTTTAAATATTATATTATAATATATATTATATAATATAATATTATATTTAAATTTATGAAGCTATCATATTAGCAAATACTATCAACGCAAACCACATTCTAATTTTAAGTGATTCACTCAGTGCTTTACTAGCTCTTCAAAACCCACTTCCCTCAAACGAAATCACCCAAAATATCCAAATAATATTCAAGTCGACCACCAAAAACATCGAATTTATGTGGGTTCCATCACACATTGGTATTGCTGGCAATGAAATGGCTGACAAGGCAGCTGACCTTGCAACCAAAATTATACCTCACCCTACAATTTCCGACCTACCTACCAACGACATTAAATCATCCATCAAACGCAAAATATATGCCAGATGGCAAAATCATTGGGACAATACTCCTCCTGCCAACAAGCTAAAATCAATCAAGAAAGACACAAAAAAGTGGAACCCTCCGCACTACCTCAACAGACGCCAGGAAGTTGCCATCACAAGATGCAGAATCGGACATTCCTTCATAACCCACTCTTTCCTCATCAACAAAAACCCCCCGCCTACCTGCGACGAATGCCACGCCGACCTCTCAATCCAACATATCATCCTAGATTGCTCAAAATACAGGGACGCAAGAAACAATCTAGCTATACCACCGAATATGGATGAAGCACTAAACGAAAACAATATTACCAAAACTATCTCTTTTTTAAATCAAATCCACCTCTTAAACAAACTTTAACATTGTAAAAACTTGTAAACATTGTATAATTGTAAAATTGTTAAATTATAAACATTGTAAAATTTCCGTAAAAACTTGTAAACATTGTAAAATTGTTAAATTAGTTATTAAGTCATTAAGTCCGTAGTCATTAAGTCACAATATTTTTTGTCTTGTACTCTCAATTTAAGCCAGGCTAATGACCTGTGATGTCGAAGCCTTATTTTCTAAATAAAAAAAAAAAAAAAAAATTATATTTAAACAATGATATATTATTGTCCCCCGTGGTACCAGGGTCGCATGGGAAGTTGCCAAGTGGCGAGCGCGCCAGGTGGAGACCCGTTTTCACCTATACGACGGTGCCATGGGCGTGTGCACATAATTATGAAACGTCGGTTCATGGGACCCTGGTACATAAATCGGCTAAAATACGTATTTTCGGACCGTTTTTTCGCCTAAACGGTGGCGGCGGGTGTGTGCGGGGTTGTATATTTTATAATGTAAAAAAGCCGGGAACAGTTTGGTTCGCGTGGGTAGTTTGACGAGGTGGTAGCTAGTTTAGAACGATAAACCGCTGCCTTCGAAAATACGATTCTGAGCGAGCTCGGTTGTCTAGTGTACGTGTCGTGGTAAAAACAATTCTAACAATAAAAACTTTTATCAAATCTGTATGTAATCCCACTTTAGCATTATGTAAAAGTTTCAGCTTGGTCCGATTTTTATTTTGAATTATTTTTTCCCCCCATAAGAAGTACAAGGCCGCCCGGAAATAATAGAGGTTTTATGGAACTAACAGCGTAAAATTCAACGATTCAAAATTCCATAACTCCCTTGAAAAATGATCAAAATCGATTGAAAACCAAGCGGTAAACTCGTTAAACTCTTTTTAATGACACGTATAAATTTCAAGTCGAACGGAGCACTTTTGGGAATTTGACCGTTTTCGTTTTTTCCTCACAACTTAAAAAATGATCAAAAATTTTAAAAACGCTTTAAATAAAGTACCATCTCGGATGAATTATCTATATTTTGAGGTATCGTACGTTAAAATCGGAGCATTTTTTCTACTAGAAAAAGTGATCACAAAAAATGAAAAAAAAAAAAACTAAATCGACGTGTAAAAAACACGTTTCCCATAATTTGTTAAGCCTCCCATAAGAAATATAGGGCTGCCCAAAATAACGACAATTTCAAAGTTCCATAACTTTCTCAAAAATGATCAAAATTGACTGAAATTTCAGCGGAACACCCTCCTAAATGACATACATGAATTTCAAGTCAATCAGAGCAATTCGAAAAATTGGCCCCTTTTTTTGTTTTCCTCAGAACTGCGAAAATAATCAAAATTTCAAAAAACGCTTCAAATAAAGTATCATCTCAGATCCATTATCTTTCTTTTAATGCATCATGCGTTAAAATTGGTGCAGGTTTTCTACAAGAACTTTGATCACAGAAAAAAAAAAACTTTGTACAACCATTACATTCTTCGCTAACGATCAGAACCTAAAAAACTTGAATTGCACATTGTAAAAAAAAAAAAAGGAGATAGAAATAATGCGTGTATTTTTTTTTCTAGTTTTAAAATTTTAAGAAATTGTCAGAAAAATATAATGGATTGGAAAACCAAATTTACATTTGTTTGCATGGTTATTATAAAGTTGCTATAATCCAACGTTTACTAAACAAAATATTTAGTATTAGTGTATTTAATCTTATATTTTAAAAGCTAATATGTTGCATTATATTAACGTTACATTCTGTTCATCAAACAGCAAACCAAAATTTTTATTTTATATTTACATACATACTTACTCATTAGTAACACAAGTTGTCCACTAACATTGAACTGTTGTCAAAGAACTCATCTAATTGGTCATTTGTAATCCATGTTTGTACTCTGAACGTAACTTCGTAAAACTCGACAATTACTCGACCGATTTTAATAAAATTTGGACAGTATATTATGCATGTCACGATTTGCAAAAAAAGAGCTTTTCATGTTGTGAGTGGAAAGGGAAATGATACAATGAAAATTGTAAATATTTTTAATCCATTTTTGAATGTTATTGAGTTATATTTGTTTTTATGATTTCATGAGAACATTTTTCGTTTTGTTCAATAGATTTAAATTATTAATTTCAGTGTTATTAACAAAAAAAAAAAAGTGATCCTATACATTACCAAAATATTTTGTAAAAAAGAATTGAAACAAAGTGTGGTCTTACTACTCCTGTCATTATTATAACAATCGATTTGTTTTTTACACGATTATGTACATGTAATGACAATAGTAATTTTACTAGCGGAACCACGACGGGCCAAATAGTTATAAAAATGGGAGAAAATCCGAGAAATGCAAGTAAGTTTGTTTCTTTTTTTTGAAAATCACCATACTTAATCAATTTCAAAGATCATGAAACAATTTTTACTCTTTAGGCTGTACATTTAAAATTGTCAAGAATGATTACATTTTTCTTGTTAACTATCTCTTGTTTCTGCAGCCTTTTCAAAAATTATTTATTTTTCAATTTTAATAATGTATCGTAGGTATTCACATATCAAAAGGCCGAAATATATATTAATAGATTTTCACAGATGAAAAGTTTTTTTTTATAATCAAACAAATTTAAATTTTGAACTTTTGAGATTTCTAGGATCAACACAAAAATTATTCGATAGATTAGTAGTGTGCATGATCCTGCAAAATGATTATTTTTCCTCCCATTCGTCTTACATGTTATAGTTATGTTGAAAGAATATCAAAACAAAGTAAACTCACCGTTTTTAGTAGAATAAATTAAAATTTTTTTACATTTCAACTTTATGTATAATATTATACTCTTTACATTACAGCTATATATAGGTACGTTGTGCTATTACTACATCTTTTTGTCAGTTTATATAATACAACCACATATATAAAAGTTGATTTTAAAGTAAAAACAATGATAAAAAAAAAAAAAATGCGTATGTGTCTGAATCATGAACAAATTACGGAAAACCAGGTGTCCAGGTCATTAACCAAGATAAATCTTAGAGTCGTATTGACTAAGATTTATCTTCTTAGTTCATGGTCCAGGTGGTATCAGCTATCTATTGGCGTAGCTATAGTTTCGAGTACAAAAAATATCGTAGGTAGGTATTCGAAATTGACGCTACAAAGTTTTATTTAATTTCAAACACGTTACGAACAGCTGATCATTTTTGTCAGCTACAATCTACATTGGCTCGCAGTAATGTTCTAAGTCCACAGTCTTTTGAAGATCTTCAAAGACCGGGCAGGTTCTACCGGTTTGCTCGTTGAAGTCGGCGATGTTCTACCGTCGGCCCGTCCAGTGCAGTTGACCGCGGTATAAATATTGAGCAACAACATCATTGTTTTCGACTTTACATTATGTTATTGTAATTTTGTTTCACGGTTGGCGTGTGCGGCAGTAGTTCCGACAGACGGACATTGATTGGCAGACGGTTGTCGTACAAAGTGGGCGCCTGGAGGATTATTCCGGCAGATCCCATAGTTACAGCCAACGTAAAGATCCACAGGAACAACCTGTCCAACACCATCGCGACATACTTCCAGTCCTCTTTAATCTGAAATCAATTATTGTGTTTGAAACATAATATTATTTTGGTCCACACGAACGATACAAAAGTGTCGGCTCTCGCCTTTATATTCGTACGTATAAAACACGATATTCTATTGGAATAGTTTAAAGTACTATGTCGCGGCATGAATTAAATTATAATATTTTGATTATCTACTGCAGTTATATTGTGAGCTCTTGTTTTTTTTTTTGGTTGTCTAATGTGAGTAATGTGAAAAGCGTCTAAAACTGAAGAATATAAATATTTTGTTTATAATATTAACATTGAAAACTAATTCGAAAAACTATAAAATTAATATATTTACCTAATATGGTAATATTATTACGTTTTTTGGTGTACAGGCAATTAGTTTTTAATTTTTCGTTAACAAGAAAATAATATAATTTACAATATTATATTAATTTTTTTTTTCAATCTATTTCCTCGATAACATTAACAGATAGGACCTAGATCAAATGATTGGTAAAGTAACTTTTTTCAAAATTGAAATTTGACAATTATAGATAGCTTAACAGGTACAGTAGAGTTATTTTTGTTTTACTCGTTGTTTGTCAAAAAAATGTTTCAACAAAACTACATAATATAATATGTAAATCGTAGCGTCACCTTTTTCTCTTCTTCTTCTTTTTTTATGTAATCAGCTATAAACGCCGCGCCTTCGACGGCCTTGTGCAACTCTGGACAATCGTGCCAGTGTTTTCTGCCCTTGACAGACGGTCCCGTACTCTGGTCGATTTCGGACGGGCTGGGCAACGATATTATAGGGCCGTGTATTTTACAACAGCCGATAACGCCATTCTCCAAATCACTAAAATCGACCCAAATCGAGATTAAAAGACGAACACAATCATTACAGCTGTGGCCAC
Organism: Hormaphis cornu; assembly: GCA_017140985.1. Lineage (NCBI taxonomy): Eukaryota > Metazoa > Arthropoda > Insecta > Hemiptera > Hormaphididae > Hormaphis > Hormaphis cornu. The sequence goes on from CM029357.1 coordinate 17,062,978, forward strand.
CTTGCTCAATTAATCACCTGGGTGAAAACACTTCGTTGCTAACTTGAAGTAACTGATCGGCAGAATCTTGTTCTCCGAGTTCGAGTCCACTATGCGTCCTCACCACAATACGATGACACGATCCCATCAAACTATATACACATATATAACACGAATATGCCGCATTACTTGCCGACAACATTAAGGCCGTTGAATACCCAATGATTCTGAGGAGTAAAATTAATGTATTTGCGACTATTATTAGACATCTATTTTTGTTTTTTGTGTTTAGAAGCAATAAACAAAACGCCAGTACTCGTTTAAATCAAACTTAAAACAACCAGTCTACCGCCCCAAAGTATCCACGTTCACCATTTTATAATTGTGGAGTGTATAATGTACGCACGCGCTTGCACAAATAAATCGCAAATACAATTTTAGGCGTAGACCAATAAGCAAGACAAGAATTCGGGTAATACCTACTTAGAATTATTTTATTTTGACTCAGTAAAAAACAACATATTAATGTGACTAATTTTCTACGTCGCTTAGCCAGCCAACTACTGTTTTCTTTTCACTTAAATGTATCATAAATTATAAATAAAAAAAAAAAAAAATTGTCATAGTTTTTAAAAATTAAAATTTACATTGGTACAAAAAAAACAAAACTCCATTTCCTACACGACGTAGAAAAGTTGTCAAGCTACTCAAATATTTTTACAGAATCGGATAACTTAAAAAGTTTTAATTATCGTCCAGCTTATTGGTCTAAACAAGGAAAATACAAGGTGGTATCCAACGTCCTTAAAAAGAAACTATTGTTTTATATTTAGCCATATATTTTTTTGATTGATGTTATACACTGACCTCTTTCTTTCCATTTGATAGTGGGGTCTCCTCATAATTAACATTCTTGGTAAAATGTGAATGAATACTCTGCGAACCCAAGGTGACATAACGTGTGTTGTAGGAGATCGAAAATGTACGTTCAATACGACTACTGTCACGCATATGCTGAAAAAACAATTTAAACTTAGACATACAAATCAAAAGTCGTGTGCACACAAATCTCAACGTTTATTTTTTTTTTTTACGTTGAATACCACAAAAAAGTTTAGATTTTGGTTTTAAAATATATTTTATTTGAAATATTTTGATCAATTTCCGAGTTATCTGTCGAAAACAATGAAAATTGGAACATTACCAAATTTAATTATTTGTGTGTTTGAGTGGAAGAAACGATCTTATCTATGCACTTTTAACACAAAAAAGTTAGTCGATTTGATTTAAATTAGACGTTATTCGAAATTTTTTTTTTAAATTTTACATATTTAACGTGTTTTGATCCGAAACACACAAATTTAGACTAAAAACTCCGATGGAAAGGCTAGTGTTGGTCCGATGGGTCTAACAAATAGTACGTAAGTAGTGCTCCGGTCATTTTGAGGCTCATGCAGAACCTTATATATAACATTACATTGTAAACGTAGTATTACATAAAAAAAAGAAAGAAAGGAAGGGAGTATGGTAAAAAAGAAAGTAATTTTGAGGTCTTCAACTTCTCCTCAAATTTACTTCCTTTGTTTTTTATATCAATCATTTCAAACAAATTAGTTTACCTTAACGTGTCAAGTATCATTGTGAACAGTACAAACTTGCCCAACAGCGGGACGACTAACGACGTGGGTGGGATGATTTCCGCCAGCAGCAGGAAGAACACGGTCAACGAGAGAAGAATCGAAATACTTAGACTTACCTAAAATTATTGCATAACGATAATATCCGAATGGAGACACTTTATAGGGGCAGTTTTACAGTTTCTTACTTTCTCGTTGCTGTCTGACGGTAAGTAGAACACGAGAATTGTGAGAAACGATATGCCCATACAGGGAATGATCAAATTCACTGTGTAAAATAACGTTTTTCTTCGCATAGTGATATTGAAAGTGATGTCCAAGTATGGTTCTTCGCAGCATGTGTAATATTTTTCGTTTCTGTAAGCAGAAAAGTTGCCCATATATCATGGGAGCAGGGGTATCTACCTACGTACTCAATTAATCAACCTAAAAGTAAAATAATAAATAGTTTTCAAGATCTCCCATATTGTTAATCAAACATCATATGCAGACAATTTACAACTCGCAGTGATACGAAATTAAAAATGACTTTGAAACAATAATATGCCAAGATTGGTAAACAAAAACTTCATCAGTAAAAATTTAATTTTTGTAAAGGGACGTTTGTCACGCGATATTAATTATTTCTAGTTAACATAGTAAATTGCTATACTAAATTCTTCAGCCATATTTTAAATTATATAAAATGAAATCACTATAGTAAATATTAACTATAAATTCTTTATTTATTAGTTTTTGAATTAATTTTATAAATATTATACATGTTTATGTGAAGAAAAAAGAAGAAAATCTGAGAGTGAATTTTCTAATATTATTTCAAAAATGCATTCAAAGCAACAATTTTGGTTGGAATAAAAATTCTAGGAGTACATTGCCGGCTCGGTTTTCTAGACAGAAGTCAAAGCGAATGAAATTAAAAAACTAGGTCAAAATAAAATATTTTTATTTTATTTTTTGTATTTATTTATTTAATAACTACTATACAAGAGCCATATATTAGAATTGGCCAAACAAGGGAATGTTTAATATCTAAAATTCTATTTTTGTTATTTGTTATAAACTTAAATATTGCATATGGGTACCTCTACCAAGTATAATTTTTAATATAATTAATAAATAAATAAGTATTGGTTAAAATTTATTTTTGGTTTAGCCCCCCCCCCCATTTTTTATTGCTGTAGTTTTGAATTAGAGTCTTACCTTACAGCAGGAACCTCTAAAATATCCCACTCAACAGAAGGATAAAATTCGGATAAATCAACACCGACGTCTACAATTTGTGTACCGGTTACTTCATTTGCGTGTCTTAAATCAACCTGAATGAAAAATAATGGTAAAATATACATTCTAATTTTTAAAAACATGGTTATTTGGTCTCTGTCTAAACGTTTTTAAATAACCATTACAATTAATGGTAGCTGTCAACAATTAGTTAAAAATTAAAATTTTATTTAGCGCTATAATTAAATCTGAAAAACGATTAACAGATAAGTAGAATATCTAATATTTACAAATACCTTTCAGCTGATACGTGTAAAAACTAACTTTGTGTTGTTCAATTTTTTATGTTGATGTACAAAATATGAGGGGAAGTTTTAAAAAATCAATAGTAAAAAATTTTACTGGCTAATTTTACTATACAACTATTATAGAATAACAAACACTTAATACCTAACTGTTTTCTGTTAATTTTTAATTCGATTTATCATGTAATAGAAATTTTACACAGTCCAAACTCCAACATATTTTAATTAAATATTTAATATTTTTGTTTAAGAAGCTTCAGGGTTGTCATTTTAATACTTTTTAGAGCAGGGCAAAAAAGTGACTGGTCCAACACTTGAATTTTCTATAGGCCAATGCTAATACATTGCATCAGCTCATAAAATGTTATTGAGTGTTTTGAAAAATATTGATAAGTTAAAAACTAATTTTAATATGAAAAACAAATTTCAAAAATTAAAAAAAAACAAATTTTAGTCTGAATTTTAAACTCTAAATTTAATTTGAAAGTTTCCATTAAGTCAGTATGAAAGATTGAACTATCATTTTTGTTTTCATACGTAAAACTATAAAGAGACAAAACAAAAATACTTAATAGGTATTGTGATAGGTATGATGTTACAGATTATTACTGAATTCAGTACAAGAATTTAATTTTTTTTATTCATTCAATGAAATTGTGTTAGAAACTTAAAAGGTAATGCACTTTTATGATGTCCAATATTGATATTGAATGAAATCGGCCATCAGTTCAATAAATTATAATTTAAATAAACACATTGTATTCTGCCAAATAATCATAAGTATGTTTGATGAAGTAACAATCAAATTTTAACAAGCGACAATTTATAATTATTACAAAATACTGAAAATACTTATTACATATAAAATTTAAAATTAGAACATACGGATAACCATCCAAACTTCACCGCAATAACTTGGGAAGTAAAAGTTTGATTTTGCGATACCTATTGTTTATTTAAATAGCTTCAAATATTATATACATTACATGTTTTAATGTTTATAAGAGATATAATTGCAGAGGTAAAGCAAAAACGAAAAAAAAAAAAAAAGGTAGATGAGATCAGTGAGCGAATGAATATGTTTATATAGTACAAAAAACTACCGACATTTAAGTTGAAGAGGGGAAGAACCACCCAGTTCTCATGAATATTGATGATGGTAGCTTTAAGTAAAGATACCAAGACTTGAAAAAAAAATATTCAGAGAGAAAAATGTAAAGAGAAGGAAAACAAAATTACTATAAACTATTAAAATAAACTTCGTCCTTATAAAATGTGTGGCAAAAGTTTTTGGTTTTTGTTTGAATAATACTCCTTTAAGTCTCAACTATACTATTTTTTACAATGTGTAGTTCACCGGTGCATAAAGTGTGGGTACTTATTTCTACACTGAGAATAATAATGTATTCTCTACAGTCTACACCACAGTGTTCTAACATATTGGTGTTTGGACACAAAACCGATCTATTTTATATGGTAAGCACTAAGTACTATAATATTTATTTAAATTAAAATATTATTATTAATATTATTATAACTTCTCAATAAATAATCATTCTAATGATTTACACAAAAGCTTTTTTTTTAAAAATGTCTAATCTATACAAACGAGGTAAAATTTCTAAACTTTTTTTTTTAAACGTATACAAAATATAAGATACCTAATATTAAACATATTTCAATAGTATAAACAATTAAAAATTTGACTTATTCACTATACTACAAATACCAAAGTGTGTGGTATCTCATAAAAAATTTAGGTATATGAAAAGTACTACACAATTTCATGACAAAATTTGCCAGTTTTTTACTAGTTTACAGAGATAAGGACAAAACATATTTTCAGGCATGCACTCCGGTTATATTTTTATACATTTGATTAAATCTTCAGATCACCCATCCTTCTTACCTACATACAACCACCAGTCTTAAACATATAAAATGTTACAAATATGCCTAATAATACTATGATGTATAAATGTAATAAGAAAACTTATCAGTTATTCATGTTATAAATAATACTACCTATAATAGTTAAGGTATATAAGACCATCAATGATTTGAAATTGGAAACTTTTTAAATCACTGCTTATAATTTAATGATTTGAATTTAAAAAGATTATTTATAATTTTGTTTTTAATTTCGGATAGAAATTAAAGTTAAATTTATAAAAATTTTGACAACAAATCATTATTCATTGCAATGTGATTAGTACACACACAACAAAAGTAGAATATTATAAAATCGATTTGAATGTCAACTGCACACAAAGTTGGTAAATTATTGGCGCACTAAGAATGAAAACAATTAGTGGGATTCTATTTGTGTTGTAGCTTTTGTTTGAATACACTGAAACAATTGTCATTAATTTATTGAACTTGTTAGTAGTTACTACAAGTATTCATTTTTTGCTGGTCATCTACTTACACTACAAAAACACAAGAGAAAAACTATAGTTAAAAGTTTTAATTGCACCTTTTAAAGTGACCAATAAATATTTAAAAATTTTATTTTGTTTATAAAAAGTGTGTTTTCATAAGTATATCTCTTATAAGAAATAAATAGAATAAATAATAACTAAAATACAATGTGTGAATTTTTTAATTAGCTGTGTATGAAGTTAATAAACAATATACCTATTAAATATTTTATAATATCAAGGTGAAATATTACAAATACTTAGTAGGTATTTCAATGAAAATTTTCTATGAAAGTAATATTGTATCATTTTATAGTTTGTGTCTATTCTAACTAAAACCAACACAAGATTAATAAATAAAATAAATTAATACAAGATTTAAATAATGAACAAAATTATAAGTTAGAGATTTGTACAAGTTTAGAGAAAATTATATTGAATAAGTTATATGCTTAAATTATAAAGCATCAGTTATGATTGACTAGATCAGATTATAGGCACTTTTATCAGTTATTTTTAGAAAGTTACGTTTAAAACACTAATTTAATTTCTGTAACATAATTTGTGAATTACAACTAATAATGTACCTATAGTTGTTGAAAAAAGTTCAAAATACAATATTAATTATAAATTTGTAAACATTTTATTTTGCTTATTTTAGCAACGTAAAAGTTATTTTAAACTACGCTCTTCAGTTGTTCAAAACATGCCATTGCCAGATTGTTGTCAACATTACAACTGATCGAGTTACGCTACAACAAAGTTGATTTGTGTCTGTTACACAGTTATTTAGATGAGCGGAGTAACATTATTTATTATATTATTTAAGTTATATTTTATTCAAATACTCAAATACTGCAATGGATGTTTCATAAAATAATTATTTTATGAAACATCCATGGCAAACAATTAGTCATAATTGTTTCTAAATAATTCCAAATAGGAGAAACTCTCCAAAACGTGATTTCCTAAAATATATATTTTTAATATTAATTTATCAATCTTTTCTCTTTAGACCTTTAAACGAAATCCATTTTTGGCATGTTACAGATACAATAGTTTATGTTCTTTAAAAAAATTATTTAAATAGATTCTTAGGAAAAATGTATTATTTCTAGGTGCCTAAACAAATTTTGATTTTAAAGTGTTTAAATTATTCTGTATAAGTACGGTAGTGTCACTAGAAATCATATCAATTTAAATAATGTACACCTTTTTTGTTGTGTTGTAAGAACAAAAATATTTATAAAATATTTTCTTATTTAATTCTCAATTGGTTGTTAGTAATTATCTTTATAATTTGTGTTGCAAAAATTTAAAAATAGTAAATTATAATCATGAAATTTTACCAAAATTTTTGTTTTAAATAAGAATCCACTTTAATTATATGTTCCAGAAATATATAAACATTTAAAAATATACCTTAAACTTTGGGTCTTAAGCTAACATTTCTGAATATTTGGAAATGGGAGATCAAAATTTTTAGTCCTAAATCATAGTGAATTCCCTAAATTTTGTGATTAATTTAAGAGTTAAGTTATAAAATTTATAAACCTACTTTCATTACATTCAATGTTATTAAACTATCAATCATATCAGTTAAACAAAAAACATTATATTTTCAACAAATTAATCACTTCCGTATTGAACTAAGAATTAAAGTAGATAATATGCATGTTTAATTAATCAAAAAAGGGTCTACCAATAAGTCCAAATAGTATGTTTAGTGTTAGTAAAAAAAAGTGCATAGTTATAAAATAATATACCAAGTGTGATTTTATTGATAAATTATTATAATAAATTTGTAAACAAAGTTGAATCACTGATTTTGAGCAAAATTAAAAAAAGAACTAAAAAATGTTAGCTAGAAAATAATTGTAGGTATTTATATTTTGAATTTTTTCTACATAAGTACCTATTTAAAAAATTTAAGGAGGAAATCACACACCTTGTGTCGTAAGTTTTTTTTTCATTCAACTTTCTCTCAAAAAGTAACACAATTTATTTATAAAATATGTAGGTAGCTTATACAAAATACAATTTCATTTTTTAAAATCAGTTTTGTAAAAATACTTTAAATTTATTTTAAAAAGTTGATAAAAATATAATTATAGATCACATATATTTAAGTTTTTATAAAAATTATAATCACAATAGTTTCCGTAAAATATTTAAAGTATTTGAATAGATTTATAAAAATACATTACAGGTTATTTTCAACCGAAAAAAAAATAAAAATGTTTCTGAAAAAAGAAACCACATCGCCAGCACAACACTACATTAAAACATTTATATGCGAATTACATTCTTTTTTGTTTTTTGTGTGAACATAATCCTTGAAATAAAACTAAAAACATACTCATGATCATAACAAAAAGTACTATTTTTTGGAAAATAAAAATAAATGGAAAATATATTGAGAATATTTAGTGTAAAAATTATATTAATTATTTAAATGCTAGCACTCTAAAGTAGTAAGTTTATTTGAGTACAATTTATTATTCAAATACTTTACGAGGATGTCATAATTCATTCAGTATATGTCCTCCTGGGCATGTGATTTGCAGTGGTAATTACTGTTTATTCTCATTCACGTTACACGTCTATTGATTTTAAGAGGATGTCAGCGCGGCTTTTTTGTAAACATGTTTACATAAATTGAATATACTAATTTTCTTTTATTTGATTTTGTTTGGCTTTTATTTGATTTTAATGCAAAAACACTAATGACAACTATTAAAGTAAATAATATTTTCAAGGGTACCTCAAAGCTATTTTTTTGAAAATATAATTTTTTCAGAAGTTAAAATGGGTTAAAAATATCAAAAATGTTTTAAATGTCCTGTTGAAAATAACAAAAGGAGGGTTTTGAGATACCTTTGGAAATGTTGTTGTCTTCAAGTTTTATTCAAAGTGTTTTACTTTAAAACCAATCAGTAAGCTTTGGATCTAAAAAACTAAGATTATAATGAAAAATGGGTTTTAATTACGCCCGACACGGACGATTAAACCCGACAAGTAGGTCCAACGATCTACGCAATACGAGAAGTTTATGATTGAAACATCTGCACCACGTAATTAACAAACTTTCCACGTTCACCTCCATAACAAACTCGACACTGGAATTAGAGAGGGTTGATGGAAGGAAATACATTTTCCCAGGAAATAACGTGTACAACCCAGCTATATAGATACGTTCTTATTTATACTTGAAAGTTAAAATACGATAATACTGTTAGTTACAACAGCTAATGAAGCCATGTTGGAATGGGACAAAATCTCAGACTCAAACGATTTTACAAAATAAAAACGTTTACGATTTACATGATGAACTAATAAAATTCTAAATCAAATGAAATAATTATGATTTGCAATCAAACTGTAGGTAGGTAGCTATTTGAAATTGAAATACTCCAGTAGCAGTAATATTATTCTTTCTAGTAAAATAATAATATTTTTATGATTTCTACCAGACCATTATATTAATCGGCTATAAAAAATGAGTTTTTTTTTCATTTTTTTTTTTATTACCGAAAACAAGAAATAAAATCATTCTTTTATGGCTTGTAAATCTTTATTCAAAGCTATTCTACGTTTAATAACTTATTATTAGTACAATATACCTACGTTAAATTTGTTACATGCACGCCATACATAATAAAAATTTGAATATTTATAAATTTTGTAACCAATAAAAGAAGATAGTAAGAAAATGTATAAACTATGAGTATAGCAACTAGCAAATAAATTGAATATGTATACGGATATGATCATTTTTTTTTTAACTTTTATTGAAATGCTTCTAAGTCGTAACTAATACGATTAAAACAATCATCTATAACAGCGGTCATTATTCGTTAGCTTGGTAATTAGTAATTAAGCAATTTAACGTTATTCTTAATTGTATTTGAGAGAAATAGGGAATGTAGATATTACACACTAAATCTTAATAATAAAAAAAAAAAAAAAAAAACAGTAATTACCTATATTATCATATATTACCTGGTAACCATCATACGTCCAGGAGCCAAATTTCATGACACATGTTTGTTCATCAAACGGAAAATATTCTACATCTATTTCACAGGAAGACTTGTAAATAGCTGGAGGCTTCCACTCTACTCGCCCACTATAATGGAGCATGGCTTTTGTAGCCAATGTGACTTCAAAATTTCCATCAGCACTTTAATTAATTAATACACTAAATTAATAAAACAAACAAATGTTTCTACTTCTGTTCACTCAGACTTGAAAAACACTTACTTATTATAAAGCACAATGTCTGGTCTCCACACGTGTTCTGATGGAACATGTAATCCTTCGACTCCACCATACTCTTTAGGATTCCACGTTAGTTTGTAGTCATACCAATGCTTGTAAAATGAAAAGAATAATTACGTTTACTGTACTACTAATTACAGTAGAGGGCTATAACGAATTCAAAATATGTAGGTACAAAAAATAATTTTAAAAATTTTCAAAGTAAATAACTATTGAAATGTATAGAAGAGTGATTATTATGATTATGCATGAGTACACTGTACTGTGTATCACTAGTGACAATTATATATTTATCCTCATTTCTGTATTAAAATCTGAGTAAGGTCAAATAAATGAACTAGGGGAAAAATATAACGTTTGAGCATTGTTACACTAACGTCTAATATTCAATTGTTTTAATAATACCAAAAAACAATATTGTACATTTTTTTTAGGTATAAATTATTATGCTTGGGATATTATAATAAGTATTAATATTCAGACAGATAATTTGTCAGCCATAATGGAAAATAATTAATCAAGTAAGTGAATGTTATTGCGTTTAAATACAAACACAAGAAAAGAACACAATTAAGGTACTAATCATTACTAAAAGACTATATAGTGTGTTCAAAGTACTCACTAACGCAAAAAATAATGAATATTAAGATATTAAGTACATTGTATGTTGAGGACTTTATAAAATGTTATTACAAATATTAATTTTTGGATAGATAGTATAAATTTTACCAAGCTTTTCATTAAAAAAATAAAGTTAAACAAATTGATTTAGATTTTGCTTACCTGTTCCACCCATAAGTTGGTAGTCATAATTTGATTCTTCAGATTCTATAACAGACAGTATAAAAGTATATTGAGTAAATTTAACATGGTAATTTGTAAATGTATGTTGTACAACTAACATTTTGACTGTAACTTTAAGAATACAACGCGTTTATTGAAAGACAACTATAATGATGAATAAATGTTTTTTAAAAGTTATATTACAAATCAAATATATAAAATAACATTTTTAATAAGTACGGTATGTGTAACTTAATTCACAGTAAAAAACATATTCTTAATATTACTTAATAAATAATAACAATATAAAATATAGGTAGGTAATTTTTAAACTAATCTACCAATACACAATTTTAATAATATGTGTGATTTGTTTATCCGCATAAACTATAAAATGTACGATTACCAGATTACTGTTAAATATTGGTTTTACTTCATTCAATTGTGGTGAAATAAGGTAAAAATAACATCATTTTCACCCTTTGATTATAAATACAGATATTGCAATAATGTATTATAATTTTGTGTCACGATTTTGCACATAATCATTAATTTATACAATTTATAATATTATGTCATTATTAATAAAAAGTACATTGTTCTAGATGAAACGATTCATAAGGTCATTCCTAATATTTCTAAATTTTTTTCACTAGGTATATACTTACAATAATAATTATCTAATGAGTAATCATTTTACTAAATATTATTTTACACCGTAAAACACATGTTATATAATTTTTATGCATTGAACATGATAATAAATTATTCAAAGAAGAAACATAAAAAAAAAATAATAGTAACTAAATTTTATGTTTTAATAAATAAAAATATAAATTCATTTTGTTATTTGCCCTTTTTGCGTATGATTTAATAGACATATTTCCGTCAAGTATTTTGCATACTGTTAGTAATATGCGCATAATGTATGAAAATATAAATGGAACTACCTATCTACCGTAATATTGCCTTTTGTCGACCTATCTTTGTAAAGATAAACATATGAAATTTCCGTTTTATTAGGTTAAATATCTCCATAAAAAAAAAAAAAAAGGTTGAACGAATGTATAAGTTATTTCAACATTTAGTATAGAAATTTTGATCACCCAAGATAAAAATAAATAAATATTTTTAAATGGCACTTTCAGTAGGTAAAGCTGTGTTTTTTATTTAAAAGATGTATTTTGTATTATTTATTTAATGTAAATATCAATAAAAGAAAATCATACACATATTTAAACACTTGATCGAAGTAATTATAAAATAATATTTTCATAAAAATATTCAATTTCAATTTTTTAACAGAAAAATTGTTAAATTAAAAATTTTAATAGTTTACTTTTAAATAGTTCAACTAATCAAATTTATAGCCAGTACGTAAAGTATTTATAATACATAAGAGAGTTTTTAATTCTTGAAGTAGGTACTTTTTTCGTCTCATGCAGTTATGTACCATAATTGCCTATACATAACGCCGTCTAAAACATTTTAGTATTTCTTGCATTTACATTACATACATTCAAGTATGACATAACAAAATAGGTCTGCATACTCATTTAGGTATCTCAACTATTTGTTGATAATATTTTAATAATAGTTTATAAAGTAATTATGTTATGTTTGTTTTAAACATTTTTTTTTGGTGAATACTCTAAAGATTACATTTTATTTTCTAATAAAATAATGTTTAATGCAAAAATATACTAAATGTATACATAATATAATCATGAACAGTCAGTATGTAATTATTTTGTAAGATATGTACTATATATTATGAAGAACAAAATAAAAAATGCACTAAAAACCTAAATTTACATGTTTGCAAAGTAAAAATAGCTTAGCCAATCACCATAATATATATTATGGTATTATATATTTCATACCTGAGTTATTCAATTAATATGGTAAATCTTTTAATACTGTAGGTGACCACATTGGCAAAACAGAAATCAAGATTTTTCCTTGATATCATCAAATAACAATAGTTAAAAGTTTAAACTTAATAATGTGAAGGTTAATTCAAAAATTTTATCACCGATAACTAAAAAATATTCGGGTATAATTAATAATTTTGTAAAAAACTTGTTCTTTGATGAACTCAAAGAATCATATTAATTCGTTTTTTTTTACCTTCTTCAAACACTTATTTTATTTTTTGATGAGTATTGTTGATTTTCAAATAGCTATTTTAAGTTGAGAAGCTATTTTGCAATGAGAACTTGAAACTATAAAAATATTAAAAGCATAAATATAACAGATGCATCCTTTCAATATTGTCAAAGTTTGTTCATTGTTAGATTTGATGGTTACTTTTCTTTTTGTTTTAATTAATTCAGATTCTTTAAAAAAAAAAAAACGTTATCATGCTGGTATTCAATTTTACAATGTCATGCTAATTAAATTATCTTAAAACAAAAAACGTATTCGATCATGTTTGTATATAGTTTATGTATAGACATCTATACATATACAACCAATACTTTACTAATATTATTATCAGTATTCGATATATATATTATAAGTTGTTCAATATAGTACCAACTACCCACTTTTATATTTTTTAATAATTTTGAAATTGGGCAGTTCTTTGCGCTCTATAACTAGTGTTTATGTTTTAATAAATGATACATCAAAAAAAGTTATTACAACAATAAAATAAAATAGGTTATTATTATATTTAAATATTCATAACCAAACCAATTTTCTACGGTATAGTTTCATTCACTTTATACTAAGAATAAAATAATTTATTACTCTTTTTATTTTTAATATCTTTGTTTTACGCAAAACACCAAAAATAACTGTATAATGAGTAACAAATGTTACTTCAATTATAATTGTAAGATTTTCACTATAGAAATAGTCTGTAATATGAATAATTATACAAACGTTGTACAAAATAATAGTAAAAGTTATAGGATACAACTATACAAAAACACTCATTATTATATTATTTAGAGTTTACTTTGTAACTGTACGTTTTTTATTATTCAATAATTAAAATGCAAACAAAAGCATTTTCATACTCTCAAATTGTGTAGGATACATTATCAGACAAAATTTTATCTTGTCGCCAATGTACTGATATTAAAAACGAAATATTTTTTGAGTTCTATTCTTAGTACAAGTTACGTTTTATACGTTTTCTTTTCTTTTTAACTTTCAATCAACAACTTTGTTGTTTTTAATTATAATGGTATATTAAAAATACTTTTATACTTTTGTAAAGAACCATTTTTTATTTTGTATTTAAATGATGAAAAGCAGGTAGGTAGATTTTTACTTTTTGTACATTATTAGAACATTTTCATTTGATGACATTTAAAAAATTATAAGTGCTATACAACTTTTGTTTGTTGTAGTCATTTTATCAAAAAAACTTAAAGTGCATGGGTGCTGAGTAGATTCCAAAATTTTACTGACGTTTAAATCTTTATGTTGATTTTTTTTATTTGTGTAATTGTGTCTCATTAAAATAATTATATTTTAAAAAATACAAAAACTGTTTTAGTTTTTAATTCTTATACAGAAATATTTTTTGTAATTACAAACTTAAACCCATCTAGCAAATACTAAGTAAAAACATTTTTTTTTAGTAATCGTGTAATTCCGAAAATAGATATCGAAATTAATATTCTTAAGTATTTAAGAAAAATTTATTTTAACTTTTAATGTTCAAAATAATTAAATAATGATTTAAAAAATACTTATTTATGATAATAATTATAACTTACAATATCTATGAGTTGTGATAGTTTGAGCTTAATTCGTACAGCCAGTGGATCAGTGTTGTTGAGCACAGGTCTAACTAATTTGTTGTAATTAGACAAAAGGTCGTCATACAACCTTTTTGCGTCCGGATTCATAGAACATCCTAAAATAAAATACATAGTAATTATATTTGTTATGATTTTTGTTAACATCAAAAGTTGGACATACGTTTACTGACTATGTCACATTTTAAACAGTTTTATTAAGGAGCGCAGATTCAAAAAATACAATTTATTACGAACCTTCTTTTAAGATGTATCAAGATAAAAAATAAGTAAATATAATTCAAAGTAAAACAAATTTTAATTATTAGCATTTAATTCTGTTGATGAATTCTCACAATCTAGCATCAAAAATAAAATACACAAAAAATTACGGATTTTTAGTTATATATATATATACATGTAACAGTGGGAACACTGTTGGGTAACCTCAATATTGGGTCATGTGATATGTGCCACGTATCAGATGGAAAACCGTTTCATAATATTGTTATAGTTGTTACTTAATATTGTTACTAATTTTATAAATGTAATTATTAAGTGTGTTATTAAATTGTTACTAATTGTTATAAATTATCTAAAATAATAAGTCATAAAAAATCGATTTGTAATTCGGTTTCTTCTAGACCAAATAATAAGATGATCAATTTTCACTATAAAAGAATCTTTTATTATTAAGTAACAAGTACACAATATTTTATTAACAATTGCAACCATACATACCAATAAAAATTAAATTTTTTGTCCAACGAGAGACTAAGCATAATACATTGTATTGGACTAAACTTTAGAGACATGAGTGATGAACTGCGTCGTAACGAAGACTGATTTCTAATATTAGTAGATAACAATATCACAGACGAAGTTTTGAAAGTTTTGAAAACATTTCAAGTTATCTGTGACAATATCATGAAACGGTTTTCCATCTGACACTTGGTATCACATGACCCAATGTCCCACTGTCACATATATATATTTTCTAATCTAGTCTAATCAAATGAATCTAGATAATATTTGTTTAGATCTTCTTTTACATCAATTATGCTTATGTAAATATCAGTACCTACTGTAAATCTACATTGAATCATAAATAAATGTATTCAAACTTTTTGTAAGGAAAAATTATTGTTTCTATAAACATTAATCTACATTTCTCAAAATCAATAGTTTGTTAAAAACAGTTATAAGATTAAACTGGTCATCTCCAAATTGTCCATGTATAAACTATTTGATATTTTTAATTGTTAATATATATTTGGTACTAATGCCAAAAATTATTAACTAAGAAAAAGGTTAAAAGTGAAAAATCTGAACACATTGCTGCAGTATAACCAATCCAGCAATGATCGCACTAGGATTGCAGATTAAAGAAATAGACGGAATTAATAATATTATAAGGCTCGCAAGTCACGGTGTGTTTTTAGTAAAGCTCCTCAGTTTAATTTCTAGAAAAGTTTTTAGGAATTTTTTGACAAAAAAATGAGACGCATATATTGTTCTTATGATAAGAACAGCTGTTGGCGAATATGTTGTCCTATAAAACTGTGTAAATTATTTTATTAATTACATTACACAGAGTACAATCCTGTCACCTGTAATAGTTTTCCAGGGGTATCGTTGACCGGTGGAGAAACTAGAAACTTTATATCAACATTAAATTTGGGCAGCTTGAAAGTCCATTAGTTGTAAAACGAGACATATACTTTGACGGGAGGTTCGATAAAACCCCTTTGGTTCTGCTTCCTTCTAGTCCACATATATGTTTCCGCATCCGTCTGGCTTTATAGGTACTCGGAAACCTTGTTCAGTATATTGAGCCCTCGAGAAATTCATTATGTTCTTCTTTCCTAACAGACTAGATTCCTTTTATCGACCTCTCGTGTGGTAAACTCAAAAATAAAAGTATATGTTCTCGTTTCACTAAACTATGACAATCTTCAATATCTACGCGTTGTAGGAATTATTTATTTATTTATTTGGAAATATTTCTTAATTGTATCTATTTGTTTGCTTTTTTTCTAAAAAAAAAAAAATTTATTAAGGTTTAAAACTTAAAACAAAAATTAATAAACCTATTATTGCACTTGAAAGTACTTAACTTAAAGTTCTTATATAGGTACAGATACTATGTCTAAACTAAATCACTTTTTTTTCTTCTTCCTCTTCTTTTTCTCTTTCGCCTTCCTTCTGAATATTTGTGATCTGCCACCTTTGTTCTAAACCTCTACTTTTTTCAATCTACCCCATGAACACGCCAACAGCCCTCATATTATTTTCAATTGTATTCAACCATCTCTTTTTCAGGATTTTTCTCTTTTTTTTTTTTTTAACGTTTATTTTTATTACCGCTCTTACTGCTTCCGTTTCCTCTTTCCTCATCACATGCCAAAACCACTTCAGTCTATTCGTTTTCATCTTGTCCACAATCAATGTTACACCAAAACTCTTAACACATTTTACCTTTATTCTATTTTCTTTTTTTGTTACTTCACTCATCTATCCATCTGAACATTCTCATTTCCGCTACACTCATGAATTAAAGCACATAAATCTACGTTATATATTATTTATGTGTGGATAAATTTATATTGACACCTAATAAAACTATTGATGGTCAATATTCATTTTAACTTAAGTACTTAATGAAACCTGAATGTGATATTCTTAATTTTGAATAGTATTTAATTTTTAAAATTGTAATAACAAAAATAAACAAAAACTTTATTACAAGTAAATTTAGAAATGGTGAAATACAAAACACGTACATAATGTTTCATGTAAGTAATAAACATTTTTACTTATCTATTATAATAACAAAGATGAAATTCTATGTTTACACGAAAATATAAATTTTAGTTTAACGCAGTCCTCTAAATGAACGAATTTGATGAATTAATATACCTACGTTGTAAAACATATGGATAAGATGAACTATCTTAAATAGTTGCTTTGTATTGTTTTGAACTTTTGATAGCATTTTATGAAATTTTCAAACTTTTTACTGTTAGATATTTATAAACCAAAGTAATAAGTAACGATTTGAACAAAACTATTGGAGAGTTGACCTCCAAAGTATATTCTAAAAATAAAATGTAAAACCAAATAGATTATGTGTGTGGAATAAACTATTGTCTACTGTATAGGTGAGCTGGTATTTTAATTTAACTGTGTGATACTAGAGGCAGATTGTTAGAAAAAAATAGTTATTTTCCTCTTGTATATTATATAATATAAATAAATAAAACTAAGGTGCAGAATTATTTAATTGAAAACTAATAACTTATATCACAAGTTGGTCAAAAATTTTAAATAAAAAAAATGTTACTCTATTTTAAGTTAAATTATTATATAAGAGTTAAATTCTAAGTAAGCATCTCTTAATATTAGTTTATAGCTTACTTAGAAGTTGAAACATACTTCTAATCTTTAGTTACAAAAAACATTTTCTTAATAAAACTGTTTTAAATATATTTAACGATGTTCAATTTTATGTTACCTTAGAAAATAAAAAAACTACTATGGAATTTAAATTTTTACTTTTATTAAATGTATGAAAATTATATGTCTATGTTAATACCACAAAGGTACTAATAATACAAAAAATATATAATAAAGTAATGCTTTCCATCAAATTTAGATTTATTGTCGGTTTGTATAAAGTTGTGTTAATAAGATGATTAAATGTTTTCCTTAATGTGAAGACAACAACAATCAATTAACAGAATATTACTTATAAAAATTATATCTATTATAGTATAATATACCAGATATGTCTGGTCATGTACCAAAAGGTGTTAATAAAAAAAACTCAACATTAATTTACATATCAAAGATTGTGTTTGATTTATAATAATTGTTATAAATAAATAAGTATTAGAAACTTGTGTATAAATACTTGTAGTACCTATTGCAGTATTGATACAAGTTACAACCATGTTGTAATTTAGAAACTCAGAATAAAATAATTCAAATTTGTGCATATGGTTCTATACGATTATAAAAAAACTAAGCAATGAATAATTCACCAATATTCACTACTCATTAAATATTGATCAATAAGTTATAATGGCTAATCCAGTAAGTATTAGGTTTAATTAATTTAATTTAGTTTAATTGGTTTGCTATTAGTTATAATTGGCCTAGCCCTAATCTTTGTTCTTCTAGGTTCAGTCTTTTCGATTTACTTTCAAAAAATATAATAATTTTTAATTCTCACAGTATTCTTAATAATTTCAACCCTACAGTCATTACTAAAGCGATGTAATTCTTTGTATCTTTGGGATTCCTTTTACAAGTAACTCTGTTCTTTTTCTTATTACAATTGCATTCTTATAGTATAGTTATTGTGTTCATTTCTAATATTTAGTTATTTAATAATATGTATAATGTATACTTATATCAGTTATGTTCTAAGTGTTAAAATGTTGTTACAAACAAAGTTGTATAAAAATACATAAAAAAAATAATTAAAATAGTTTACTGAATAAGGTAATAAACTATATACAAGTCAAAATTAGTATACTAATTAGTTGAACTTACCGGATATGACTAGCATGATACATAATATGATGGCACTGGCCAACGTCTTCATTTTGCGGTGACCATATCAAAGGTCACAGCATAAGATTGCGCCAGCACATAATCTTCTGAAACTTAACAAAATAAGCTATTATTTACGTGGTTTACATTCATTTTATAATTTCTATAGTAAAAATAATTGTTTTAATAACACAAATACATAGTTTGAATTTAATAGTATTATTAATTTATATAGTAGGTAAGTTGTAAATACATAAATAGAAATAAGATGTTTCATCAATATTTTTCCAGTCAGTAATATTTGTTAAACTTATATTTGAGATTTGGACCGCATCAGGGAATGTGATGTGTTTTTTTAAAATGATCAATAATAATTTTTCGTCTACCAACACTTTTTCTTTACGCCTTTATATGACCATAAAATCTAACTTTTTTTTAATTTTCAAATACTTTTCGGGTGTATGATGTGGCAAAACATACAAAAATTTCAAAATCGCCACAAGTAACTTGAATTTTTCATACCTAGTTAGGATGGGTAAAACTAACATATAAACGTTATTAGAATTAATTCCTAGACATTTTCATATAAGATGTACGGTATTGGAATAGCAAAATTTAAAACGCCATAAGTTTGAAAAAAATTTGAGCCATGCCTAAAATTGTAGTTATTTAAAGCTAAAACTACCACGCCAGTGATCTATCCACCCAAAGCAAAGTTAGCTACTCGGTACTCTACTAAACTCATTTAAAAAACTATAATAGTTATTATATTGATTTAGCCATTTTCTATAATTGTTTTTAAGTTAAAAACATTTAAATACAAAGACAATAGAGGCAGGTAGAATACCCCTCATTATTTTGCTAATGCTGTATACTTATATATATTTCTCAACTCTTTCCCATCTTTTGAAAAACAGGTACTCAAAAATCAGAAATATTTGAAAAATTAACTTTAATTTTTTAATGTTTCAATACACATCAAAATTCAACGCAATGGTGACATCTGCCTATTTACAAAATCATCTAATTCCTAATAAAAACTGGGTAACTAAATGGAACCCATGCAAACAACAGATTAAAATTACAGTTGTTTATGAAATAACAATATAGATGTTTGTTTCACAAATTAAAAAGTCTTTTATCATTAATCTTATACATTACATACTATCATCGGTTACAAAATATACAATTATGATATTATGTTAACAACAAATTACAATAATATGCAGTTGTTGAATATAAAAAGCTAGGTACTGGCAACAATGTAAAGTAAAAAAGATTTCAATAAAATTATCACCGTTAAAGAATAAAAAAGCATCAAATAAACTACGTTTTCATAAACAGCTAAAAGTTTAATTTAAAATTAAATTAGTAAATTTGCTCCTTAATCATTAAATGTTACTTAAGGAAGGGACTGCATAAGTGATTTGAGATTCATAGTTATTTATTAAAACATCTCAAGAAGCCATTAAATTCACATTAAGAATGAGTTAGACATGATACATTGATACCGGAAATAGTTTGAAAAATGATAAGGTAGATGAAAATAGACATCCGATATTGATCAACAATCACGGAGAAAGGAAATTTATTCAATAAAAAAATCTTTCAAAAGCCATTTTTATTTAATTTTGTATCCATCTCAAGTACAATAGACCAAATACATCAAACTATGATATTGATAAAATATGAATTAAAAGTGCATTTTATCATACATTATATTAAACACGATAATATTATACTTATTACTCAACTGTTCAAAAATGTAGCATTAGAATGTATAAAAATACGAATGAAAATATACCCTCTTGAGTAGCAACATCAATTGAACTACCTACCTACCTTTGTATCATTCTACATAAATTACAATAACTGCAATTATTTTATACACTTTTCAAATAATTCTAAAATTACTGTTTTGGATCAATTTTTTATATAATAAAGTTGGTCGCGTTTTTTTTTTCCAAAACTAAATAAATTTGTTATTTGTTTTAAAATCCAAATTGATTTAATTAGTGCTATTATGCATACATATAAAACATATGCCATACAACAGGAGTAGGTATATTTGTATTTAAATATATTAATTATTTATGACTAAAATATAAAATTAAAATTCACAAACTAACTTTTCATAAATTAAAAAGTATTAAAATAGTATATTATAAAACTCCTTATACATCTACCTATTCCTGAATATTTTTAACTAATAAAGCACAAAAGCATCTGGATCAACTCGGAAAACACATATAACTTGTAAACAAAATATTTTTAATTGTTTTTTTTATCAAATACTTTATAAAATTTTATAATACACTAAATTATCACTATACGGATATTTATAAAATATTTATTACCAACACTTGAACTGATTCTTTATTACACTAATTATATTTTTAATATATAAACACAATACATGGGTACTTATTTTTTTTAATTTGACAAAGCTCGACACTAATAAGTCAGAAATGTAAATATTAAGTTTAATTAGCTAGTTTTCTGACTAAAGTTAATCAGAAAACTAGCTTTTTGTCGTGTTAATTTAAGAACATGGGTTAATTTAAAATCATTAACAACCAGTCATTTTTTTTTTTTTGTATTAAATATTAATATTTATTATACTTACTTTTATATTATTATAATTATTTTATTTTAAAAAGTTTTAAAATATTATGATTCTAAATAATCATAGAATATCGAATTTCCACAACATACATTTTATTTTAAACGGAAGTATTTACCCACTGGAACATGAAATATTACACATACAATTAGGTATAATACGCAAACTAAACACTATAAGTACCTTTTGATGTAAAACAAAAATATTTTCTAATATGAAGAAAAAAACTTTTTGAGGTATAGAAAAACTTTTTTGGAACATTTTCATCTAGCATATTATTTGTCATTTACATAAAAAAAAAGCTGCTAACAATCTTCAAAAGCTTACAAGCTTCTATTTGAATGTAACTCTGAAGTAACAATCTTTTACGACAAACTTATAGTTTTATTACTTTTGCTTAGGTATTAAGTTTCAGAAATTCCGAAAACTAAATTTTAGGTCAAGTTGTTTTTGTTTTTTTTCTTACTTACATAATGTAAGTATTTAAAAAAATATTAACTTACTCTGTTTTTCAATTCAAATTATGATAATTTTAACTTATTCTAATGAAATATTTTGTTAGAAAATAAATAAATACAGTTTTAAAGTAATTTAATATCTTTAACAAAATATAATTTGTGTGAAATAAAACAAAATTATGAATTTTAATGTTTTTATTGAAAAATAACAAAATTATTGTCATATTTATTCAAACTATATAATAGGTACTTAAAACATATTTTTATATTATCTTAAGGAATGTCATTGGACAAGTAAATAGTCAGAATAGGCACACATTTTAGGTTACATAAAAAAGATTGAAAGCTTTGACCTGCTATATAGTCGGTTTTGTTATTTTGTACATTTCTTTAAAATGATGAAGATTGATTTGTTCAAATGAGCGGATTTCATCCCATGACAATATATTTCTCGCCCTCTTCCCTTTACTCCGGTCATTATAGGATAGCTAGGATCACCCTACTAGGATTGACTTATAGATAAAAAATGACACTGGCCGTCCGATGTTGTTATTATCAGCAAAGTACAAACATTTAACAGTCTGTTCAATCAGATCTTCACATAATGTTTCAATAATATTCGTGTACGCTATAACACAATACATACATGTAGTTATTGAAGTTTAATCAAAAAATGAGCTCTAAAAACAAGAGTATACAAAATATTTGTGGGTGCTTTTTTGTAACTATAAGTAGGTAGGTACCTGAATATTTTAAGTGTGTAGGTATATAAATATAATACTAAATACTAAATAAAAAAAAAAAAAATGTAAAACCGTCTTATGCGCCCTAAAAACAATAATAATAAGTGATCTTTTGTTTTATTATTAAAAAATTTAAGAAAAATACAATAATCCGTTTTTAGAGAAATTTAAAACAAACTATTCTGTAATTACTTATGTTCATACACGCTTATTATAAAAATTTATGGACATGCTGAAAATGTCTAAAAAATGAAATGATATCTATTTGAACACAGTCAACACCCAACAGGTAGGTAATCACTTTGATTAATTTTTTTATTTGAATTATTTATGGCCATCTCAAATAGTATTTGGTAAATAATCAAAGAACATATACCCAGCTGCAGGTAAGCAGTTTTACTCAGTATAAGTTATAGAAAACAAATTCTATAAGGCGTAAAAAAAATAAAACTCATCTCAATGGCAGATTATTGGGACTGAATTCAAAAGGGGACACTAAAATATTAAATTGAAGAAAACATAGATAGAAGTACTCAGTTTTCTTGAATAGCATTTCTAAGCACGGGTCTTAATTTTTAGTAGAAAACTCACTTACCTACCTTAAAATCTACAATTAATGTCGATTTTCCAAAATAATATTTGCAATAACCGAGTAATACAATGTACAATAATTATTGTTCATGAACACCGTGGATTATAATACTTAAATTTAAAATAAAATACCCTTTTTAAAATGTATAAAATTTGAATGAGAAGTCAAATGTTTTAATCACAGTAAGGGTAATGAAGCTGATTCATGTACTTAGTTTTGGCATACAAATTTGTATTATTTTTTAAGACTTTCGTATAATGTTATTAATATTGAAAAAATAGTTTATAAAGGGTACCTTTTTTGACCGTCTATCAGTGAACAAGATTATAGTGTTTTTTGCACAAAATGTAGGTACATGCTACTGTGTACAATAATATGAGGTATATTTCATACTTGCATACCATTGTGAAGAAATATATAGGTTATTATTATGGTGGTTGAAAACAATTTGAGTGATTTATCAAATGTACTCGTGTATAATAGGTACATAATTCAATTATCTAGAACAAACCGTGCAGATTACGTCATGCTGTTATATTACCACTGCAATAATGTTAAACTGTATTATAGAAAATAATTCATTTCCGTATAAAATAAAATAAAACGTAACAAAATAATTCAAAAGTACGTTTTAACATTTTCCAAAAAATTTAATTACCAAATACGTCAATATTCTTAGCGACTATTTGATTATTATTATTATTTATATTACAAATTAATTACTAATGATACTATAAACTTATCGTATATAATTATCATCAAAATATAAAAAAAATTTAAAGAACACAATTTTTTTTTTTTTTTAAATAAATGATAAACTTCCAATATTAATAGTTCATTTATAATACTAATAGAAGTATAACAAAATGGTGTTAAGAGTAAAATACTTTAGTCTAGTGCCGCCAGATTTAGCCTAGATACATTTCAAAATAGGTTTTGTAGAGTAAAAATTTAAAATTATAAAAATAAAACGTTGGTTTTTAAATGAGGATTTTACAGATTTTTCTTCGACTGAAACTAATGTCTACTGATTGAAGCTGGTGTATTTATTATTTATTTTTACTTTAAAGGTTTCAAGTTAATTTGTTAAACTATAAAAAAAAAAAAAATTAACAACTAGATAATAATAGTAATCAATGCATGGAATGTGACATCTAAATATTCTAAAAATAATGTATTAATCACGTTTGACTGCACATAGAAAGTACACTCGAAACACGAAAATACTAAAAGAGCTAAAACATTTAAAAATTTGAACGAAAAAATTAAAAATACAAATCAGACTTGCAGGTTGCAACGATAGTAAAATTAAAAACGGCGAAATCACTCTAGGTCGCGTTGGTAGTTTGATGCGGTGAGTCATTATTTTGGAAGGTTTAATTAGAAGTTGTATACTATATAGTTGTAAGCAATTGCTCTCGAAAATAACGACGAGTGAGCTCAGTTTACCTAAAAAAAAATCGAGCCATAACAATAAAAATAGACTTTTATAGTCTAATTAATTATAAATTATAATAAAAAGAGTGAAAACCGATTATAATATGTATTGTCATAATAGTTTAGAATCTTAACTTTATCATCACGAGAAAATTATTTTAAAACTAAAAACACCCATTAAAAAAATATCAAATACCACGGTGTAATATTATTGATTTTTGATTTTTAGCATTTTCCTTAAAATGGTCCAAAAATTCCGAAAGTTGAGTATATACGTATAAAAGCATAAAGAATTTAAATAACGTGTGAAAATTTTAAACCGTTTGGACAATTTGAAGTTATGACAATGGTGCAACAAGTCGTACGTAATTTCATTGTTGTAATCAAAACAACACCGCGTTATCAATATTTCTTTTAAACGCTTTCAGAAACTGCTGTGGAAATTTTTTAGGAATTTTTTTTTCATAGATTTTATGTAGATGGTAAATTTTATTTTACATATCAAATTCTAAGCAACAAATTCGTGTGAATAACGAATGTTTTTCCAAAAATAAATCACATGTTAGACCAATTTTTCAACTTTCAACGACTAAAAACGGGGGGAAAAAAAAATCCCGGAATAATAAGATCCGGGGTAAAACGACACATTTCTCGCTGCGCTGAAAATCAAAAAATGTGTGTAAAATCGAGTAATTATGTGTTTACATTAAACTTATAATTTATAGAGTGGTTTTTATTCAGATTTCACAATTTAATCTACCTATACTAATTCGGTTCGAGCAAAATCGATTTTTATACTCAAAATGGTCGCGCGATCGTCAGCGGGATACTGCAATAATTATACCCCAATACTATTTATTGTTCTACTACTTTCAGATTCTATACAAAAAAAAAAAAAAATTCATCGTAGACAATTTTTATCATAAAAAATTACACAAAAAATAATATACATAATATTATTTATCAACGCAAAATAAAATTAAAATTTTTGAAAAAAAACAAATTTGAATAAACCTTGTCTAATCTAAGTCAATATACGTTTGAAAACACGATAGATATATTTTCTATGATTGAAATAAAAAAAAAAATGATGTTAAACCTGACACGTTTTTTAAATCAGTTTTCGCGTGCGAACGTTTTAACTATTACAACAACAGACGTTACGCTAAGAGTAATTAATTTTAGAAAGTGAAAAAGACAAAACTTGACGAGACAGGTGAAAAAAACTCGGAGGGATGGAATCCTGAATTGAATGCTCGTGGGGGACCCCGGTTTTTCAAAAGCTCCGGAAATTCGAAAGACCTGATCGTGAAAGTAAATAACAATACGTGACAAAAAACAATGATCTTAATTCCAAAGGTATTGTTTAGAGAGGCAGAGGAACGCCTTACAAAATCTCCCGTGTCACCATGCGACTATAGTTTATAAAACTGAACTGCGCGCACAAACGGCGTTTCCGAACGCTACTGTACTCGTTTTTTATTCTGGCGTGCTGCAGGTAAATGAGACAATACGAAACACAACCAAGGTGGAGATAATATCCAGCCACGGCCAATGATAAGCCGCCAACACCTTATCACGTGCGATGTCGTGCAATGTCCGATTGATGGGTATACATTATAATAATATTGTTACAAAAAAAAAAAATACCGACAACAGCTGGAGATAAAATATCGTAAACGCGATATTAAGTTTTACCTGCTCGGCGTGTGGCTTCCTCTCCGAAATAATAAGTCGCTAACCCAGCTACGGTGACCGTTCAGCGGCGACGGTACGAGACGGCGACGGCGGACATGGCGTTCGGGCGTCGGACTCGCGTCGTGTGGCCGTCGCGCCAACTAGGGCACACGGCCCCGGATCGCCTCGGGTTCCGTCGCTCGCGCGGTCTCTCCCCGCGCGAAACCGGGTCACGCGCCGTACCCGGAACGTTGCACGGGAGGGCGGCGAACACCGCGCGAGCGACGGAAAACGCGATAGTTATAAAATAATACATGTACGGGGTGGCGATTTCTCTTTCCGATCTCTCTACCGCGACAACTATAACACACTGTACAGTATAATCGACTGTGATATTAGAAAGCTACGAAAGTCACTCGTGGACTTTACGTGTTTTTTAACCGTCCTGCGAAAATTGACGTTTGATAAATTAATATTTGACAAAACGGAATCGGGGCGGCGTTTTCCTCGTTCAGGCCAACAATTTTTTATTTACCTCGTTATCCGATTTCAATATTCCGTTAAAACGTTCGCGAGAGCAGCCCGGACTCTTCCGCGTCGTCGTGCGAACGACGCGGAATTTTGATTTTTCGATTTTTAAAAGCTACAATTTTTTTTTTTTTTATTCGAAATAAATTAAATTTAAAAAAATCAAAATGTATACGTACAGATGGTCACAATTAACGTTTTGCCTTTTACTGAATCAGACGATTCTTAATACCTATCGGGGTTTTTTTTTTTCGTCAAGCTTTTTTTATCGGTATGACAGACATTTTTTAACTGTGGTTAGGTACTTCAAAATTACAACAAAATGGTAGACGTGGGGCGGTAGACCGGTTTGATCTGAAGGGTACTGGCAATTGCTTCCAAGCACAAAAATAGACGTACCACATTGAATGGTCAACGTGGAAAAATTGTAGAAAAAAAGTATTTGAAATGTGTACACGGTCGGAAGAATTCTCGTAGAAAACCAGAATAGAAATATTACAGCAGTAGTGACAACTTTCGGACGGTTTTGTGTTACTGCAGACTAATATATTATTATAATGGAGATTTTAATGCGACATCTATTTTCAATATTACTAAAATAGCAGTAAAATCGAACAGCTGTCCAGTGTCCATCAATGTATTAAGACTCGAGTTAAATAACTCGTTAACTTTTTTTTTTTCTATGTCAACTTTTAATTTTATACGTAATTTTTTTTTTA
>CM029357.1:17091092-17183726 GCA_017140985.1 Hormaphis cornu
GGTACCCGTTAATATCTGTAAATAGTAAAAATTCACCATTTTATTCATTTAAATAGTACAAAATTTGAAATGACAACGTTGGCAAATTAGTGAAAAAATTTAGACTAATTCGAATTAAATTGCCTTCAGTTTAAAGTTTAATGACGAAAAAAAAGTAACTACTGTTACTGTTAAAAGTTAAGATAGAAAATTAAACGAACTAAACTCGGTCAAAAAAAGTTTTTTTCGCTAAAATATTCACAAGTCATAGAACGCCCGATCTATGTATTCAACTTACTGTAGTTAGGAAGAAAAATTACCAACATAGAAAAAAGTCGATATGTTAGTTTTGGTTCCACTTGATAACAAAACATTTAAAAAAAACTTAACTTTGCAACGGTACGCAAAAATGAACCGACTCGACTTCTGTTTGTGGATTAATAAAATTACGTGTTTGAAGTTGCGCACTCATTTTTAAACTCGTATTTTTCAAGATAATTTAGTCGAAAATTCTCGTGTTGTGTGACATCTACCGTGTCACTTGTAGGCGCTGCCAACGGGTTTTTTTTTAAAAAAGGAATTTATGTTCAACGAATTTATAGAGGTTTTTATAGAGGTTTCTACTTACCTCACGTACAAATATTAGAGCAATGAATAGGTATTATTACCAAACCCAGCCAAATTGTTACTAAAGGCCAAGTTTAAAATCTAGTTAGGACGATGTGTAGTAATCTCTTTCGTTTCGACCATATTATTATCCGTTCAATTTTTTTTGTTTTTCAGTGCAGCTAGTAAGATCAAGTACCGATACAAGTTTTCAAAAAAACACTTGCGGATACTATACAAAAATTGCACACTGCCGTTCAAACAGACCCAAAACTCGTCTTAACGATACCTACATAACATAAACGGTCTCGACAAATTTGAAACCGTTTCTTTACACGTTTTTCGGACAAGCGATTTTGCGCGCGGCTGATAAGAAAATACGGTTAGTATTATAATTTGATGGAAAACAATAAAAACTCGGTATTGTACACGATCGACCGAGAGAATTTACTGTTCGTCCACGGCCGTCGTGCTTTACACGATTAAAAAATACAACCCTGTGTTGAGCACATCCACCCCCCGAGCGCGCGACGTGGTGCGCTGAGTGGTTGATCCCGTTGCACGCGGTCGCAGTGAGGCGAACGCGAGATTTCGCGCCGCGCTCGAAGCGACACACACGGTCCGCTACTCTACCCGTCAGTTTTTGTCTGCCCGCCGGAACACAAACCGTCGAGAAAGCCTCGTCGCCCGCGCGACAAACAAAAGAGAAAAAACCGTTCGTATTTCTTCCGGGTTTTCTACTATTCGTACTGGAAAAAAAGACACTGAACGCGGCAGTTTTTCACGAAATCGTTTGATTTTTCACTTTTTTTTGCGCGCGCGAACTCGCGGTAAACCCTGGAAGATCGGAACACGGTATTTTTTTCTACAAAAGTCAAGCGACAAACGTTTAAAAAGTTTCAACGTTACCGTTTTTATTCCGAATCTAACATGTTATTTCAAATACGAAATAAAATAGTTTCGTCACGATTGTGTTTTACTGTACGAATTAACCGAACGTATCGGACGTATTCTCGTTCGTTGTTTTTTGAAATTATACGGCCAGTGTTATTATACTTTATTTTACTACGGTCGCGCGGCCAAAAAATCGCATTTGTCAAAAACGCGTTTGCCGTAATTTTCACAGATTTTTCCATAGTTGTTTTTTTTTTGCAAAAACAAAATATTGCTTAAAGATTAATACTCTTGAAAAACGAAAATATATCGTTGTATTAAAAAGTAAAACGATTTTTTATCAGACATTGTTTAGAATAAAAAAATTATGCGTCACAAATTGAAACGTTTTCCTTCAATCTGAAGGATTCATTATCCAGTGCGGGTTTTAGACAACAAAAAATCACTCGCGATTTAATTTAAAATAAACACTATATTACATAAATACGTGTGAATAAATAAACGTGAAAAAACAAATATACGTTACAAAATGACGGAGGAATCGCGGAGTGTGAGATAAACAGTTTGTCGCAGAGTGCACTCACGGACCGACTATAACCGACTGAGCGTCCACCTGACCAGCCGGTATATATAAGCGTCGATCGTTCTAGAACTTTTTCGAGATTACCCCACCAACGAGATAATTATAGTGTATTCTAGAACATGGGGTTTCCCTTAATTTACCGACAATATCGTAAACAACTCGGACGACTCGTGGTGCGTTGTTGTTTACGTCGCCACGATTGTATCGTTATTTTTGTTTTGGATTATAAATTATTTTCCAAAATGTTTTCAAATTAATCGATTACAAAATAGAAACAAAAAGCTTTGGAAGCAAGCACAAAACACCATTTAAGACCGGTGTTTACACTTATCAAAGTTGTACAATATGTACGAGTGGGAACGGGCCGAGTACGACTTAAGTCATCCGATCTGTGCCGATTTGAACACGTTTTATCAAAACGCGAGAAAAATTCTGATGGGTGTGAACCGCCCAGCTTTACCCTACTTTGTTCTTCATTCCCAAAACTTTTAGTTTCTAGATTATGAATTTCAAAATGTTTTTTGAGTCAAAAGCGATGGTCGAAAAACAATTTTCCAGTTGCATCATCCCCAATCACTGTGTAACAATTTTGTTCTCTGGTAAAAAGTTGTACCGTACAAATACATTATTGTCGTTTATCAAGTTAACATTAAAAAAAAGTTGTTTTAAATTTGTAAAAAATAGGAGGTGAATGTGGGTTTTTGTTTGGCGTTTGAGGTCGATAGTCCTTATTGAGCCACTAGCTCAGTCTATTGGTGCAAGAACGGTTGCCCCACGTTAGGGAACCTAGGATTTATAATGATTAACCAGTTCAAACAAGAAAGATGTGACCCCTTTATTTTCGCCGAGTATCACTAGTAAACGGCACTGCACACGTGACTGGAGATATTACAGAGACAAATCGAAGTACGTCATTAATAAGCAATAAATTACTGTGCACGGGAGTATGAAAGAACATGGTATCGATTGAAACATTTTTAAAACGGATTTTATGATCCTCGTTAAAAATAATTGTTCTATGTCACGAATGATATTAAAAAAAATATACACGTTTTTATTGTTCATTGTAGTTATGGTATAGAAAACTACAGAAAAAAAATCTTTTTTTGTTACATGTGAAATCTTATGTATATATATATATAAAAAAAAAATAGCGAGTGATAAATGTTTTTGATATGTTGTTAAAAAAAAAAAATCATTTTCATAGTTAAAACAAAACACAAAACTGGTTTATTGATTTGTTCACCAATCGCAAATAGTAAAATTAAAAAATTACTCTTAAAAATAAACTGTGTAATATAATAAAAGTGGCAAAGGACAGATGGGCAGAAAATGTGTTTCATTACAAAAGAAGCATGCATAGGTATACATTTTATTCAAATTTATAAAAATTATAAATAAATAATAGTTTAAAACAAATTAATATTTCATTAATATAATAGGCATATTAACGATTTGGCATAGCTCAAAAAATAATACAATTTATATTAATAAAAAATTAATTACACATTTACATTTGTAACTTTTTGTTTCGATGTACACATACACGTCAAGAACATTATCCGAGTGACTGAAATAAATATTAGTTCTAACTACTTAAATTTCTTCATGAAAATAAAAATAATAATTATAAATAAACACAATAATAGTTGATAACCAACAAAATGCATTTTACACATAAATCATTAAATAGTAAGGAAAGACATTTAAATTTATAATATTTTGTTCGAATAATTGTTTCTTTTTGTAAATGGTATTATTGTTCATAGTAAGTTGACACTTTGTTCGGCTTCATTTTACCTCCTCGATTGTCGTAGTCTTTTACCCTGTATATGCGAACAAGCCAATGTTCAGTTGTATAAGCTTCATCAAGCACGTGTAACGTAACATTTTTTACACCGATTTCTGCATTACGAACACGATCATAACCAGCTGGTTTTCCTAAAATAATGTAATAAATGAATATAACAATACAAAACAATGTATTGTATTTGTAACAAAGTGTAGGGAAAAAAAGTATGGTCTGTAGAATTGGACAGTTTGATCACTAGTTTCAAAAGGCATAGTTTTAAATTATATATTAAATATGTAAGCAATGATTAACAACATTTAGGATTCTAAGCAAACTTAATGTGATACACATTTTTAACTATGATTTTATTTAACAATGATTACATAAAAAATTTAAAAAATTTTACTAAGTTTAAACAAACCATTCAAATAACAATTAACCAATAAGTATAAAAAATATTTAACATACAAGACAATGTTTTGTCAAGGTTGTGTTAAGTGTTTTATGCAAGAAAACATGTACATTATTGATAATTTTAAAGTTCAATAGCTCAAAACAGATAAAAAAAAAAAATGTTAGAAATGTTAAGGATAGTTTAACTTTACCCATTTAAAAATATAAATCTTAATCATTTTTGCAGGAACTATTGCAAAATTTAACTATACAAAAACGTCTATAAATCAAAATGTAGATGATTGATTATTTAAAAAATAGTAAAATTATTAATTTTAAATACAATTTTTTTACAAAATGAAGTAAATTGAGTCGTAAAATTTTTTTACCACACGTAAGAAAATATGTTGTTTAGATAGTAATTAAGTTTCTATACTTTAAATAAAAAACTTAATATTTTTAGAAACAATAATTGCAAAGTGAAGAAAATCAAAAAACTGCAAAGTTCTGTCAAAATAGGTTTCATTTTTATTTTGTATGCTGGTTTTTTTAATACATTCTAATAATTTGTGAAAATATTAAGTAATTTGACGCACTTTTGAATGATAAAATAATTGAAAATGCCAAAAAACTAAAAATAATTTTACTAGAGATATTATAAATAATTATTGGAGCAACTAGAAAAGATAAAAACTTAAAAAAAAAAATTCTAAAAATACATTTTTATTTAATAGGATTTACAAAAAAAACATAACCTTATTGTATCATTACCTCCTTCAGAAAAAACTTGACCAAATCTATAGTAACACATTTTGTACATCAATGAGTTTTTCAGTTTTTTTGAACCTTCTTTGTCAACACGAAATTCTCCACTTGGAGAATAATAATCAGATTCTTTAATGTTTTTTCCTTTTTCAGTTGACCCTCCAATTCGTACCATCCACAAAAACTTGTTTATATCTATAAAATTTAAAACGAAAAATAACTAAAAATACAAACAAAATATTAAAGTCTTTTGTAAATTACCATCCGATGAATAACCAACAACACCACCAAAAATTACAAGCACATAATCCACATCAAGTTCTCTCATTATTTCATATGCTTCGTCTTCACCGGATGACATTGCTTGACCAACTCTAGAAATATGAGTATTGTTCCAGGTATTATTATCTACTAAAATTGTTCTATTAGCCATGGCTGTAATTTGATAGCCATAGTCCCACCATGACATAACTCGAGCATCCTAAAATACAATTTGAATTTATAAACACTACATTATCGGTAACAAGTATGAAACAGTAGTTATTCAAAATTACTTCAGCTGTATTCATTCGTAACCAATAGTATGCTTCTCTAAAATCATCAAAAATAACTTGAGATCCATCATGAGAACGAGCTGACAACACAATACTAGGTGAGCTGTATGCTTCTGAAGTAACCCAGGTACAATGGAACACATATGAAATTAGCATAAGCGTTAACATTGTAACAAATGCAGTTGCAATCTAAACATAAAGCAATTAATAGTTCAAAAATAGAAAATATATATTTTAGGAAATATTTTTTAATTAGTTATTAAATACAAACATACTTCACTTTTCATTGGTTTACTACTCTCATTTTTCTTCAACTTCTTTTCGGGGACTTTTGAAGAACCCTCAATGTATTGAGTCATGTATGTTGATAACATAGAAGATGCGCCAATACCAGATAAAATACACATAACTGGAGCTAGTACTAACATTAAACGTACCATAACACCCTAATAAAAATAATGTTTTTTTTAAATGTTATCAAATAAAGGAAATAAAAAAGTAGTGATTTGTAATAAATTTTTCTTACAGCAAAGTAAATGCTAGTAACTCCATAAAGTATCACAAAAATATTAGCATCACTAAGTTTTGAAAAACAAAAATAGAGACCAACAGGAAACAAAAACACCAGTATATGCAAGTCAAAATAAAAAGAAGACCATGATGTAGGTTGATGTTCAGAAACAGATGCAATAATTGGTATGTGATTTTTAGCATACGACGGATCCAACAAAGTATAAAAACGACCAGTCCATGGTGCGATTTTTCCTTCAAAATAAATTTATTATTAAATTGAATCAACGTATTTGAATTGTATAAATGCTTACCAGTTATGGTAAGTAAAGTACCAATACCAACCACAGCACCTCCAATGAGGTACATAATAAACTGAAATAATGTTTGAAAGTCTTCCCCAACAATTTTTGTTTGCATATAGTTAATTCCACCGAGTATTTGACACAAGCCAAAAACGCCTAATGCCTATAAAAAATGTGTTCTGTTAAAATATATGTAACTTAAGTTGTTATTAGTAGTTAGTGACAACTACTATTGGGGTCTTCAACAATTTTTTTTTCAATATTGATACAATTTTTACAATAATTTGATACCGATATTTAATTGGTGATAAATTGATATATTAAGGGGATGTAGTACCAAAAGTAAAAATGCAACGCTCCAGAGGTGGTGTTGTGCGTATAATAGTCTGTAGTAAACCCATTTTCTCAATTTTTTTTTTTTATAATTTGTACTTCCATAATTCAAATGCCACTAAGTCTTCAAAAAACTTACAACAATAAATTATGCACCATATGAAAGGTGAGAATTTTTTCTATGTTTTGTCGGAAATCAATTTTCAATAGATGGTAAGATGATAGAACAATACAGGAGCATCAAAAAAAGACACATTTTAACTATTCAAAGAACATTATCATAAACTTAAAACATAATATATAATTCTAACAAAATATAGGTAGTAAAAGTTAACTTCTTTCAAACAAGGTTTAAGTTATACCACTGTGTGCCTTTGTAGATTTCATACTATTTGAAGTACATAAGTACTATTTTAGCAAAACTATTTAGGGTATGACGTCCCCTTAATAAATCAATCTCTATGTACAAATACATATATATATATAAATATTAGGGATCTTCAACTTCAATTTTTTCATTATCATTATACTTTATTATTACAATATTTTATTTTTATCACGGTATATCAATTTACATCAATATAAATCTGTATCGGCAATATTGTTACTATGCTGTTGTACTGATACACTGTATCGAAAAACCGATATTATTAAAGACCTTTAGTTACTAAAAGCTAATGTCCTTACCATCATATGTTCAGAAGTTTGGACTGGTTGAAACCCAACAAATGATATTTGCATTGACAATATGGTACCAATACAATATAATGTACTATATGCTACATAAATTCGATGTGAAAAGCGTCCAGTAACCATCAAAACAAATACATGCATTGGTATTAAATTGATTAAAAATACATAACCGCCCCAAGATGACACCTAAAAGTAAACAATAACCAATAACAATTTACGATTAAAGTTTTAAATACAAAAACAAGTCTGAATGGGAAAATAAAGTATTTTAACAGGAAATTTGTTTTTTTTTGAAAATAAAACATTTCAATACAATAACTAATTTAAATACAGTACCAAATTAAATAGATTAGAGTTCTTAAATATGTTTATGCATAACATTTTGCTAGAAAAATCGAGTTTCTTATGTAATCAAGTACAAGTATATGTCTTACCATGTAAAAGTATGCAAGTGCTGTAAACGCTGACCAAAGTATACTACCAGATTTTACTGATTTAATCCATGCGTAATAAGTCAAAAGCATACAAAAAATAGCAATAGCTGAAAAATAAATATAATATTAAAACACCATAACAGAATTTTTAACATATTGTAGTGTCGAGTTGAAAAGTGATGAAAAGGGTGCATCTATATTACAAACAAAATAATTAACTTAAATTGTCCTGACTGAAATGAGTTCGTATTTTGGGCTATAAATATTTAAATGTTTAATAATAATTGATACCCATGTAAAATATAATACCTATGAAACTATATAACTTTATTCTTGATTAGATAACACTTAAAATACTCAGTTGTATAGATAGCTATAGAGTAGCTTTTAAAGCAGTAGCAGATAATGTTCCATCCACAAAAAAAAAAAAACAAACTTTTATGTTTTAGGTTATTCATAGTAGTTAAATCAATCATTTGTACATTTTGTGGAGTGGAAGAACGCAAGTCGACTGCACATCCAAATGACGGTGCTCCAGTCTTGAGGTTTAATTTCTCCAACCGAGCTGCAACAGAGTAGTCCCAAAAGCCAGTGGCAAGTCACTGGGCAATCAGTCACAAACAGCGCTGTCTTGGCAAGACATTGGTGAACACGCATAGTGGGGAATGCACTGTTTCTAACACAATTAGGATGCAGCCAACTTGCATTCTCTCACTGCAGTTATATATGTCTAGAAACTAACTGGCTCGTCTAGAAAAGATTCAAGGGGGGAAGCAAATTTTTAAAATCGAGAGATAGAATGGTTAAGTGAGCTTGATTTGGGCTTGTAAATGACTATTATGATTATTAGTATTTGTGGTACAACTAATGAAAAGTAAGCCACAATCGTCATACTCCAAAAATTGAATCACTTTCACTATTATCTCTCGAATACAAAAAAAGAAAAACGAACCTGATGAAAAAAAAAACCCTACGGTATAGTAATACTTATTGAACAATTTACCTTCATTATCATAAGATCCAGCAACTGAACGTGATATGTATCCTGGAACAATTGCTATCATGGCGGCTGCAATAAGTCCAGCACGAGTGTCTTTTAGCTCTCTGGTTAAAAGGAATGTAACAATAGTAGTAAAACTGGAAAACAGAGGTGCTAAAAACACACATATGTTTCTAATTTCTAAAGTTAAGTTTACAAAATGAAGAATGTTGTATATGACAGTTGATGTTATCATTAAACCTGGGTAAATTGTACCTGAAATTCAAAAATAGTATACCCATATCAAAACCGGAAGCAATATTAACAATTATCAAATTGTTTCATAAATATTGTTTAAATTACCTCCAATAATTCTACCGAGTGGGTACCAAGCTCGATCATCAAACCAATTGTGAAACTTATAAAATCCTTCCTCTGCAAGATACTGAGTTGTGCGATAATTGAAATAAGGATCAAATTCATGAATAACACTTTCGAATCGAAGTACAGAAAAAAGTCTTGTAGCAAAAGCTAAAATTTATGATGTTTTAATAATTAATGAGTTACTTGAGCAAGAAATATTTACAAATCGCACTTAGATATACTTACATAATATTGCTGCAGTAGTCAAAATACTCATCTTTAAAAAAGACTCTTGTTTTTCGTTTGACATACCAAACAGCAATGGCTTATACAACATGGAAGAACCCATTTTTAATAGGAATCTAAAACATAAATTTAACATTAATATCTACTTGGTTTTGATTTATAACTTTCAACAAGGTAGTTTGAGCACAGAATAGATGAAAATTTCCTCTATTTTGTCGTTTGACTATGGTTTTACAAACAATCCAACATTTTTCTTCTGAACATACCTACAATAGCAAATTTACATAAAAATGTTGATTATAATACATGTACTTAACTAGATTTTAAATTTTTGTGCAAAAGCCGTAAATTAAAAATTCTTAGTAAAATTTACAATTTAAAAGTTCTATATTCAGCTAAAAAATGAACAAAGTTGTTTGAAATTTGTAATTTTACCAATTACCTGTTCTAGTAATGCGCAGTATTTATTATCAAAAAATTAAAAATACATTCTTTGCTATGCCTAGAAATTTAATAATGAAATTAACAAAATACTAACAATGTTTAAACAAAAAATGTGAGAGCTGATACTGTTGTTAACGTTCACAAGAAAGTAATATGTTCTTGTAGCGAAATTTTGATTCTTTTAACTGAAAATCAAAAGTTTTATGAAACATTGTGAAAAATAACAAACTATAAATTGTCATTACACTACATACATTTTGCTCAAAAATCCTCGAAATAAATTGAAATTTTTACGACAAATGACACCATTCTGAGGTGTAAACATTTCAGGTTTTTTTTAACTTTTCAAGGTCGCGAACGAGCGACATTTTAACGAAATACGCTTGAAATAAAGTACTATAGCCGTCCGTTTACCCGTTTTTGGAGGGATCTAAAACAAAATGTATGAACATTTTCATTTTTACCGTTTACACGAAAACGGGCCTTTTAAATAAATAGTTGAATCTGTAATACGAAAGAACCTACGCGATTCCCGACCGAAGAAACTAATCGCAAACACTATAATTACTTACTTTCCAACCGACCGATCGAACTTGGCCGGCGTTTTACCACCGGCAACTCGGGTGATTACAACGACTTTCGTGTTATTATGAGCGAAAGTCACGGTTTTGATAGGCACATGGTTCACTGGACGTGTTAAAAAGATTGTGTATCAAACACCAAACCTGAGGCGCATCGCGTACAAAAATTAATATTCAACAAAATCCGGTATTACACACGGTATTTCTCGAGCCGACCAACGAGCAGATCAGAATTCAGAATTTAGACGTGTACACACCATAGATATAACAAGTCTGTGTTGGAGACCCGTAGCTAAATCGCGAGCGATGATTGGTTCGATTTTGCTGGTGATAACAGTACTCGTATCAGCGACAACAGTAAAGTTGAATTCTGAATTTATTTAAAAAGTAGCTAACGCTGTATTCGTTTTTTTTAAATTCAAATTGACTTTAATACTTTTCGTCTCGGTTTCAAATCCAAACATTTAACGATTATAATTTATAATAAATGAAAACTATACTGAGACTCAAGTTTTTACTTTTTCTTCTGTATAATAGATATATAAACGGCATGTTTATCATTTTCTATAGTATAAAAATCTACTTAAGCGAGCATAGATGAATTTATGAACAAATTAAACCCATTCGCTGACTTCCCTAACAATACACGTTCATACACCGACATATTACCAATTCACATAGACGTAATCTTTTTTTAACATATTTTCTAGTATAGTTTTCAAATTGTTTTGTATTCTTTTCTACGCTTGTTAACTATAAACAAGTCTTATAAACATTAGAGTTAACAACATATTTTAGAAATTCGAGATTTCTAACACAACTATTTCATTGTACATATTTTAAAATCTCATTAAATATTATAAACTTTTATATAAAATAAAACACAATTAATTTCAATTATGATTTATTACATATAATATGTACGTATTATTATTATATATATAATATATTATATATTTTATTATTATTATACGTATAATTGATTCGTACATGTAAACATAATTTTAAATGCATTCATAACAAAGCGTTATTCAACGTAATCACGTTGATAATTCACACTTTTCCAAATAAACCAGATTCTTAAAACATTCAAATATGTTGACCAGCAGGTTTTTTTTTTACAGAAACATAAAAAAAAAACAAAACAGGATAAGAGTATTTTAAACACAATTTATACGGCAGATAATTTTGTATTCAATGTATGCATACACACCATATTATATACATACACACATATGCATACGCTTACCCAAATATATGGATTTTAATGTACTTAATAAACGGATCTTTTTTTCTAGTTGAAATCGAATCAATTTTTACAGTCGCCAATATGGTTGCTGGGCATTCGGCATTTTTTAATTGCCCATTTTTGTTGTCACAAGGGCTTTTAAAAATGCACTGTGGTGATGAACAAATTTTTTTCTAAAAAAAAATTTGTCATAGTTCTAGTGCACTTAATTGTTTTTTTTTTTTTAAGTTCAATGTATTACCTACAATGTACAAACACACTATTCTGGTTTCATTGGGAACACTAGAACAAAAATTCCAATTTTGCCAACCCAAGTAGGTATTAATTTCATAAATAGATGTAACACCTCAACACTACAATCACATCTTCTTGACAATTTCATAGTCAAATGATGTGGGAAAAATCTTAAGTCATATTATAAGTTATCTAATCTAGACTGGTGGTTTGGTGGTTGTTCTTTCAAGTTCATTCATCAATTACGTTAAGTCGATTTTTAATTTTATTAAAGTACTTGACTAAAGATAAGTTCATTTCACTGAGAAATAAGAAATACAAATTGTCTGGAGCACTTACAAAATGATAAATTTGTTTTACATGTTTATATAATATTTACTATACAGAATAAAAAGTCAAAACCTAAATCTCAAGAGTAGTTTTCAAATATTATAAATTATAATATTTAGTTGTTAAACGTTAAATTTTTGGATTTAAAACTGAGATGAAAAGTATTATAGTCAATTTGAATTTTAACAAATGAATACAACATTAGCTCCTTTCCAAATCTATATCTTTATATATTATTGAAACGTTAGGAAATTTCTTATGACAGTTATATCTGAAGTTCTGCTGGACCGATTTTCATGATTTCTTTTTCTAACGCAAGTACTCGGTGTGCCATCAAAAGAGAAAAGTTCAAAAAAGTAATTTTTTATATAATTATGAGGAGTAATAAAGTTTGCCGTATTGTTACATAGTGGCGTTTGTCGATGACGCCGGCATAGTCCTTACTACGCCTACTGCAGTACTGCAGCTTAGTCGTCATCGTCAGCGGCGATGTACATTTGTTTTTTTTTTCGTGGCTTGTGCATGTGCCGTTGCGATATCGTCGAACTCATTATCGTTACTATACATCTTTTATATTTATTTATATACATACAGTTACTCAACTATTTGATTTTTAATTCTGTAACAAGGCAGCGACAGGTAATTCAGCTTTAATTTACCAAGCTTTGATCAACTACTTGACTGTACATTAATGCATTGTCCCCATTGGCTTATTTTAAATTTCGCGCCACACAGATTTATAAAATGTTTGGTCACTACGGGAGAACTGGGGCACTGCCCTCCGCTAACAGATAATAGCTTAAAACCATTCTATATTATGTCTAAAACCTATTGCATCCAAATCTATAGACACTTTATGCGACTTGGTCTAACCCTAAAAACCTTTCGGGAACTGTTCTATAACGCATATTATATACATCAATCAATTTTATATGATTAGAATGATGAGAAAAATATAATTGCACGGCATTGATTAAATCATAACTGCAGCAGTTAATATTAGGGGTGAAGGGTTAGAAGAATCATAACCACCTCCGATGGATGAAAATTGTAACTCTATAACTACCTAAGTTTATATAGGTAGGTAATGATCATCAAAATTAAATTTTACAAAAAAAAAAAAAAAGATCGGTCAGAAATTCAGAATATTTTTACTACAATAAATGTGCCCCAACTTTGTTAAAAAATTAGCCCATCCCACTCCTAGAGTGGTAGGATATTGTTGGACGATTGTCACACGCAAAATTTTTAATATTTTACACGTGTATTTTTGTACACTTAAAGATCAAGAATGTATGGTTAAAAACTTAAAAATGTCGATGTTATTTAACTAAATTTTTAATTATTTAAATAATTGTTTTTATTACACTATAATAATTTCAGTTATTTAGTATACGTACTAAACCAAATAAAACAGTTTTTTTAAACTACCCATATACTACCGGAAACACGACATAAGATGCAAAGCCAAACAACTACTCACCGACCTCAAATTTTCTACCCTTCTTTTATTTTTTCATGCAATCCTACGTTGCATAAAAAGATCGGACCAATAGTTGCCTCTCCATCGAGGTTTATAAAATCTATATATGTGTGTTTTTGGATCAAAATTGATTAAATACGTAAAATTTCTAAAAATTGTTTAACGACTAGGAATGTATATTAAATACTATTCAAATTTTTGTCAGGGGGAAGAATTTGACCAGAAAACAATAAAGAAAAAGCAATAATTTTACAAATTTCAAAAATGAAAATAATAATTAATACAAAACAGTCAAAGAACATAAGTAGTTGTGCTACTCCAATGCATTTTACGTCAACAAATTTATTACTACTTTAATTATTTATTAATACGTCAGACAAAGTCATCGTTGTTGTCTAACGTTACCTATTTAGTTTAAACTTAACTGATGTAGTTTTAAAATAATTAAAAAATTCAAAATGAAAACCGTTAGGAGGTTAAAAAATGTTACTTTTATAACTCAAAGAACGAATGAATAGATTTCTTTTCTTTTTTTATTTCGTTTATTACTGACTGTAGAATGTTTATCAAGAAAAAAATGTTTGAAATTCCTCTTTCAAGTGTTATCTCAAGCACAAATTAAAATTTAAAATACAAGTAAATTACGACATTAATATTATATTTGTCAAAAATTTAAGTGCACTTTTGTGTAATATATAAATATTAATACTTTCATAGTAAGACTACTAATCACTTAATGGAAATTAGGTTTAATAAAAAATAATACAAATATTTTTGTAACTGGTTTAAAAAGAACAGCAGTAAAAAGAAAAAAAAAAATACACTACATAAATCAATAGTCATCTATAACGATACTATTACACATAGTAAGGGAAATTAAATCAAATAATATAACAATTAACAATTAAGATTTGGAATAGCCTTACGAGCAAATCTAGGAATACTAAATGAAGCAGAATGTATCTCTGGTGAGTAATACTTTAATTTGAGATTGTCAAGTTCTTCTGTTGTGAAGCTGTAAACAGGAACTCTGAAGTTGACATTCTGAGATGAAAAATACAAAATGATTAAACAACGTACAAAACATTGTAATAAAATTAATTAAACTATACTAACCTCATTGTCTGTTGCCATAATAAAACTTATGTTGCCAGTAGGATATGACGGGACAGACATAGTGGCCAATGTGACTTTTTTGAAGTTTTCTGCACAGTCTTTGGATAGTCTGTTCATTGTTAACTGATCTTTTTTAATCCAAATTGATCCAGCTTGGGAACAAATAATACCTCCAGGTCTAAGAGATTTCTTTAACGACTCAATATAAGTTTTCTGGAATAACAGTTCATTTGGACCTAGAAACAAACATTTTATAAATTACAAGCTTCTAAACCACCGATTTGAATGAAAACTATTAAATAGAAGATTAAAAATTAAAATTATCACTTGATTACTAACCAACAGGGTCTGAAGAGTCTGTAATGATGACATCAAATTGTTGAGAATTGTTTTTCATAAATTCAAACCCATCTTGAATATGCAAAGTAACTTTTTCGTGTTGAAATCCGCATGCCATAAATGGCAAATATTGTTCAGAAAGTTTTACCACTCTTTCATCAATTTCAACAACGTCAACACTCAAAACTTTTGGATGTTTAACAATTTCACGTGCTACACCACCGTCACCACCACCTACAACCAAAATTCTTTCTGGATTAGGATGACTACACAGTGGTAGGAAACTCATCATTTCTTGGTACGAAAATTCGTCAAACTCCGTGCATTGGATAATATTGTCCAAGATTAAAACTTTTCCAAACGATTTACTGTAAACAAATAATTTATTTCAAAACAATTAATTAGGCATTAAGATGCTTGTATGCTTGTATTGTTATCCATGTATAACTTATGTAATACAAAAGTAGTTTTCTTCAAAATCATTTTATATGTACCTATAAGTTGTTATGCAACGGCCATTTGCTTACATTATGCTAAGAGGAGTTTTGTCATTTTAATTGTCCACCAATTATTATACGGCACTTGTTATATCATTGACTAGATATGATTTAGTAGATCAAGTTGGTGCATAGCCCTATAAAATCATGATAAAGTTTTGTAGGCACGTCACACACATAAACTCCTCTAAAATATACCTATAGTCTGTACAGCAAGAGAATGCATTA
Source organism: Hormaphis cornu (assembly GCA_017140985.1). Taxonomy (NCBI): domain Eukaryota; kingdom Metazoa; phylum Arthropoda; class Insecta; order Hemiptera; family Hormaphididae; genus Hormaphis; species Hormaphis cornu. The sequence goes on from CM029357.1 coordinate 17,107,023, forward strand.
ATTTTGGGCATATAAATAATAAACGTACAGCCAACAATTTATTAATCTCAAATTTTCAACCCTTATCCTCCCAAATTTAACAGATTAATAGATACATTGTAGAATGACTGTTAGGGATTGAATTAAAACCTTGTTGGTAACTTGTCTGTAATCAGTAATGTCTGAAATCAGCACGTTTTAATAACACTCGGCATACTTATGCCATCATTGAACATGATGTCGTCTCTTTAGGTTTAATTACTTGACAATGCACGCCTGTGTGTTTTATTTACTAAGTACCTACATAAATACATGCAGAACTTCTACCAGTCAGTAAGTTAAGTATGGAAATTCAAATACATATTAATAATTTAATAAATTTGTACATAAAAAAAAAAAAATGTCATGAGATACAAAAATGACCGGGGAAGGTACAGTCTTTTTCAAATTATTAACAACAAGTAAGTTTCGAGTTAAAAAAATAATATCTAAAGATTAGTTTAGTATGATTAGGAAAAATTAGGTACCTATGAAATATTTTGTAATAAGAAAATAATATTTTGATCCATTCAAATTTAAACATAAACTGCACTTAACACCAATGGCACAACCAGGGCGATTGTTAGGAAGTCGTAATCCCCTAACTAAAATGTAAAGCAGTCTCTACCCTCTGTATTCGATTCTAAAAGAATCAGACAACAACCTGTTTTGGTATTTTACTCGCTACCATAAAACCATGTGGCCTATCTGGCAACTGTCTGAAGCGGAAAATGGCATACATGCCCAAAACTGGTGTTTTATCTTCGTATCTTTTGGAACATTATATACACACTTCTCAGTAGGTACCCACCAATTCTATTTTATACTACAATACGAGCCAAACATTTCCTTCGCCTTACAAACTTTTTACCAACTCTCCACAAAAAAAAAAAAATAATAATAATGACACCTACCTAGTTGTACCATTGTTTAACATCTACCAAAGACAATAAATAGTTTAAAACGTAAATTTCATATTTACCTATAGTTGATATATTAATATCTATAATTTCCAGTGTACACAGACACACTGTACTCTATGTAACTATATACACCATACACTTACGTTTGTAATACTGTGATTGATTGAAAGGGAGACTCTTCTGTGTGCAGTACGTCTTTAACTTCCAACGAGAGCCCAGCACCCGGCCACGTTTCAGACTCTGTAAACCAACCGCGCTCCAAGTGATCCATCGCGTCAACAGCTGCCAACAACACAAAACGTTTTGAACGGGACTAAAAGCAATAAATATTTTCGTTTGGGTAACGTACAAGGTTCGAGTTAAAAATAAATTTAAAAATAAGATTTGTGACACAAATTGAGAGAGAATAGACCGAGATGGTTGGGATGAGGGGAGAGGAACAGTAAAAGCGGTGATGAAAATTAACGAAATCAAAGAAGACAAAAAAAATAGAAGAACAATAAAAAAATGAAACGAGGAATCGCGACAAGTGGAAGTGTACGAAAAGGGTGGCCGACCCCAAATAGTTACGAGGAAAGCAAAGGAGAACACGGTTCGCCGCGACACAAGCACTCACTATTGAAAAATCTGTTGTTGGCTCCCACTCGTTTGGTCCGGCTCTCGCTCGCGCGTCGAGACTCGTTGGCAAAATAAAAATGCGAAAAACGATCGCTATTATTCTTCTTCTCTGTTCTCACACCGACAGAGACACAATTCACAAAGTTATCGGCATGGCAAATGATTCCAGATAACAAACGGATCAATAACAGCTTAATTCAACTTGACGTCGTCAATCGGTCGGTAGTGTTGTCGCGATACGATGCCGGGCCAGGTGACTACCACGTGTGCGCGTCACGACGCCGATTGCTGAACACGGACAATAATATTTTGTTTTTACTATAATTAATTTTTGTGGAATTAATGGATTTGCCAGTAGGGGGACATGACAAAATGGATTTTGTCATGAGTAGGCCGGGCTTATTGGTTTGGCAAAACTATTGCATCAGAATGTTCAGAAGCGCACTGCAACAGATCGCGTTGACTATATATATATATAGAGCAGTTCTCCCCGGTTGATAAGAATTGATTGGACTCCAAATAATTTTATTAACCAACAGTGCTACTAAAATTGGCGGGTAATTGACTATAATCACTAATCACAAATTTGAAATTTCTCCATGTTTATTATTCGCGAATCCCAATTATTTCGCCTTTACGAGGTTTATAGCTATTAAAAATCCATAATGCTAAAGACTGGGTATGTTACCTCGGTGTTATTGATGACAAACGTTGCCGGGTAAACTATAAAAGTAGGTAAGTTCCTACTTCCTGTGTAGTATTAATTTGTTTGAATGGGTGTTCTCTTAAACTGTTGTTTATGCCGTAAAAATGTGTTACAGTACTGAGAAAATGGACCAGTCGGTACCAGTTGTGAGAAAACTGGCCGAGGACGTGGTCAATAGAATCGCTGCCGGAGAAGTGATCCAGAGACCGGCCAACGCTCTAAAGGAACTTCTGGAAAACAGGCACGTCTCATTGTATTTTACTGATCTTCATTTTCTTCTCCTTTCTACCAACTACTCGAAGTCGGTCACCCTCGTCCTATCCCTCTACTTATCACGATCATTCACATCCCCTACACACACATTAACCACAATTGTTTCCATCCATCTCTTTGGTCTTCCTCTACCTTTTTTTTGCATTGACGTTAATTTTTATAACCGCTCTTACTGTTTTTTCAGTTTCTTCTTATGCTTATTACACGTCCAAACCATCTATTTTTCCCTCATCTTATCCATTATTGATGCAACACCGATACTTCTCTTGTTACTTCACTCATCTAAGTATTCTCATTTCCGCTACACTCATATACTCTGTTTTATTTTCCTGTCTACCGCTCAACACTCCAAACCATACAACATGGTTTATCTCACTCCTGTAAAACTTACCTTTTAACCTTACTGGAATTATTTTACTTATCACATAAAAAACTCCTGACACTTTTCTCCATTTCATCCCATCGCACTTAATCCTACGTATCACATCTCTCATAAAGTCTCCGTCCCCCTACTGTTTATTTTACTAATCAACTTGGAAAATATTTAGTCACGGTTGCTCTGATACACCTATCGATATTTGTTTATTTTTTAAAAAGGTTTTATTTAAAAAATATTGCTGACCTGCCCCTGTACGAGTATATAAGCATTGCACATTGTTAACTTAAAAGACAGCAGGAATCTTTTTGATTACACAGGTCTCCCTGTTAGGTTCTGATTTTTAAGAAGAAAAAAAAGAAGTTTCAATTTGATTCCAAACATTTTAAAAGTTCTGTTTTAAGCTGATTCTTTTTTTTTTTTTTAGTGAAAAACAATGTTATTTTTAAGGTCTCAACTGGGTTCCTATTTCTTTTGGTTCTTCTTATTTCAAAGATTTTCATTATTTTTTAGCAATATAGTATTTTTTGTCTGGCATATAAAAACATACTCTTTATCTATTTTCATGAAGTACACAAATGTTATATTTTACTGACGCTATCTTATCACGTACTTGATTTTTATGTTTTTAGTCTGGATGCAAAGTCTACAAATATTCAAGTTACTTTGAAAAACGGAGGACTGAAATTGCTTCAAGTATAATATTGTGATAATTTCTATTATTCTCTTAAATCAACATAATTTAACATTATGATTTATGTTTGTATTTAGATTCAAGATAATGGTACCGGTATTAGAACAGAAGACTTAGGGATTGTGTGTGAACGATTTACCACCAGTAAGTTGCAGCAATTTGAAGACTTAACTAAAATATCTACATATGGATTTCGAGGAGAAGCACTGGCGAGTATCAGTCATGTTGCTCATTTGACAATTACTACAAAAACTAATGGAGCTCTCTGTGCTTACAAGTATTCACTATTTGGTTATTGTTTGATTAATATTTTCTAATGTCAAAACAACGTATAAATGTATTTTTAATAGAGCGTATTATATGGATGGCAAATTAAAGGCCCCACCAAAACCTTGTGCTGGAAACGTTGGGACTATAATTACTGTTGAAGATTTGTTCTACAATATTGCCACTAGAAAAAAATCAATGAAAAGTTTTAATGAAGAACATTTAAAAGTTGTTGAAGTAGTAAGTTAAAATATTTTTTATTTAAATTTGCTGAGAGAAAACAATGTGACTGTTTTTCAACAGGCTATTTAAAAGAAAAAAAATTCTTCACTTTACATAATAGGTACTAAAAATTCAAAAGTCAGTAATTTTGTAATTAATTGTTGTTAACCATTTTGTGATAACTTTATTATAACAATTTATTGATAATGTTATCTAGTATTAAGTAAGCAGTTTTTTACCACCCACCTGCTTAATTACTTATTTCTATGTCAATCAAATCATGAGAGCTGGGAACTTTTCAGCTTCAAGACACTTCTGAACAAGTACCTACGATGCCAAACAATTACAAATAGAAAAAAAAAACACATTGCATAAAAATGTTGGGCTTGTGCTTGGATTTATCTGAACGGTGCACCCTAGATATTCCTGTCTAGGAAAAATCTACTTCTGCAAATTATTTATTTAATTCAATAATATTTAACAGTTCCATTAATTCTTTTACCAAGCGCAATTGTCTTTACTTTTCTGTAACATTTTATTTGTACCTACTAAAAATATTACATAGTTATGAATTATGATGTTGATAATTATTAGTTTTTTAATGAAATCCAAATTAGGATGGGGCGGAATTTGATTGTCTATGGGGAGAGGTGTAATTTATAGAAAAGTGTCGAGTTTTCTAAATTTTTCCAACAAAAAAAACTTTAGAATTATTAAATAAAAATCATTAAAATCAAATAATTTTAAATAATAAAGTGAGGTACAAAAGTTAAGCGTGATTTTGGATTTTGCATACTATACCTGTATAGTAAGATTTTTTAAATGCTTTCATAGGTATAGAATACATAAATGGTTGTTTTTATTCAGGAAAAAAAAGAATTGTGAAAACAAATTGTGGTATGTGCTAGTTAAATATGTTATAATTTAAATTTGTTAAAGGTGAGTCGATATGCTGTACATAATCCTTCGGTCGGGTTCACAGTAAAAAAACAAGGTGAATCATTAACTGATGTGAAAACTAATCAAGATTCCTCTCATATTGACAACATACAAGCTATTTATGGTTCTACAATTTCTAGGTAAAATATTTAAATTGTTTGAAAGTATTTTATCTATTAATCAGTACATTTTTTGTTTTCATTAATTTTATTTGTAGGGCTCTGTTGGAAGTACGTGATTTTTGTAATATTTTGAACGTAAAAATAAATGGTTATATATCAAATGCAAATTTTTCAGCTAAGAAGCAAGTTTTTATATTATTTATCAATGATCGTTTAGTAGATTCTCATGGTAAACCCGATAATTTTTAAATAAAGTCTTTTATCATTTAGTAATGAAACTTTTTGTTGAAATACTAGGGTTGAGAAAGGCTGTAGATCAAGTGTACAGCATTTATTTAGCTAAAGGATCACATCCGTTTATATATTTGAGTTTACACTTGAACCCATTGAACGTTGATATCAACGTGCATCCAACAAAACACGAAGTTCATTTTTTACACGAGGATAAGGTGATTGATAAAGTTATTGATGCTATTCAAGACATTCTCTCTGGCTCCAACACATCTAGAAAATTCTATACTCAAGTAAAAGACGTGAAAATTATCACATGCAAAGCAACATTTTAAAATTATAATATCATATTAAAAAAAAAAAAATGTTTGTAGACCAGGTTGCCAATCTCTTGTAACACAGACAAATCTGAAGCAGACATGGAAATCAAAGACGATGACAAATCAAAAGCAACAACTATTTCACAAAATAAAATGGTTAGAACAGATTGTGCAGAACAAAAGATTGACAAATTTCTCAATACCAGTGACAGTAGTAGTATGATGATGCCTAAATCCAAAACTGAAAAAGAGGTTGTGCGGTGAGTACCTATTAAGTATGAGTTATATAGTTGATATATTATATCTATACTTATTAGTGTTCTTATATTGAGCTAGGCGAGAAATACGCTTGCTTAGTGTATTGTCTCTGCGCAAGGAAATCGAAAATAAATGTAGTGAAACATTGCAAACAATTTTTCTAAATCACAAGTATGTTGGTGCAGCTTCCCCTACTTGGTCATTGTTTCAGCACGATACAAAGTTATATATTTGTAATACTAATAAGGTATTGTAAGTATTATAACCAGCATACACAAAGTTAGTATTATTCGTCATTGTAAATTTGTGAATGTTTCCATTATGGTTTTCAGGCAAGAAATGTTTTATCAAATCATGATGTACGAATTTGGTAATTTAGGTGTCATAAAATTTTCCGTAAGTATTAAGATTTAAAAGTAAACTATTTCAGCATTACACATTTTACCATTGTATTTTAAACGGGCACATTTTTTTGAAATTGCAGAGCGCGCTGTCTATTTATGAGTTGATTATAATTGCACTCGATTTACCCGAATCTGGGTGTGTAGAAGAAGAGGACAAATCTAAAACAGAATTAGCTCGCGACTTTACTGAAACGTTGGTGTCCAAAGCACTAATGCTAAATGATTATTTTTCTATCGAAATCGATACTGATGCAAATATACTGTCGATTCCCTTATTGCTTGGTATGCAATTTTAATACTACTTAGGTTTCTATTAGGTGCTTGGTATTAACCAATACTGAATGAGTTATTTTTTTTTTTTTGTAGAAGGATTTCTGCCAGATTTAGATGGATTACCCATGTACCTATTGCGTTTGGCTAGTGGAGTGGAGTGGTCCAGTGAAAAGGAGTGTTTCCGTACTTTTTGTCGCGAAACTGCTAGATTTTACGTGCTACATCCATGGAAACAACAATGCAGTGACATTGATGACATTTCAGTAAGTAAAAAATATCGACTACTTTGGTCCATGTGTTAATGTAACTAGAGCTAACAAAATTTTGATTTTAAATTCGTTCTAAAAGGATGCTGCGCCAGATAAAAATTGGGCTTGGAGTTTAGAACATGTGTTGTATCCGTCACTACGGAAATCGTTCCAGCCTCCTAGAACGTTTTTAGAAGATGGCACTCTACTACAAATAGCTAGTTTACCTGATATGTACAAAGTGTTTGAGCGATGTTAAGGGAACTTTTTCTGTAAATTTTTTTTTTTTTATGTATATTTTAATGAACACATTTTTTTTTATTAAAATTTAAAATTTAAAAATTCTATACTTTTGTACTTGTGTCGCTTATTTATGTTTGAACTTTATAGATTAAGTATTTGAATTTTAATTAGTTTTTATAAATATTTGTATTTGAATTTGTTATATTGCTTTACTCGTTAATTTAAAATCTTCTATTGACAAAATACGAGCAGTCAGGTATATCTTTACCGCATACTATTGATTTTGAAAAGATTTTTTAATAAATGTGATAAGATATTGAGTACGTCAAAGTGTTGTTTTTTAGTTTTCCTCTAGTGTATTATTTGAACTACTAAAAATTTATCCTTTTTTTTTTTTAAATATAAGTTTTATCTATCAATTTAAACTACAACTACTTACATTGATAATTTGGGTCTTTTGGGTCCTTTGAGTTACAACAGTTTAATGAGTTTTATTCACTACCACCGTGTCGTAAAGTTATTTTTTCTTCTCGTATTTTATATTTTTATCTTACGCCAACAACTTTTGTTAATTGGATGGTTGTCAAAGTCGATAGTTGTAACTCAAAATTTGTGGACTAATCGCAAAAAACTAGAAAACGGGTGCATAAGATTAAACCTACAATATCTATTTGATTCTAGTGTTTGTATTTACATGGCTAAGAAACGAAAACGAAAAATCGATGACGTATAAAATCTTAAACATATTTAGATTTGTAATGTATCTCATTCGCTAAAAATTTACAAAAAAATGTTTGTATTTATGTAGACGATTGGACAACTCGAATTTGTATTTTATTCGTAATGATTGATTTTAAAGTTAATTGTTAACGAATAAAGTAAACAAATGTGCCGAAGTCTTAAATATTTGTTTGGTCATTTTTTAGCAGTGTTTGACGAATACGCAATATCGATGTGTAATTATTATTGACGTTTACAATTAAACAAGAACCACTTCTTTATCATATCATGTTTTGTACTAAATCTCTGTGAATAAATTTATAACCTGCTAGTTTGTATCCTGGAAAACATTCGAAAATAATGTACGCGCAAATAAAACTGATCTAACAAGGTTATCAGAGATCAATCGGACCGTGATTGATAAATGATTGACCAGAAGAAACGTGACAGGTACCTATAGGTCGTGTCTTATTGTGCAAAACGCTAATTCATTTGTGGAGACCGTTTTAAACTCACATTTATGTTTGACCGCTGCGTTCGGTTTATTTTGTAGTCATAATACATGAAATCGAAAAAACTGCTCAATCGAACGGTCGTTACAACGCGATATTTCGGTGTTCAAGGCCGACGACGCGATGTGAGCGAATAAACGTACATAGGAGTAATGCGTATCGTTGCTCCACCACTACGGATTGAAATGCAAACGCAGAAACGCTGCAAAAACAAACAGAAGCAACACAAGGGCACGTTCGGGAGCGTTACTCGGACATGGGCTCGTCCAGACCTCGGTGGCCATTTAAAAAATGTTTACTCATCACAACTCTAGAGATAAGTAAGTACCTGTAATACGTGTTGTATTTGTGACTGTAATTTTGTTTTTCACGGTGTACGAACCCGGATTTTTTCAATATAAAAGAAAATTCTAAAAACAGAACACTTAACTACTCCGTGGTTTTTATTTAATTCGTCGGGTAGTTTTTAAAAACCGTTTTCTCGCGATGATAAAAGATTAAGATTCTAAACGATCAGACCGTTTTCACCGCTTTTTTGTTCGCCCAAATAAAATCGCGAGTTCTATTGTTACGGCGCAGTTCCTATACAGTTCAACCCCCCGAGCACGCGCGGAGTCCGAGATTGCTTACATACATTTTAGCGTACGTAACTAAACCTTACGAAACGGTTAGGCGACGGCACGAATTCCGGCTTTTTAACGTTTCGATTTTTTTTTTTGTCGTAACTCTTTAGTTTTCGCTTTCGCGGTCTATATTACGACCCCTCGGAGTCCGCACACAATATCAGACAATATGCAGACACGTAAAAAATCGGAGCGTTGTTGAACACACAGTTATTATCGCGGTGATTGAACAACAGTGGTGAAAACGCTGCGTGAAAACCGCGTACGTCCTTCGTTTCGCCCCGGGGGATCCGAAAGTTCGTTCGTCCTCGCCGGATTTTTTCGTCTGCCGAGAAAAATTGCCAACTTAAGCCGCACTTAATTCGCGTAATATTGCTCGCCGCGTATTCGCATACGAAACGTGATGGTGTAAGATGACGTATGTAGTACCACGCGCTAATGGTCTCTCGTTGTTTGAGTCCAGTATCTGGCTCAGCGTCGCTCATAGTCATTTCCGTACTACTGCGTGTTTGATACGCCGCTCCTTCGGTTATACTTGTTCGATCGTGCAGTTATCGTAATAATTGTAACAATTCATACAAGTATAAAATATTGTATCACGGCACGATGTTTGCCGCAGTTTCTTTTAGACCTGGACCCATACGCGGCGTTCACGCGGTTTTACATTTTCAGCTGCACGAGTATACACGGCGCGTGTGACAATCGTGGAAAACAAAAAGGGCAGGGCGGAAGGAGAGAGTGATCGGACACTCGGTTAGGGGCAGTGCGTTCGTTTGGGCGCGTGTACAGGCCACGGCGGAGTACGACCTCTTTGGCCGCGATGTTTCGGCGGAATGTTTGCGCGGTCTGAGACAGGCGTGTCTGAGAGCAGTGGCGGCGCGAGGTAAAATTTATATGTGGGCAAAGTAGACTTAAAGAGGCCCTTTTTTGGCCATATTTTTCTATGGTTAATTACAAGTCCCTTTGGAACGCGAGGCCCTTTGAGGTGCGAGGCCGTGGCCAATGGCCCACTTCGCCCACGCCTAACGCCGCCACTGTCTGAGAGTAACGACAATTACGCAGACCATTGCGTTCGAAAAAACGAGCTCAGTCAAAATCGTAGCTGCGTAAAAACCGAATTGAACGAGAAAATAATGGTCGGGATCGCTCGCGTTTGACCGCGGAGTCAGTGGCGGCGCTAGGCGTGGGCAAAGTGGGCCATTGCCCACGGCCTCGCACCTCAAAGGGCTGTTACTTAAATGTTTATCAAATAAAAATTTTAAAAAAAAGGGCCTCTTTAAGTCTACTTCGCCCACATATATTAATGTTACCTCGCGCCGCCACTGCGAGGAGTAGCGGCGGCGGTGGTTCGAACGCGCGTTTTGAAAGTCGCGGTTCAAACCGTTATTGTATTGTCGTTTGAAAACGGCGACATTCGAAAAAACGATTCCTCGGATATCAAAAGTCCTGGCGAAATGCCCAAAATCAATAATAAAAATTGCGGAACGAAACTTTTCGAAAATTTTTTTCGTCGTTCTACAGTACGTAATGTGACGCATTTTTGTTTTAAAAATTTCAAGACGATTGAAATTACGGAGAAACGACTGTACGGGATTTAACGAAATCGTTAAAAAATCTTAAAACCGACGTCGGTAGATCGAAAAATTGCGCGATTTTGAAAATTTTTAGCACGTACAGTTAGAGAAACGTACGACTCGTTCATGTAAAAACACTCAAAATTAACCCATTCACGAACGAAAAACCTTTAAAATCTAACAATGGCTACAAACAGCCTAAAATCGAATGAAACTTTTTGAAAGTTTTTTTCCAAGTTAGTACAAAGATACATCGTATTGTCTAAAATATCGAGACTCCTCAATTGATTACTATTGAGAAAATCGACATCTCCAATGTACACCATCCGATTTTCTAAAAGAAAAGGTACGTAGAAAGCGGAGCACTGTTTCCGGTAGAAATGTCGTTAACAGTATGTAAAAAAAAAAAAAAATCAAAAAATTATACATCTTTGTAAAACCGCTATAGCTTCCTCGCTGAAGAAAACTGTCTGCTACGTAATAATTCAAAACGAGCATACGAAATATCTTTGTAAAAGTAATAGGTACATTCTTTGTCATTTCAAAAACGTGTTCGTCCGTGTTCGCACCCGTTTACTGTACTTTCGCAAAGATCCAAAATACAATATCACATCATAGGTACCGCAAATACACGGCGTAATATTATGTCATGTAATGTCGTCAGACTTATTATCTCTGTCGTTATAGCTGTATATAATACGTATGCGCACCTATAATGTATACTGCACCTTCCGTTCTCGTTTTGATGTTCCCACGTCAATTGCCGCAGCGATAATTAATCGAATCAATATATTGCACGCGAAGGTCAAAAGAGCACGGACTGTAGTGGGACGACGGTTTCTCACATCGGAGATACGAAATGACGTAAAACAAATTTGATAGCTTAAAAAAATCATTAATCTATACATAACTAATGTTGTAGAGGTAAAATTATAGTTTCTTTGTACCGGGGTATTTTCTGGTGTACTCCTGAAGCAATTATAATTATGTAAATACGCCTACGCGTTCTTGTACGAGCAACTGTCGGAGCGTGTTTGATTTTTGATCGTAATTCTTTGAAGTAATCGAGTTTTCAAACAGTACAACACACGCTTCGAATAATGTACCACCTAGAGACAATTGCCCATTAAAGGTGTCGCGCATACCTACGTTAAAAATCGTATCAAAAGTATCAACAAAAATTATAATCGACCGCGGACGTTCATTGTCGAAATCGTTCTTATTAAGTTAAAATACGTTTATTTTATAAAACAGAATGTCCTACGAAATCGATAGTACTGCAGAGGTTCTATCTTGTGTGGACTGAGCAATTTTATAGGCCAGCAAAACATTTTAGGGGCCCCGATTGGTCCATATGTACAAAAAACTTATAAATCCATCTCAAGTTATATAGAAAACCGAAAAAAAAAAAAATACGTTACGAAAATATTTGTTATTACAACAACAGAGGTTAGTTCATAAGTTTAACAGCTGCCCGTCGTCGCGAACGCAAGCGCAAAATTTGGACGAGGGTATTTGCTGTTCTGTCTTGGCGCGTCAGCCCGCCTCTGGGTCACAATGCTCATCTCTATACATCTGCAGATTGATTTCTGCTGAATTTCGCGTGCAAAAGTTTCCTAAAACAGTAACGCGAATTTTGATTATTAACGAAAAAAAAAATGTTAGCTGGATAGTTTACACAGAAATGTTGCAGCACGAGTAAAATATTCTACACACTCAATGTGCGAATCATTTAGAACCTATAAAATATATCGAATCGTCAAATCACAATTCGTATACAATCAGTTCAGAAAGCTTGTACGATATTCATGCAAGTGTATGGACAGCAAACTTAAAATCTGCGGTGTTTACCTACTGGTTATTTACACCCCGCAAAAATTGAACGATCGAACTGATCGTGTTCGGATATGGTTTTATTTTGAACGTTTTTCTGAAAATTAAACTGTTGCCTCCCCTGACACATCTCTGCAGCCACCCCTGATGTACATACAACATTGGGCATTTGTGTTCTGAGGAGAGACGAGTGTGTTATACTGTTCACATTTTGTTCCGCGATATTGACAATATATGATGTTGTTACGTGTAAAATATTATTATAACGTTGCACAATAATTACTGCGGATCAGTAGAAAGCACGCGGAAATGGCGATAATTAAATACCATTCCATAATTTCTTCGAGTCCTCTTTAGGCATGTCCGCGTTCGGCCCAGTCCGAATACGTACAATCTGCTGTTGCACGAACCGGTAGCTGTTAGGCATTTCATAGAGGCCATAAATGTATACACACGTAACGAACGTAATGCACAGTGTGATTATGACTACGTATCAGTTTATTTTACATCCAGCTGACTCAGTGGCGTAGAAACACAATAAAAAAAATCCAAAATAGATTGGCCCATTTTTCTCCAGTTTTACGTTTTTAATATAGCTAGAAAAAGGTGGTAGATCATGAGTTATACATGTATAGTATACAACGAGTGACTTTTCAGTTAATTTACACAACGCAGTACGTATATTAACCGAACGGAGATTCTTTTATACCTGTATGTATTGGGATCGGTCGGATTTCAAAACTTCTGACGGACACCTACTCGGTTAAAAATATTCCGAAATTCGAAAGTAGCTGGGTATCATTTTCGTGTTGTTTTAGAAACATGATCTTATGTGCAGCCCCAGACACGGACGTGGCCTACTGCAGATACTACCCCCCATACGAGTATCCGGTGCGAGCGTGTGTGATTACAATACAGGATACCGGATCTTGTCGTAAACAATCTACACACGCGTGCGTGCAGCATGCACGTTTGATAATGATAATATGACGACATACGTGTTATTATTATATTAATAACAAAACTGTTATTGTTGTAATTAAAAAAAAAAAAAATAAATAAAAATAGTGTACCTACTATTTTACATAGTGCAATTCAATACTGTACAGGATACACGTCGGGGTGTAGCCTCTTGCTCGACTCGAATTTCACTTTCAACCGCAGTTTTACTATTGTTTTACCAATAAATATCACGCGAGCATATCGTTTTGTTCTTTGCGATTCTGCAGCAGGTACCTCACGCACACCGGTGAAAATGCCGTGCGTAAGACGTGCATGATGATTGTAACAATATACCACCCATACTTCATTCCACGAGAGAATGTCCACCGAACTTTTCCGCCCTTTTCCATCGAAAGAAAAGGAATCGATTTGTTTCACGTGTTTGAAAAATTCGGCTGCTTTGGGTGACGCCGTCTAAACCTCAACCTACGTTGAAGACGCTTGCAGCAGGAGAATGAAGTATACGTATATTGAAGTATGGCATTGCCGCAAAGCCGATTACCACGAAAACCGATTATTCTCTCCTGGATTGGAGTATATTTTAATACGATTTACTTAAGTACTCGTTAAACAGATAATCGTAGTTATCGTCGTTTTTCTACATATACAACTTGTTGGCATCGCTAAAAAGTACGCTGTAAATGTTGCGGGTAGCCGGCCGTAGGACGCGTACAAAATTATAATAAAACGCTGACAAACAAACGACTTTTAGCATAATACAGGTGTATAATTAGCAGCAGCACGCGCAATTCCGACCGATATACCTATAAGTATTATAATCGCACATTATAATACGGTTTGATATAGTTTTTTGTAACAAATTTAAACAAACTATTATTATTTTACAACATACCCAATAGTATCGTCTCAACCGTTTGTTTACCGCCAGTGCTCGAACTGTGTGCAGAGGGACGTGGAGCATCCCCTTTAATATTTCTATAAATATTTTAGCGTACCTCCCTTCAAATTTACCTTTATTCTAGATGATCCTAATGATGAATGAATCCCAATAAAGTATGGAGAAATTCAGAACGCCACGTATTATGATTTAAATTGTACATAATTTATTTATTTGTACGATGAAGGTAATTGCGACCCATTTAAAAATTACAAAAACACGTACAAAAATATTTATTTTAAAAATTAGTAGTTTAACTGCATCAGTTGACCATTTTATAAAAAGTTTTGTATTTTAAGTTAAACTAGGTTTTTGTTTCATTATACACAATCATATTTCTGATACAAAAGTATACGCAGCATATTTTATTATTCTCATTGTTTGTACTTGAATTATAGTTTTAGCTTATCTATCGTCAAAGACATTTCCGCTTTCACTATTTATCAATGACGTATACTTCAGAGTTTGTTTTTGTTTTAAACTACAAATATACTGTATAGTTTTCTAGAAAAATATTTCTCCTCAATTATTGTTTTCATTAAATTAATATGTTGGTATAGTTTTATTATACAATATATGTACCCGATCAAAAAGAGTCTTAAAGTTTATAAATGTTCAGCTCATTAGAACCACAAAAAACCGTAAATTTTTTATTTTATTTTCGATTTCTTATTTTTTATGTTGTTAAAACGAATGAAAAAAAAAAAATTATCCGTATTTAGGCTCTTTAACATTTGTGGATACTATTTTTTTGAAAGTTGATCATTATTAGATTATTATTCTTATAGAATACAATTCGTACATACGGTTGTGAGATTGATCAATTCGGTTCACCGTTTCATAGGGTATAAAAGCAAGGTCCAAAATTTTAAAAAGTAGCACACGTTTTTATGTTTTATTGACATGCGCATGAATTCAAATTTTAGATGGGAACCGTGACTTGTGAATGCACTTAAAAATAATACTATATTAATCAAAACTGTAGCTGGTTTGGTACCGCGGTTTTGTTTAGTGTGCCGTCTAGTGCTAGAAATATGCCACTAAATAGGTGCAGGCGTATTATTCAGTATAAGAATGTAATGAACCGTTCAATTTCGAAAAAACATTTTTGGACACGGTGTGTGCATTTTAAAATTGATAACTGACTAGTTTTACGCACTGTAGTTGTATTTTTTTTTTGCTTTTTTTACCACAGTTGACCTACCTGCAAAGTGCTATGCATAAGTGATATTACGGTTTTCAGACGTTTATTAATGGAAGCACGCAAAAAAAAAAAAAAAAAATTAAAAAACGCAGCGTCGTATCGTCTAAATACCTGTTCAAGTATCATGAATGAAAAAAACAATTAGGTTTGTATATAAAGCGGTAAACTGCTGGTAGTGAAAATAAAACATACATTTTTAAAAAGATAAAAACGTTTACGGTGATTTCGATTACCACATCTTTACATATATGTTATAATACTTATACCTGTTACCTAAATAATTTTATTATATTTAGTGAAATAAAAAAATACCACGCACGTTTATTATTTTTACCAGAAAATAATGAAAATCTAGTCTAAAAGAAAAATATCGATATTATTATTATTATATTTGCAAAAACATTAGCCGAATTAGCACAGTTTATATCGATTAACTATTATAGTAACCACTTAACTACCTATATATATTTATACAGCTCAGTGCCATCAATACTTTACATTGACGTAAAAAAAAAAAATATATATAAACAAAAAAATGGTTGATATTTAGGCGAATTTCATGAATTCCGATTATTCTTATTCGTATTACGTATCCATAATGTCAATTAATATAGTATTTAAATAAATGTAAATTTACTGTACAATTTTTATTAAAATAACCTCTGGTGTAATAAGAAATAAATATAATAATATATGTATATTTATCAGTAAAATATGCGATTTGTTTACTAGATCAAAACATTCATTTTATCCTCTTACAATTTGATTTAGTTAGTGATACCTAAATATTAACTCTTAAAAAAGAAAGAAAACCATTTTTTACTTTTAGCTTTTTTAAGGATTTGTTGAGCGAGAAATGATCATTTTTTTAGGTTCGTCAAGTAACCATCATGATGTATACAGATTTATCACTGATTTCTTTTTCTTAATTTGTCATTTATTAATAGGGGTAGTACTATTTAAATTTGGATGTTTTTTGTTTGCTCCTAAACTGTTTGTCATCTAGGTGTACTATACCTATCATACTTGTTATTTTTAGATTTTTAGTGTAGGTTTAGCAAAAGAATGTATTACTTTAACATGCAATGCAGGTGTTTTTTTTTATAATCAATATAAATTGCAATTTTTCATTAGCACATGTTGGCTATATCCATTATTTTTTAGATTTTTAATTCGTTAGCGAAGAATGTATTTTTTGACAAAATCAATTTTCTTAATTAGTCATCACTCCCAAAATAATGATTGGAAAGACTTGATATTTTCACACAATGTTAACATTGGTAATTTACAGGTGTGAGGCAAATTTCAAAACATTTCACAAATTTTTGAGTTAAATATAGAACTATGAAATTTTCAAAAATTTCCAATTTTATTGTCATTTAATTTCAATAAAAAATTTAATTTTCCAGAAAAAGTTTTGAAAATTTAATACAATGTTAACAACATATATAACTGTTCGTAACTAAAAATTTTTAAAAATCGTTAGTGACAATTTTTTTTTTTATAGTCGTTTTTGTTTTGAAAATTGGCCGAAATTTGTTATTTTTGTGATTTATTTTTTGAAAAAAAATCGTAACTTACACAATTTTATTATTTAAGAATAAAAAATTTAATGTGTTATGTAAAACAAAAATTGCTCTAAGTATACGAAAATTTCAAAGAAATCGGCCAAGTAGTTTTTTTTTACATTGATGTTTTTTTTTTGTTTCTCTATGTAAACACTTTTAAGGGTATAAGAAATGCTCGATTTTTACGTTCAATACCTCTAATAAAAGGTTTATGCACTCTAATTGTACTATGAGGGGTCTCAAATTTGAAAGGTTGAAATTGATAAAGTTACAATAAAAAAAAAAGGACAAATATTACCAAAAACGTTAAAAATTACGGCAAACGTGTTTTTTGACATAATCGATTTAGTTTTTTGGCCACAACTTTCAAAATACTAGACGGAACTAGCTGAAACCTTAACGCAATGTTGAAATAGGTAAGATACAGGTTTGGTCAAAAGGTTTTGAAAATTTTCAGCTAAGTATAAAACTTTTTAAATGTTCGAAAATTTCGATTTTTTTTGCGGGTTTTGTTCGATAAAAAATTAAATTTTCGACAAAAAGTTACGCACATTTTGCTTGCCCCTCCTATTTTTAATTTTGGGTCATTGAAAATGAAAATAATTTATTTGACTATTTTCAAAATTTGTTTGACACTCCTTCTCCAGTTTTAACAAATTTTTTTCTAGGGGGGCCGTAGAAACGTTTCCACAGTATAATACGTTATTCTATTTTAGAAAAATGCTTATAAGCAACTATATATAAGCATTAAGATTTATTATTATGGTAATATTGTTATTATGAAATATTTAATAACTTAAATTTTAAATCTTAAAATGACGTATTATGAATGGTTCTAATTTTAATAATACTTAATTAATAATAGTAATTATAAGTATCTTACTATCTAATGCAAGATTTATTGTTTTATAATATTATCACACAAAGTCAATACCAATTAAATTTGAGTATTTATAGACATATATATGACACTTACATTTAAATTAATTATTTTTTTTTAGAAACCATTTTGATTTTATATAGGTAGATGTATTGTTTTTGTGATCCAACACTCGATAAAAATGATCGTACAAAAGTGCCAATACTGCCAATTAACATCTGCATTTCTAAACAATTATTTACCTCACCAGTTGTTTAGGATATTGTTATTAGCACTAAAATCCGATTATTGACGAATAATTATTTTATCCAATTGGAGTTCAATTAGTGTTTCCGTAGTTTTTCTATTGTAACTTTTTTAATTTTGAACTCATAAATCTACGTATACCCTCCGCAAAGTACCGTGCGACAACAAACTAGAGCTACCAGAAATCATGTACTTACGAGTGTACAATTCTGAGAATTTTCGAAGAAGTTACCGTGTGGTTTCAGGAAAAAAAAAAGAAAGAAATTAAATTGATAAGCCGGGATCACTCTAGGTTGTGTGGGTTAGTTTAGAAGTTGTGGTTCAGACGCGTTGTTTAATAGCAACGATAAATCGTCGCCTTCTAAAATACGATTCTGAGCGAGCTCAGTTGTCTAGTTAGTATACGTCCAGGTAAAAACAAATTTAACAATAAAAACTTTTATCAAACCCTTATCCTCCCTATTTTAGTGTTGTGTAAAAGTTCTAACTCGACGTGGAAAAACACGTTTCCCGTAATTGTTTGTTCTCCCCGTAAGAAACACGCGGCCGCCCGGAATGACGAGTTTAACGACAGAATAACAACGTGAAATCTACGGCTGTATAAACCAAAATCGTGTGAACCAATCTTCCGAATTTTTCACCACACGCGTAAAACCGTCTTGTTTGGATTGTATTAAAGAGATTCGAAGAACGTAAAAACTAGAGGTTTTATGGGATAATAGCTGCGTAAAAATTTAGAAGTTCTATAAAAAATGATCAAAATCGACTGAAATTTCAGCGGTAAACTCGTTAAACCCATTTTAAAGACGAATCAAGTCGAACGGATTTAAAACGCTTAAAGTACCGTCTCGGAACAATTATTACTGTCCATCCTTTGGGAAGGAAAAAAAAAAAACTAAACGTAATCGAAAAAACAGCACACATTCTTCGATACACTCGGAATCTAAAACTCAGGTAAACATATTATTATGTTATTGCCTACACAACCTAGGTCGGTTTGGTATCGTTCCGTTCGCCGTACGATTTTTCGCGGAGATATCGTTGCTCTCCCAAGGGATGAAACTCGGTGACGTTGGGGGGTGGGAGGAGGGCGGCGCGCATCGCGCATGCGCGACATATCGACTGACGGCCGCCGCCGAACGCGCGCGCGCGCACCGAGCTGAGCCGGCCGTGTGCGAAAAACGAGCGGCGACGGCGGCGAGCGGACCACGCGAACACTTGGCGGACAGCCGACGGACGAGCAGCACCGTTCGCGTCGCGTCTCGTTGGATTTTCGACGTTTTTATCATTGAAACAATTTTCTTTTTTACAACATACACACGTATAGGTACAACGTTATCTCCGACCGCGTGTGAACAACAACGACGCCCAACCGCGTGCGCAGAGTCCGATCGATTCGTTTGCCGAATTTTTTTTTTTTTAACTCGTCCCGAAGCCGTAACGCGGACAACACTCCCGTATTGTAACGACCGCCAGCGATGGACAGCGTTTCGGTGTCGTCCACCTCGTCGTCCACCGGGTCCGGCGGCGGCGCGGCGGACGGCGGCTCGGACGAACTGGCGGCCGTGCTCAACAGGAGGCAGAAGATCAACGAGGCGTTGGAGGACGGCAAACCGGTGCCGCCGCAGTACAACCGACGGCCCAGCGTCAAGAACGTGTACCTGGAGTTCAAAGAGTTCTCGCGCAAACGGATCAACGAGTACGAGGCGACCTTCAAAAAGTGAGAGCTGTGACATTACGATACATTTAAAATATTGTTAATGCTCATTAACCTAACCGATAACGCGCGTTTACCGACACGGCCGTTTTTCTCGTCGTTTGTTTCTGTGACGTAATGAATTTTTAAAAAAACAAAACGAAACAAGCTAGATAGGCTATTGTGTGTGCGTGTTTTTTTCTTTTGACCAAGGGTGTTCTAGCCCCATCCAGTCCATCCCCGAATCGCGTCCGTCCGCGAGATGGGCGCGATTATTTTGGGTTTTCAAAGTCACGCAAAGTGCACCAGCCGGGGGACGTCATACCAAACCTGTCGTACGCGCGACTAACGTTTTCCTGGAAATAGGTGTTAAAAGTACTACCCATTGACGTACGATATAAATACCTACCATTGCAACGGACTGCCCAGCGGGTACGTCGTTTACGGGAAAGACCTATTGTGACTAACGATGATGAGTCATAATAGATGTTCGCAGAACAAAGTTCATTTGGGTGACACAGAAAGTGTATTATTTGGGGAGATCGAAAACGGTTTTCGACGAACGTAACGACGTAATAGTGGGCGATAAAAATTACAAGACGAAATTAATTATTACTATATTATAATTATTACTATAATTATCACTATATTTCCGATCGAACAAACTTATCGTTGACTTCATCCGGTGTGATATGGAACAATAATATTGTGAACTTTTTCTTAAACGTCGTTTTAATTTTGTGTGGCGTTAGAGAGCGCGAGGGCGTTTTCACCCCGGTCCCGACCTTCTACGAGAAAGGGTCGTTGACGATAACGATTATACGGATTAAATTTCCGATTGATAGGCTGGAGAATACTGCTGTAATAGTTGTTAAAACTTCTGTTGAGATATATTACATGAGACACGTTATTATATGAATTATGAGTAGAGATCGGATTTGTGTATTCTCTCAGTACCATTGAAATATGATTGTCGTCAAAAATGGGCAGTATTTTCTCTTATAGTATTCTTTTTAAATACTAGAGTTACGATATGTCCTTATAAAAATGCAATAATACGTTCTATTAAAATTTGCCCATTCAACGTATTTATTGATTTTGTTTTTAAAAGTAACGAAAATTCCAAGTGGTAACATCGAATGCGGGTAATATGAAATTATTTTCTCCTAAAAATTATTTAAAAAAAAAATGTATTTTGTTTATCAAATATTCTCTCTGACCCCTAACGACTAATGCTTTTTATGCGAAATGAATTTCTTTCTCCGAATCATATAGGTCCTTTCATATAGTCCATTCTAGTCCTCTTAAACTGCATAGACTATAGAAACAAATGTGTTTTTTTTAAACAAAGAGTAGAGTAGAAGAGTTGAAAACAAATTTTTATTCTTCAAAACTTGAAGAATAAACACTTTTATAAATAAATATGTAGCATATTGTGTAGAACCTTACAATAATAATATAATACTACGGCCTTATTAGCCTTGTCAGTTTGAACATAATAATATTGACAACTTACGATTTTTGTTCGTTCATTGGCTTTTGAAAGACGTCAAAAGCCTGTGCCACAATGTTATAGGTTCGAGTTTGCAATCCTAATAATATCTTAGTAACATTCAGGTACGTTTTTATGTGTGCTAATTAATTTTTTTTCTCCGTTTAAACGCTCGATGAATAGATTTTTACGACGTGTTTGAAACCAGGGCCGGTGAAAAAAAAAATGCCTCTCTTTTAAAATTTCATTAACGAATACGTTATGATCACGCTATATTATATTATATGATTGTATTGATCTCACAAGCGTGTGTTCGTAGTTGAAAACAATTAGGTACCTAATAATAGTACGAATAAAAATGAATTTAATATGAAAAATTGACCTCTATAAAGTACCATATCGATCCAATTTGCTAAAAGAAATGGTACTGTTTGTAGAAATCGGTGCACTTTTTCTGGTAGAAATTTTGTTAGCAGCGTAAAAAAAATAAAAATAAAAATAAGTATCATTGTAAAACCACTCACTACACTTAGAATCTACAAGAATACAGAGTTTTTTCGATACAACGTACTAATAAAAAAAAAGAAGACATTTTACCGAAATTTGTGAGATATTTTTGTCTGTAAATCACGGGGAAAAAAAACCATGTTAATCGGCTTATATGCGTATTTTCTCTGCCTACTTTCATAACGATACACACTGCACGTCGCGTCGGCGTTTCCTTTGCACGTTTGTAGCAACGTCTCGCGCGCACGTACTTGGATATTTTATAATAATCTGTGTATCGTGGGTATTTGCGATCGTATGATAAAATTTAATTTTTGCTCGTCGTTTGACGGACCGGCATCAAATGGAATATTGTGATCATGTCAATGATATATATGATAATGGCGAAAAATCACAACACGGTAAAAGACTGTCAAGGGCACACGTATATAATTGTGTGTACGTGATCTCCAACCGAACTGTAAAACATGATTGAAAGTGTTTACGACAACGCGATTCTCATATTGTTAAAACGTATCTGCAACGAAGATATATTTTATTTATTTACGACTCTGTCGACATTATTTTTACTTGTTTAAAAAAGCCGGAATCACTCTAGGCCATACGACTCGCACGATAGGAACTTACAATATTGTTTAATTTTGACTGTAGTGAATTCCCATTTTCATTTACACATTCGGTTTAAATTACTTGAATGAACACGCGTTTGTTCGTTTAAACAAAATATATTTTTTTAACAGATCTCATTCGAGGAATCAAAACAGATTGAACACGAATGATCGGCAAATTTTGTCAGATAATTAATGCGTGTTAAACGTGTTAATTCCTTCTTATTTATGTTTTAAAAGTTTGAAAATTAATTTTTATTTCATTTCTTAGGTATATTATCACATATTGGTATGGTATCGATCAGAGGTCTAAGCGGGAAAACAATTTTGTTTTTATATTTTTCGCTTTCACTTTTGTTGTGATTCGTTAATGTTTTTTTTTTTTTTCCTAATTTGTATGTGATCGACCGGTCGAATGTTACGATTTCACTCTTTTGTGTTTTGTTTGTGTTGATTTCGAACGTCAGTAATATGGATAAAAACATTAAACTTTTCAACAATAACGATCGCTACTTAGTAGGTACATCATCAATCATCATCGTTACTTACTTAACGTAAAACTTTCGGTTGTTTTCTTTACCAAAGTTTAACCATTTTATCCGTAAAACACTGTTTTATAATTACCTGCGTGTAGCAATGTCGTTCGTTTTTGTTTTTATCGGATTACAAAAAGACGCATAACATAATAATATGACTTCCTTTTTCTGTGTAACATTCCGGATGCACTTGAATGGAGATTACGATAATATTGTCAGTAACGTATCTTAGGGTTAGTCTGAACAATAACAATTTATTATGCAAAATAATAACGAATTATTATATTACATTTAGGTGCGTCACTTACTGTCAAAATTTTGACCGGTTTTTGAACCGAAGTTGCGATTTATCCGTATTATTTAATGTCTGAAAGCAACGATAAATCATTGCGTTCGAAAAAAACAATTCTGAGCAAGCTATCTAATCTAATAAGTCGTGGGTGAAAATGAAAAGATCGTGAATTACACCTATTATACATACGTAAAAAAGAAAAAATTTTTAACAAATCTAGGTAAAACAACCTATTAAATATAAGGTACTGCGTGAAAAGATCGCGATTTTTTTATTTTCCGATATTGGTTTTAAGATTTTTAACGACATAGATTTAGAACGACGTTTGATTACATTAAAATCGCGTATAGTCGTTTCTCCGTAATTTCGAAAACAATCGTTCTATTGTCTTGTTATGTTCAACGAACCCCCCGTATCTTTGTACTGCAGAACTATAAACATTTTTCAAAAGTTTTATTTAATTTTTATTGTTAAATTTGGGTTTCACCAGAACGATAACTGAGCTCGCTAAGAATCGTTTTTTCGAAGGCAATGATCTATAATTGCTGCTTTCAGATGTTAAATAACACGTTTGAACCACAACTTCCAAAACAGTGAGCCACCTAAAGCGTATAGTCAATACTCCGTCAAACTACCCACGCGATCTAGGGTGATCCCGGCTTTTTTGGTACATACGTCGTCTAGAAACAACGTATAGGTAATCTATATACATTATTTACGAGTGTAACAAATATACGTATATTTTTTTTTCGACTTGTCGCACAATATCATTGCTTTAGGTACTTCAGGTATGTGCAAATCAAGTATGTGCACCTACTGATCTACACGTTCATTTATTCCCGTCCAGTTCATTTATACATTATCGATGACGTTGATATAACGTGTTAAAGATCATTGAGTTATTGTTAGGTAATGCGAATTTATAATGATAAATCATATCATTAACATTTTACATAGTTGTCCTCTTAAACAATATTAGCTTAATCTCCTTGAATCAAGATTCGACTTTGAAACCTACTCACGCACAATATGTGTTGCGACGCTTGTTTTTTTTTCGGTATAATAATTATTGCGCTCATTTAGCTTTTTATTTTTGCATACGGTTCATCCGTTTTGATTTTTTATTCTTTCGTCTTTTGATTCCACAAAGTATTATATTGAACTGGTCTAAATAATATGCCGTCGGAAATAGTACGTATTTACGCGTTCATTAACCTGGATAATGGCAAACACGCAGCAACAGCCTAAACATAAGTTTCGTTTCCTACTGCGTGCTAGATATACAGAAATTAATTATTGAATACGCGCCATTTTTAACTCGTTATTATACGTTTAATTAAGCGGCGGATTTTCGTTCGAAAAGTCGTACAAATTAAAAATATAGTTCTATAATAACAAGTTGTTGTACCAACAAGTAGACCACCACGCAGTAACGTTATAATTACTGTGAATATTCGACTGTCGTTCGTTCTCATATTCTCTTGAAATCCTTAAACGTGACGTTTTTGTGTCGTTAAAAAAATGGACGCAACGTGTTCCATCAATATTCTTTTAAAATACCAGAAACATGGTGTTTTATGTCCATAAATGTGCACGCATACAGTGTTCTATTAATATACTGTAAAAAAAAGAAACGATTTAAATTATTCTGTTTAAACGTATTTATTTGTTTTGTGTTTATAAAGTTAATAAAAAAACACTGTTGGTAAATTTGATAAAAACGAGAGATTTTGGGCCCCGCAATCGAAGATGGGACCTATCTATCCGACTGTCCCTGCGATTTTCGCGTCATTGATCGCGCTGCAATTGTTTGTTCGGCAACACTTTTTTTTTTTAATTTTTAGAAAAGTCGCCACTGGATTTATTACACCGATTTCTCCTGATACTTATACCTTGTATAAAAATTTTTATAATATTTTTTTTTTTTTTAAATATTTTTATATCATATAGGTACTATTTGTGTAATATGCGACGGCATCGGCCGATTCGGTATAATCATTATCATTATTATTTAAATTTTCGTTACGACTATTAGACACGAAAGTGACTATAACATATTATTATTAATAATAATTTATTATTTTGTTTTTATTTTATGTTATTATTTTGTTCACTCGTTCGCGGCAATGAAATAATTATAGGTATCTACTGCGCAATATGGTTGTTAACTTGGGGACGAACGACATTATTCAGAGTATAATATAATAAAAATTAATAAAATACTATGAAGTGCCTATATACGGATCGTACAGTATAATTATATAGGTAGTCGAATACTTTTTTTACGTCTACTAAAGTTTTCCATATTTTGTTTTGTTTTGTGGTCAAACCACGTACTATTATAATTAATATATTAAGTGTTTCATTAGGTTTAGGCAATCTTTATAGTGTTTCTTCTAATGGAAGAGGCAAATGAAAAACGGCACCTACGGATTTTTGTAATATGCACATTTTAACTACAACTTTGGAAAGTCTTTGCTCGCTGAATTAGTCGTCTTTCAAATTCCTTAGCTTGGATATGATTTCCGGTGGCTTGGGAATAAATACACAATGCAGATAGGATTTGGTAAGTTAATCAGACAAAATTTACAAATAAAATCTCTAGGAAAATTATTACTCTCAATGAACTTATATAATATGGTCGTCTCACTTTTCGTTACTAACTATCGGCTTTTTTAAATTTCTCACCTCGCTTACATCTCTTCTATATCAAAGCTTATGACAAGACGTACGTACATTTACTGGCGTATTATCAACAACGCGTTCGTCGTGTGCATTGAACATTTAAAATGAGTTAAATTAATAGACTTCTCATTTTAAAAAGTGAAATTTCCTATATAATAGGTGAAAACTATCCCTGGTGTCATAAAATCAATCGTTCCTAATACTTTCTAGTTAGTTGATGAGTATTTTGCGTAATCAATTTTATTGATTAACATAAGTGATCTCTGCATTTTGCATATTATGATGTTGATTTCTTATACCTACTCGGAAAGCCTACATTTTTGAGGATTAATAAATTTGAGTTGCACGTTGAGTAGTCTGTGTGATGTATGCTAAATTATGTCCAAGTTTTAAGTTGCTACGCTCAACAATACTATTGCGTACATCAATATTTCTTTTTTTTCCCGATGATTTATGTTGTTTTGTAAGCACTAAAATCCGTCAAATAGTATAAGAATAATTAAAATACGGGAATCGTCGGTCCGTCGGCGAAGAAACAATCTGCACCGAACGTTATTTTGTTATTTGTTTTTGTTTTTATTGTCCTCTCGCCGGTCGGTAATAGGTAAAATATTACTGTATATACAATATAATATGTGTCAGTCGTCCACAATATTTGTATAAATATCTGATACATGTATGAGTTGTACAAGCGTCTATATCGTTTTTGAATTCATTATTCATTGCGCGCGAAACGAACAGATCGATTCCAATAATTTTCTGCAAGTAGGTCGATGCACTTATTTTTGTCGTACGGAACCCACGCGATATCATAATATTATTTTTACAGACCGCGCATTTGGTCGGTTATAAATCTGATAATCGTAAAATATTCGATCGTATAAAATTGAAAATTGTCTGTAAAATAAACATTTCGATTTCAGTTCTTACACTTCTATACGTATACAGAATACGTATAGTTACATTTTGCATTTAAAGTAAAGTATAGTAGTAGTAGAAAAACTGTGTGTGAGGTGTTTGTTTTTAACGATCAAAAACGTTATTTAACCACTCTTGGTTAGTGATTAAAAAAAAAAAAATAAAAACATGCCACGTAATATTATATGTTATATACCTTTATATTATAATACATATTATGTTAAAATATTAAACTTTATGATATTATTATTATATGACTATATTATATAGTATATTTTATTTTACAATATCATATATATGTGTCTTAGGAGTTATAGGTTGTATGGTTATATGGTTATATGGTGTAATTAAAAATAATTTTATCAATACCTAGTTGATCAGTGCGTTTGTACAAAAATAAGAAACAAAAGTAAAAAAAAAAAAAAGAAATAATTTTTATACGACGTGGTAACAGGTAAAAGGTACATTTTTTTTATATTTTTCATAACATTTTCATTGATATTTTCAGATATCAAATATTGCTGGTGATCAATTAAATTTTTGTTTACATTTTTTTCACTGATTCAATTTAATCTACTTAGTATATTATATTATACTGCAAATAACGTATTCAACGAAATATTGTGCATAATGTCTAATATCATATAAGTGATTATAATTTATAATATATAAATATGGTTATGGTTAAATATTTTAAGTTTGATTCTAAGCTTGACGAACTAATTAAAATTTAGCCTTGGGCATTTTTGCGTGAAAAAAACTTTTACACGTTACGTGTAAAATACGTCATGTGTAAAACGTAAAAAACGTGTTTAATATAATACGTCCTATACTACACTTTTTTCAGTTTTTACTTTTTAGTTTTTAAAAGTATAGACGACAATCAATTCTATTAAATATATAAGTAATAACAAACAAAATTCAGTCTGTATCTCATTTATTAATGAATTAATATTTAATATAACGTTTACAGTTAATGGTTTAATACTCATACGCATCGTTTCAAATTATATTATTAACAAGACAAATGGTTCAACAAATACAATGTTTCAAATTCAACATTCTGTACAAACTTCTTTTTTGACTATAATAATGTTTTAAAGAAGTATTGTAGTTAGTACTTTCTTTAAAATTCAATCTTACCTTTATCTTTCTTGTTTAACTACTCTGTAGTACTTAATACTAATGAGCAGCATCCTAAAAGGTATGTAGCATTTAAAATTAAATACAATGTTGAGTATTTCATGACATCTTCATAAGATGTAAATTTAAAACAGAATTAAACTTGTAACAGTATAAATAAAGTGTATTACAAAACAATAAATAATACTCCAAATTCAACATGTAAGGAACACACATATTACTCTTGTTTGACTAAAGAGTAAAAACTAAAAAATTAAATTTTTTTTAAACAAGTAGTAGTTAATCATTAAACTTGAAATAATAATATTGTAAAAATTGATTTTATGTACTTTTTTATACCTCATTTACAAAACGTGCATAATTCTTAGTTTTATTCTGTACATTTAATATACGTTTTATACGTACGTGTTTTATACTGTACTGTTATATACATTCCATCGATTAATAATGTATTGAAAACATCGAATTTTTATATTTAATTTGGTTTTAGACCTGAATTCATTTACGTTTGTTATTTTTCATGTTTTTTTATGCGCCCATGTGCAGTTGCGTAGAAATTTGTTTATGTTTGATATTATTATAATCGCGTATGCGTAAATGTGTAATAACTATATAAAAGCGGCTTTGGAACTCTTCCAATTTATGTTCTACATATTATTATACGTAGGTTTAGGTTTTTTCTTGAAAATTTAAGGGGAAATATCCAATCATTTTTTATTTGTTAAACGGTTTGATTGAGTATACCTATAGTTAATGTGGAACCTAAGCTAAAAGCTTACGATGAGCTTTTTTTTAAAGAATTTTTGTTTATTTTTTTAGTCATTCAATACTGTTTAAAAATAGAAATTTTGCATTTTAAGTTCTTTCATACTAGTAAAACGTCATATTTCTTGACGTACTGTCATTGGCCAATTTTTCAAAACAAATTTTTTTTGTAGGGTTCAAAATTGACTGCGCTGTTGAAAATTGAATTTCGTGATTATTTTTTCAGTAATCAAAATTCCAAAAAAAAAAAACTCGATGGCAGTTTACGGGTATTATTACTATTCTGAATTGTAATAATTTTTCAAAACCAAAATTGATTAATTTTTGTTTCATTTGTGAAGGAACTAAGACTCTCTACTAAGAAATACTGCTATTGAAATAACGTAAACAAATAGCATCATTATTTTGTATAAAACCAGTAAGTGCTCGTTATGTTTTTTGCCGATTATATTGTTTGTATATTTTTCAAGCAGACGTCGTGCCATAATAATATTGTACAGACTTTGAATGATATATTATATCCGCTCCTTATACATAACAAACATAATGTGTATTTACATTAAACAATCATTTTGGTTTTTAAAGTCAACAAAGTATTAGAAATAATATTGGTTTTTTTCGGTGACGAATTCAAAAACAAAATTCTATATGATATATTCATTCTTGGTTTGCACATATTTTTATGATGTTCATATACTTCACATCAATTTTAAAGGATTTTCCGGTCAATTTTTCTCCCTTTAATTATAATTTATATGCGAATCGGTACATTTCGTTTGCACAATAATATGGTATTCACTCTTATTTATTTGTTTTATATTTCTATCTCATTATTACATACAAAACACTATATTCATTTGTCGCACGAATTAAAAATTATAGGCGATTTGATGTAAAAACACAACTTTAAATTAAGGTGGATATTATATATTCGTTCTGATTTTTTTATTTTTGTAAGGCATAAGAAAGAACCGGGTTTCTTGATTATTTTGTTTTACAAAAATTTGAATTTGTTGATATTAATTTTTAATAAAACATACTATATACTTCTAGGTAGGTGTGCATTTCTGTTAAATATTTCATAAAGTTTTGAAAATGCTTTTTCCTTGTCGTTTGTGCAAAACTGTTTTTTTCAAAATTCAATTAAAAAGCGTTTTCGATATTAATTGATAGCCTATATAATAGATAATTGTAAAATAGAAAAATGTGTAATACTTTGTAATAAATCAAATTTTTAATTTTTAATTATTAACCTATATTGCTTTTGTCGACAGTTTTCACTCGTCAGTATATTCGTTTTAATTTAAGAGGTATATCAAATAATTGTACCGGAAATACTAGTTTCAGAATAGAAATCTCAATTAAAAAATTAAAGCAGTGCTGTATCTATTAAATTTCTTACACGATTAATTACATATTTCTATGTGTTATCAATCTAATTATATTAACTGTACGGTTTTTTTTTCTTCAAATTAAACAATACTAATTACAACTAGAATTATAGGAATCGATTTTAAATAATAATTGGAATTATTTGAAAAAAACAAAAGAAACAGATTAAAATAAATACCTATGTATATTAAAATAATAAGAATATTAAAATTTTAAATTAATACTACTTGCATGTTGCAATATAAACTAAAGTAATAATTCTAATTCTTAACATAAATAATAAAAATAAAACTATATCTATATCAAATAAATAACTAATATTTAAAAAAATAATTAAACATCCTGAAATAAAAAAAAAAAAAAAAATTCTGTACTAACCATCAACTATTAAATTTAATCGGTATTTTATTTGGAGGTTTATTTTAAAAAAATCAACAATTCAAATAAAATACAAATTATTTTATCTAATTGAATAGCTAGTTTAAATACGACTAGTTTAAATAAAAAATTGGTATTTTTTTCATTTACAGCTAAACATCTTTTAACATATTACTATATAGATATATTTAGTCGAAGGCGTGAACAATTTTCGAAAAATTTTCAACTTCAAACAAGTAAATATAAAAATCGTCACTACGGATTTTTGAAAGTTTTTATTAGCATATGTATTTACATGTTTAAAACCTTGTTTTATAAATTTCTGACACTATTTCTGGAAAACTAAATTTTTTTTAATGAACAAAAATTACAAAAAAATTAAAATTTTTGAAAATTTCAAAGTTCTATAATCAACTAAAAAAAGTCGAAATTTCTTGATAATTGTTTCAGACACAAGTCACAAGACTGTATCTTACTAATTTTAATATTATGTGAAAGTTTCAGCGTATTCCGATCATAATTGTGGAAGTTATGACCAAAAATCTAAATCGATTATCTATATGCCAAAAACGCGTTTGCCGTAATTTTTAACGATTTTTCCTTAATTTTTTAATTGTAACTTTCTAGTTTTTTTACGCATTAATTTATGACCCCTCAAAGTACCATATGTGTCCATATCATTAGAGGTACTGACGTTAAAAATCGGAGCATTATTGACAATTTTATCGTGATTACATATAGTGGTAAAAATAAAAAAATAAAAAACACACGTCATGTGAAAACCGGTACATTCTTCGTTTCACTCGGAATCTTAAAACAAATATTGCGTAATTACCGAGTGTTTTGCTGAGCATTTTTGAAGGATAATATCGATCGGATATTTATACTTGTGTTTTCGATTTTGTTTTCAAACATTTTGTTTTTGTATTCCCTGTCGTTTGTCATGTACTACAAATAATAATGTACATATAAACGCACGATCATTCGCAACACTATTTAATTTAATTATAATCAGTTTTTTTAGTACTTTTTAGTTGAGAATTCGGTTATGTCGCTTGGATTCGGCTACTCATATAATATAGCCGTGTTAAAACGATATTAACGAGTTTGTAATCTAATGTAATAATGTTTCAATTTTTATTGCCTATTACAAACTATTAACTTCTATAAGTGTAGTGTTTCGATAACGCACGATCTGATGTCATGTATAAATTTATTAAATAATATACACTGATTGTCAATGCTATAATACAATAGAAGATCGCTTAGCCATATTTTCGTCACTAACAACCGCTGTTTTGCAAATTAAACCCGTTTAAAAAGTGTCAATAATTTCTATGTGAAATCATATAGGTACAAGGCGAGTTAACGATTATTTTCAACTAATTAACTCTTAATAATCAAGATATAACCAAAATTCTCCAAACAAGTTATGCGTTCAAATTTAGGCAGTTCTAATGTTGAATTGGTCAATTAATAATCTCAAATTAATTTAATTTATTAACTGCAGTAATTATCTAGAATATACTTGATTTAAAAAAAAAAAAAATCACCATAACCAAGATAGTTATATTTTTTGAGAGCGTCTCTTATATAAATTGTTTATTATAAATGTATATAAAATCAATTTGTACATTGTTTTTATTTTATATAAATTAAATATACATAAATTTTCTATTTTAATATCTTCTTATAAAAAATTGCATTGAAGAAATCGGGTATACTTGTCGAAAAAACAAAACGGAATGAAGTATTCATCGAATTTTCCAATTATTATATGGACCTGAAAAGGTAAAATGTTAATTTTAAATTTTTAACTATTAACGGTTAGGTGGACTTGTGTTCTGGTTGTGAATTATAATTAATTCTTCTTTATTAACTTCAACTAAAGATAATTTATATCGCTATTCAATCGAGTTCGTTTAGATTTAATCTCCGTAGTCGGATATACGGCACAAAGAAAAATTATAGTTTCTATTCTTTTTGAAAATTCTGGAATCTGCAGTACACCTACCTAACTATCATAGGATCGATTTGATTGAAAAACAATTTTGCTGGCCGCGTTATATTGTTCTAAGTATTTGATATAGTATTCATTTATTTGTTTTAATTTTATTTATTTAGACGGTTCATTTACAATATAAATTAATTAATTGTATACGAATATTTTTAACAGTACAAAAAAGTGAGAATTTATAGTTCCACGTGAAAAAGCATTGACACACGCAGTGCACGATTATGAAAAACGTATATCAGCTATTCGCGCCTATGTAAAATTATGCTGTTAGGGAAAGTGAACAATTAAAATGTATATTAAAAACATTCCTAGTTTTACATAAAAAAAAACATCGATATTGTATACATATATTTACTAATGTCATACGTATATTGAGCATTTTGACCGTAGTCCGTTGACTGATGAAACGGCCCGTAAAAAGTACTTAATTTTCTAATTTGGTACCTGTACAACTAAGAATGGAGAAAATTAATCCGGCTAGTAGACCAGGACAATAAATGTTTCCGTTGGCTGATTTGAAGACGAGATAAAACCTTATGAACGCCTTGTTTCTGATGATGTTTAAAAAATTCGACGATGGCGGCTCGTTAGGAGATTGAGGTTGTCGTGTATGATATTACATCCGAACGGTACTGTTTCTCGAAAACAGTTTATGAACTGATTCGATTGCTTTTAAAAAAACTATAGCGAGTTATAATCGAGAATTGAACGTGCATAATATGCGCGGTGTAGTGATTTCAGTGCAATTTGATTTTTAAACTCTTTGCAGCTTCGGATTATCGACATTACATACATATATTTTATACATTTTATGTATACATAAAAAATGTATGATGTATACATTTTTTTTTTTTAATCTGATGGCTCTACAACGATATTTAACGATCTGTGTGGCGTAAGTAAACACTGCCGCGGTCGTTGTGGTGAAAGGAAAACACCATGAATGGGAAAAAATTAAAAAACATTTACATACACCGCGCGTGTGCGGCCGATGTCTTCTTCGGTAACCCGATTTCCGCGTTCGTCGCCTGCGTGAAATCGTGTTCGGATCGAGATCCGCCTGCAGGGGAACGCATCGGCTCTTTGCCTCCTGCAGGTGTCCGACACACGTGTGAGCGATGTGGCCGGACGTCCGTAGTAAAATCGATTAAAGAAATCGATTAATTTGATTATTGCTTAATTGATATTGTAAAGGAAATTCAAGTAATAACGTGTTACTATTGTGTTTGATCAAAGTTTATTCACTGCGTATACATTGGCAATCGGGGCTAGAAACGATTGTTGTTGTATTAGCTGTTATGCGCGAGTCCGCGAAGTTCAACTTTGTGATCGTGAAATGAACATTTTTTCGGAAAATTTATCGTTAAGTCTAATTTACGCGTAGTTCGTCTCACTGTTTGTGGTGGTTTCACTCGGACCGTCGTGAATAACATCGCAACCGAAATTCGAATGGACTCATGAAAAATGTTAGAACTGAGCTGGTATTGAGCTCTTTTACTGCGTGTCGATTGTTTGACCGAATCTCGTATATAAAAATCAATTATAATTTTAGTTCTACAAAAATTAAATTTTATTTTTTCGGACAATATTATATTACAATAATGTTCATAGGAATCCCTCTTAACATATCCGTATAGAATTATCATTGATTTGTTTGTAATTTTTTTTTTTTTTTACCATGTCAGTCTTATACTCTGACCAGCGAATGTAGAATAACGTTGTTTTTATTTCTTTGGAAACGCACCAACGTTTGTGATTAATTTACAAGCGACTGTATACGTTACATTTCTGTGATTTTCAC
Organism: Hormaphis cornu; assembly: GCA_017140985.1. Lineage (NCBI taxonomy): Eukaryota > Metazoa > Arthropoda > Insecta > Hemiptera > Hormaphididae > Hormaphis > Hormaphis cornu. Next base: position 17,141,448 of record CM029357.1, read on the forward strand.
GAACGAAAATTTAACTACCTAATCCTTATATAGTGACTGGACGAAAATCTGTGTTTCATCATATGAACTATCAGTTGGTGTTTTTTTCGATCTTTGTTTTTTGTGATTTTTAATTAATTTTTTTTTAGTCTCATTCGCCTATACGGTTTTCACTGACGTACCGTGTGACCAATCCGGCTAAAAACCGATTTTCATACTTAACCTCAATTCGCTTTTAATCCAGTTTCTTTGAGGAATTTACTAGGTATAATATTGGTATTTTTTTTTTTGGTTTTCCGTCGTCAAACTGATTATGATCTATGCCATTGTTTCGTGTCCCGTTTTTGTTTATAACACTTGGTCTCTGATATTATTAAACAACGTATATATACAGTGATTGTTTACAGCTTCCTATACACTCGTTTATGCAGGTACTTTCTACTTTTAAATCATATATGAATGAAAGAGAGAAACTATTATAGTTTTGCCGTATAGTGTGTTATGTGTGGTTTTGTTTTTATAGAAAAGATATTATGTTTGGGTGAGAAAAATTACTGAAGAATTTCGTACCAACAGTTTTTTATGTAGAAGCGAATCGATAACAGTTGGTGCACAAATTGCTACACAAGTTTTTAAAACTATTGTTTTGTTTTTTTTTAAATGCGCAAAATAATTACTGCGGGTACATTTGCAGCAGAGAACTTTTGATTTTTACCATCGTCTTACTTTTGTTGAAGTATATTATTTTTAGCCTAACGCCTTTACATATAGATAATTTTGAATGTAGATAAAGAAAATATTACATCAGCGCGTAGTAATTCCGTGTAGAATCGATTCGTTTTCCAGATTTAATCGATAGTGTAAACATTAATTTGCTGTGTCGTCAAACAACACATTGAATGCTTAAGACCAGTATTGACCTTTTGCGTTGACTGTAATAAATAGTAAGTGGTCGGTCGACGCGTGTATAGTTAATTGTACTCTTCAATTTTTGTAATACCTACTAATGTTAATTATCTGTAATAATACTAGACGATGTGTAGAAGAGAGAAAAAAATGTAGTAACAAAATCATTATTATAGGCGTTACTCGATGAAATAGACATATTTTAACGGCTATTTTCACTATTATTATATCATAGATATGGATAATAAACTAGATTGCGAACTAGTGATAACATGATAACATGAACAAGATGATGCAAATAACAGCCATTTCGGTTGTGGCCTCTGTTGTTGTAGTGTTATCAAACTAAAATAATTACCAAAATATATTGTTTTGGCGGATATATTATAGAAATTCAAACTATTTTGGATCGTCCTAGGTACCGTTACCGATATAAGTATATGGACTCCGATGGTACTTCATTGGTTGAAGCCTTATCAGAGATTTTATTCACTTTTTGAGTTTTACCCCAAAAACAAAAAAAAGAAAAAAGAAATTGGGAATTTTAGAGAATTTTACGGCGAAAAGTTTGAAATTTTAAGATTTGTGATGAAGTTTTCGTATAGAAGGAAAGCTCCGATTTTCAAATTTGGTACCTCTAAAGAAAATTCGATGAACTCTGGTGGTGTTTTGTTTGAAGTTTTTTTTTTGACATTTTGCTCACTTTTTGAGTTTTACCCCAAAAACAAAATTCGAGAATTTCACGGACAGGTTTGTATAACGATGTTTTTGGGTAGAATGAGTGCTCTAATCAGTACGTTGGATACCACATAAAAGTGGGGATTTCGGCTTTAAATTTTATTTAAGTTCAAGCATTTTTGGATACTTTGATTATTTTCTGAGTTACGTGCCAAGAATGTAGAAGATAACGAAATTATCAAAAAATGCTTGAACTTAAATAAAATTTAAAGCCGAAATCCCCACCCGGCGTCAGAACGGCTGTAATATACCTAAACTATTGTTATAAAAAATTATTCCACGTCGTTTTCAAACTTTTATATACTAAATTAATTTTAATACGTTATAAAAGATTGAAAAAAGTTTTTGCTGGGTATTTTTTAATTTTCTAAGTATATTTTTTGTTAAATTTATGGTTTTTACCAGTACGTATACTAGATAACTTAGCTCGCTTAGAATCGTTTTTTTGATGTTAAATAAAACTTTTGAACCACTGCAACTTCCAAATCAGTGACCCACCCAAAGCGTAGTCGCTACTCCGTCAAACTACCCACCTGATTTAGAGTGATCCCGTAATTTTTTTACCTTATTATCATTACTTTACTTCAATATTTCGTAAACATTGTTAGTTGTGATAAATGATTTCGGGAGGAAAAACGTACTCGTACTATACTTTCTTGTACAGTATGATTTTGCGTATAAATCATTCAATTTATTTTTATTATCGTGAACTGATTGAATAATTGTTATCTAAATTTTACGAACCAATTTTTGAGAAGTAATTACTCGCGCCTTGTTACACTATATAATATACATATTGCTTTTGGACAAATTAATGATCAAATTCGTTTTTTTTAATTATACTGCTTAGAAACTATCAAGTATAATTTATCACTAAAATTACGATCTATTGGAGTATATACGAATTAATTGTTGGCACAATTAGAGAGTCATTTATATATATTGTATGGAACCAATACCGTAAGAAATTGTTAAACATTATTGATTCGAGTTAAGTAAACTCGTGTGTTAACTATACGATTTTATAAATTGAAATGTGCCAATTTCGTAAATCTGTTTGCCACTTTTATAGGAATACGTAGTTCAGATTTAATATCGAAAATTCTAAACTGAAAATTGAAAGTTTTATAAATAAATATAACTACGAAAAGTATTATTTTATGAAAAAAAGAAAAAAAATATGTGTATCAGAATATTACGTTCGTGAAAAAAAAAAAAAAGTGAAATTAATTCATTCTCATGTTCTTTTCGAATCCGTCCCTCTAAATAGGAGTCCAGGAATTTTTCCTTTAAGAACTCGTTAAACACCGCTCTATTATAATGTGTACATAATATACTATCATGTAAAAGTAGCTAGGTGTATTGTTTTTACTGCACGTTTCTATTTTATAGTACCGATTTGTTTTTTCTGCGATTGTGCACAGTTGCAAACAAACGAACGCACGCGGAAATTGAAGGTTGTGTCGACATGCAGCCACGTATAATTACGCTGCGATTAATTATTATTTATAACGTAATAATTGCACTGTCGAAAGCGAATTTCCTGTTAATTGTGTTTTTGTTCATACTCTAAAACGGGCAATGGAAATTCATGTAAATCATCCGGTTCCAACGCGTTCTTCTTGCACGGGACTTAACAGTAATTTGCAGTTTTGGAGGACAAACCACACACACACACTCACACACTTCTAACTTATGTTTGTTGGCTTAAATATTGTTTGTATAAAACAACAATGTAATAGTTAATTTTATGCACTGTGACATGCGTCCTTTGCATTTTTCACACTCGACTTATATGCTTTTGTAATGAAATATAATTCAGGGAAGTACCGCAAAGTGATTGGCCGATACATTGTAACATAAAAAAAAAAAAAAGATTAAAACTGTATATAATGGATAAGAAACGCGTAGAACTAAGTTGCATCGCTTACACAGAGTATGGAACTAAAACGATTTTGTATTGTATTTTGCCAAATTAAAAATTAACTTAAAAAATGACTTAAACGAAATTATTGACCGTCCGGATTCGTAGTGAAAAAAAATAGGTGTCGCTCTGTTGATATATAAAACAGTTTTTCTGACATTTTAAACGCCCAACCACAGATACGTTAAAATTTTATCATCAACAGCGATTGTCAACTAGAAACTAACAAAATATGGCGTTTAGATACTCAAATTGCGGAAGACTGTTTTTCTTTTAGAAATAATTATTGTTATAGATTACACAACGTTGATTTTGATTGTAGTCTTACAAAACAATTTTTACAGTGTAGATATCTTACCGATTTTTGTTTGTTGGCTTTTAATTATTTAATCGAATCGCGTTAAGAAAAATAATATTGTTCATCCAAAATCAAATTAAATTATTCTCCATCTTTTGTCGTAGTACAAACAAGTTCAATCGGTTATGTATTATAGTATGACCAATATAACATCGATTTCTGGCCTTTGGGAACGCTCAATATAGATAAAATTTAAATAAATACAATAATAACATTAAGCACTCGTATTCGTACGATACTCAAGTATTTTTTATAAGTTTCAAGCAGTATTGATTTCAGTATATTGACGCACGCGACCGTCGAATGAATATAATATAACATTAATAATACGTTGCGTTCGATTGGGTTTCAATAACTTTAGTAAGAGATGGAACGTAATACTTGGATTTAGTGTGTTGAAAATATAACACTACAAAACTGTCCATCAGTCTGCATATTAATATTAGTAGGTATATATCAGAAAAAATATCACGATGTGCGTTTACAATAATTGTCTCTCAAACACTCAAATTCAGTTACTATTATTATACTCTATATAAACCGGGATCACTGTGAGTCGCGTGGGTAGTTTGACGGACCAGCGACTACGTTTTTGGTGGGTCACTAGAAGTTGGAAGTTGTGGTTCAAACGTGTTATTTAATATCTGAAAGCGACTGTCAATCATTACGTTCGAAAAAACGATTGAGCTCTGCAGTTGTCTAGTATACGTACTGGTAAATTTTTTTAAAATTTCCAAGTTCTATACTTGGTTCAAAAATTTTTGAATTCACTTTTAAAAAACCCCGCCGTATCTCATCTATTTGAATGTTCTGTGAAAGTTTCAGCTGGTTCCGATCATTATTTTGGATGTTACGGCCATAAAACTAAATCAATATGACGCCAGATTTGGCGATTTCGCCATTTTCGTCGTTTTCGGCGTTCGGAAAACAATCAAAACATCAAAAACTGCTTCGAATGAAATAAAATTTGAAGCCGAAATCACAACTTTTATGCGGTAATCAACCAAATGACTAGTACTGAAATCATTCGAATCGAAGAGCTAGGAAGTTTAAATCAAACGTATATAAAGTGTTTTGAGCTATAAAAAAACACGCGTTGAACCGCAAAAATACGCCATGTTTAATAATATAACAATTTATGCATGGCTGGCGACAAATTCTACGACACGCGTTTATAATAACAATAATAATGCGTTTGTGTGTTTTATCTCGCATTTCACATAATATGTTTTTACGTTTACAAAGTCATACGTGATTTAATATGCAAACACAACGGGAACAGAATTGGTTTCGGCATTTGAAATTAAAGAATTGCTTTTATTATGAAATTGTGTGTCTCGGCCAGGAGCTTACAGTTCGGAAAAACGTTTCTCGTTATTGTTTATATCGGTGAATGTATTTTTAAAAAACGATCGGTTACGATTCGAGATACTGGTTTCCGGAGAATTTTTTTCGCATAGGACCCGATTTAGTAATCCCGCACTCTCAGTTAAATATTAACAGCCCTCCTCCCAGCTTTCTACAAAAACGCACAGGATAGCCTATCCCAGTGAGTGGCTTAAATACAAGTTAGCCCACCACTTCCGTAAAATTTTAATTTCAGCTCTTCGAGTTGCGGCTATGAACAGCCTGAAGCTCTTGTGTTATCTCTACCTGAAATCGATGAATTTCAATCGAACCGTCGTTCGATTTATTTAAAAAATGGGGAATCATCGAAGGTCGGTGTAATAAAAGTCCAGGTACCGAAATCGAGTGATGGTATTGTATAAAACATTTCTCACAATATTGTTATTCACTCGGTGCATAATTCTATGCAACTGTCGCGGTTGTAATTGACTATATAGTAGAAAGTATAATATTATACTACGGTGTGAGGCGATAACTAATAACACCACGTTGAATCTGGCTATTTTTTAAATTTTTTACCGTCGACTATTTTTGTCCACGCACGCGTTATTGTTCGTCGTGTGAATAACGATAAACACAAAGCGCATTAGTGCCCAATTAATTAATGATTGCCGTTGTGAAATCTCAAATGAAAATGTCGGCCGTACGGTCACGTTTAATTTAACTTGATTAAAACGATCCGATGAATCATATGTTGTTTCCGATAAATTATTATTATTATCTTACTGTTATTATATTGCCTACCTATATTTCTTAACGCGGCTGCATTATAATCTCAACCTTATGTAAGTCCGATAAAAATTAAAACTAACCCGATAGTATTATCAATAACTAGAAACGCAAAAATCTGATTCAAAATTGATAGAACCGAACAAATATATATCGTTTAAACGGTTCTCTTTAGAACCTCGTATTGTTGTATCGTATGTGGCTGTGAAGGGCGGTCCACCCCCGTGGGATGAATCGAATCTTTTGAGAGTCTGAGCTTACCGAAAGATTGTATTGAATTTACTTTGATTTCTTTCCTGTAAACAACATGTCTGTCTCGTACGGATACATAGGTATGGTGAAAGATGATCAAATGTTTATAAAAAAATTAGTACTAAAAGTGCGTAGACGTATTTAATTTCGATTTAAAAGCAATTAAAAAAAAAAAAAAAAATTATTAGTCATAACCGAGAACCGCGAACAAATTTCGAAAACTGGTGTAGAAGTTTGTTATGACGTACAGTTTGTTCATTTTTGTATTACAGCTATATGTACTAAAGTTGTTTAAATAAGGTGTAGTTGACATTTTCACACATTGTTACCATAAAAATAAAGTACAAACGTGATTTAAAATTATTTTTGAGTTGTATATAGAACTTTGAATTTTTCAAAATATACGTTGAAAACATAATACGTGTAAAAGATCCTTTTTCATGACAAAAAAAAAAAAAAAAAATACCTTGACCGTTTCTGGTAGAGTTGTCAGCGTGTGTCAGTTATTATACTGTACGTCGTCGTGGATTAGTGGTTACCAATAACTAGATTTATTGATTAGTGTGAATAATAAATGTTTTTCTTTCTTTTTTTTTATCAGTATAATATTATTTTAGAGAAATCTGGCCGAATGCCGATGAAGTAGGAACCGTATTATTCCCCCCGTAATTTTGACTGCGATCCAGTTGATGTTTGTTGAGTTATCTCAATATAAATATTAGTCATAATAATTAATTGTTAATGTATAATTACTAATTAGTGTTATGATAATGTTCTGTACTTCTTTATACTGACCAAGATAATTATTGAAGAGTAGAAACGCGCTTCGTGAGAAAATTCTACTGCGGTAAATAGACCGAACTGCTAGTCTTAAACGTTCACATGGTTGAGTAACTAAACGTCGTTGTTTTTTTAAATGTTATCGATAATTAATTATTAAGTAATAATTAAATACCGCTATTGCATTTTCTCTCTATCTCTACAAGTCTTAAAGTTATCGTTATAATTTAAGGTTAAACCGACTTGCTGAACCAAGGTTTTAAAACCATCATTTTTTTTTATATTTGGCGTTTTACGATTTAACAGTCAGTAATTAGCGTATAGGTGGCGATGGAGGGCAGCGTATCTCATTACAAATTGGTCTCTCCGACATTTAAAAAACTACCAAATTCCCCCCAAATAGGTTTACTTTTGATAGTTTATGTAAATTTTTAAATGGTTTGTATAGATATTTTGAGATATGAAAATAAACGTTAAAGGAAAAAAAACGTGGCGGAAAACCGAAGAAGAGACGAACACGATTGAGAACGATATCGTGACAAGTGGTGGTGTATAAGACACAAGAGAACCCAAAGTATAGTTGGGAAAAAGAAGAAGAAAATGGAGAAGATATATTTTACAACAAGTAGAAAAATGTACAGTATTGAATGTCTAAATGTACAGTCATATTCATGTTAAAAGACGTTTTGCAATGGTTTTATGCGCGAGTCGTGTTCTCATTTTTTTTTCCACGTGTACCAATTTGTGCTGCTTACAATTTACAACGATTTTTCTAGTATATTTTCATGTTGAATAAAAAAATAAATAAATTTATTCTCCTTAACTATTTGTACTATTACAAAGTTGAATGACTGTTTTAAAGTTGGGTGGTGTACTCACAAAACGTTCATTACGCATTATTGGCTATCGCTCTACACTAAGGGGGTTTATAATTTTACAAATATCAAAAAAAAAAAAATTGAGAATTCACACTCGTGAACGCTTTTTGATCTTTAAGCTAATTCGAATCGACGCATAACTTATCCGAAAAATTCAGTGGTGCAAAAAAATTCAAAATAATCGGTGTTACGACCGTAAAAGACCGTAAAAGGCTTATCGACGTATCACATACAGCAAAACTTGCACATTTATTCATGGGACATAATAATATTGTTGTTACTTGTCGTTTGCTTTAGAGTCTTTGTATTTTTATTTTGAGTAACAGTTTTTTGCCGTGGTGATTTCGACGAGTTTATGAGTCATATCTCGAGTTTGTTCGTCTATACCGTGAATGTGTCAACTAGAACGTGTGTGCATATCTCATCGACGTGATATAATAATGTTATATACTTGTGAAACGAACTGCGCGTTATATATTGCGCTCTTCCTGTTTGTCAGACGTTGGTTGTTTATCCACCATCGGTTAAAATGTTGTATAAAAATATTCATGATTTGTTCAATAGTTCGTTTGAAACCCGTCCGTGTGTTTCTCGTTGTTCTATCGAGCTGAAATTTAGCACACAGCCTGCATCGCGAGTCGCCGGATGACAATACAATGACGTATTCCGTTTTTAAAATGATTGCCAACATCCTTTGTCTGTTTTCAATAATGTGTGATTTCAAAGGATTCGAACTTCGATAGCTACCGTTCTTGCTGCACGTTTGGACAGGACTCTACTATTACTACAAACACCTCAAAAGCCAATCCTGAAAACAGGACAGAGGGCCTACTTTGCTTCCAGAAAGATGAGAGAAATCAATTGTAAGAATTGTGTTGATCAGCATCATACAATGTGATAAAGCCCGAAAATCGTTTAAAGATAAATTATGTTCGATGCGACGTATTGAAAGACATCGAGTTTTCACTTATTTTTTCAATCTTAAAGAATTAAAAAGTTATCAAAAATTGTTTGAAATCGACCAAACGACCGCGCCAAATGAAATTTAAAGGATTTATTTTGTAAGAGTTCAATAATGATTAAAAAATACTGTTTAGCTAGTTTTGACGAAGAAGAAACATTCACGATGTTGTGATATTTTGCTGATATTGCAAACTGGTTTTAATAGGTACGTTAATTGGCACGTGTATCCAAGACGCTCTTCTAGCAAAAAAATCGAATAGAAAATGATAGGTAATTTTTTCTTTGAGTTTTATTTTTAATTTATTTTTTTTCTGCATTTGATCATGGTCTGCGCATCTATTGTTAGCAGTTATTTGCAGCGCTCACCTCTTTAGCTTTAGACTTTCTGCTGTATCGCGTTGTGGACAGGCTTTTTTGAGTCAACGAACTGCAGTAGGCGGATTAGATTATGTGCTTGATCGATCTGTGAACTATGGGTTTGTTTGTCTGATATCTGGTGTCTGGCACCGAATCGATAAAAAAAAAACTATAGTAATAACTGCGTGATTAATCATTATGATATATTGCAAGACCACGCTAGAAATTCAAAATGAATACGATTGATTTGATCTAAACACGACTTGTGCTTATTATTATTATTATTGAATATAATACAGTATCGAGGATAAAATTTCAAAAATGTTTTAAACGAAAAATGTATGTAAAAAAAAAAAAAAAAAAAACCAAAAAAACAACCAAACACCGTGAAACAAACTTGTTTTTTAAGCAGTTGTTCGTTTAAAAAGGGCATAACGCCAATAATGTTTACGTGTTGCCGGTTTCTAGTGTTTGAATATGTTTAAAAATTACGAAATCGTATAATATGTTCTTCTGTGGCACGAGTCGTCGCTACTCATTATTCTCATTTTTGTCAAATTAATGGGTGGCATCTTACCAAAACGAAACCGTAAATGTTTTTTATGTATATGAATACTATTCTAAAAAAAAAAAAAAACGTTTTCCCGTTTAAATTCGTTAAAAAAAAATATATTAGTATATATACAGGGGAAATTTTTAATTCAACGTGATAAGGAATAAAAAAAATGAAGTCTTTGAATATTTTAATGTACGATTATAGATTCGTTTGGTAAAGAAATTGTTGTTGTTTTACATATTATGTAGAAAATAATTTATTAATTTTATGCAGGTATTTACCTACCTTATTCGTCATTATTTTCACAGTGGCGATTCAAAACGACAAAGTGGAGATTGCCAAAAATTTAAGTATTATATTTTGATATTAATTTCCCTTGATAATAAGAATTAAAAATGACATTAATTTTTTATAAAATTAATAAAATGCCGCGCACAGAAAAATAATATTTTATTTTGTTATTAATTGTACCATTCACAACTGGTTCTAACCCGTTAGGGATGGTATACAGCCGATAAACATCAATCAAATACTGTTTTGAACCAGATGTAAATGTAAAAATGATTTTAGTGTTTAATATTTCGTATTTAACTATGTCCTATGGGTTGCATAAACACATAGAAATCAAAATCGTTCAGCTATAAAATTTTAATATGCCTATATGTATGAATAAAGGCTAAACATTTTGGCCGTTTTAAAAAACAGCTATTGTGACGCACCAAAAAACTCTGGAAGTTCAAAACTTATTACAAACGAAACACGGATTCGTTTATATTTTTGTTTCGATCGATTTGTTTTTTCTCTAAATTTATAAGTTCATTCTTCGACGTAGGTGCTTGACCTTTAATTTGAACGTCCGTCGCGCTTTCAGAGCTCAAGCGTTATTTCATTAAATACCAACAACAACTCGACGTTTTTATTTTATTCGAATTGAAACGTAAAAAAATAGTGACATCGGTTTCTCTGAATGCTCGTCTGAATTTAATTTATCCGTCGTGTAACGGGTAAAATGTTGGCAATTTTTACCACTTTCAATGCATTTAATTTGACAAAATTTGATTTGCTAAAAAAATCCTCCCGTCACGTAGAATCAACGTGTCGAAGAATCAACTCTCCAAAAAATTAGTTAAAAAACTTAAAGAATTAGTATTATTATAAATTGAAATAACTAGAATTTGGAAATGTCCAATTCAAACTGTAAGAAGTCTTTTCGGTAAAAACGTTTTTGAGGAACAAACAAGACGCGTGCAGGCCCCTCAGTAACGAGCCGAAACCGTTAATTTTAATTTTAAAACGTTTTAATTTGTATTATAAAAAAAAAAAATAGATATCATCACATATTTGGATGATCGATACAGCCTGTTTATCTCTGTGTGAGTGGGTTTTTTCTCGTTTTCTATTTGCAAATTGTTTTTTCATCAGCGAACGAAAAACAATTAAAAGACCCTATGAGATTGTCAATAATTGTCCATAATGTACATTCACAAAACAAGTGATCGGTAGAAAATCAGAGACTTCATTAACTGTAGCGAATGTTTTAAACGCGTTCTGAGATTTGAATAATTGTTAATACCTATTTATACTACTGCGACCTTCGGTTACCTTGCAAAAACGAATAAATTAAAAGTTAAAACACATTTTTATACTTGTATCAACTGTTGGTTCGATAAAATCGAATGGTTGTTTATAGTGGTTTTAAAATCAAAACAAGACATATTTCTTTTAATGCACTGCAGTCATTAATGCAGTTTATAAACATTTTGTTAGTGACTGTGGTTTATCGTTTTCCACGTACATTGTACTCGCCAGCTGTACTGTTAGTTATTATTTTAAATCGTTTAAACTTTGCGCATAACTCTGTCGAGTTAAAAATATCAACGGTCATAAAGAAGGAAAGTGGCATAAAATAGAAAGAGCGTTCTAATATAATCGGGTAAGAAATTTTAAAGAAAAGTCCAAATTATACGACGTGCTTTTGTTAGTGTACCCATGTACAATTATTCATTCTTCAACTATTTTGTTTTCGTTTTTTTTTTTTTTTTATTTTAAAAATTTTTGTTACTAAAAAAACTTCTTGAAATCTTAATTCTAAAAGTTTAACTATTCCATTCTTAAAAATATATTTGAATAATTTAAATTTAATTCTTAAATATTCAATACTATTCAACAGTGTTTACCATTAAGTGTAACATTAGTAACTGTATATGTTAGAGTTGCACAATTTACGATTTTTTTATGTCATATGTATGAGAAGTATGTATGCATAAATATCAACCCGCGTTTGTCCTTGGTTTTTTGGGCCCTTAGCTCAAATATCTCCTTGACCTAAATATGTTTGTATTTATTTATTGTGACGATTTTTGAGGTTGGCAAAATCGGTGTTACAAAAAAAAAAAAAAATAAATAAATAAACTTTATCGTAAACTCCCGCACGATAGTTTCATTTTATAGTTGGATCGTTTCAATAAAAACGTTTCCTATTAATTCTGTCCGCAGATTCGACACGGGCAAAGACGGATACTTGGACTTGGGCGAACTTAAAAGGATGATGGAGAAGCTGGGCGTCCCGCAGACTCATCTGGCGCTCAAGGCCATGATCAAAGAGGTTGACGAGGACGGTGACGACAGGATCAGTTTCCGAGAAGTGCGTACATCTGCAGTATATTCGTCTCGCATTATTATTTACACGATATCCACATAAATAACATGTGCATTGATTGACTTAATAGAAGGTACGAGGGGGAGGGTGGTATCCGATATTTTTTTTTAAATATTTTAGCATAGGTATAACACCCCTATTTAATTTGGTTTATGATCCAATATGCGTAGTAAAAAAAAACAAATTTTTACGGTTTACTTTGGTTTAAATAAAACAAAATTTCGATTCCTACGAAACACAGAAAAGTTGTTAAGCTACTAAACATCATTTTCACTCAATCGAAATCGGATCGCTCCTTCATTTTAGTCGTGGTCTAAACAAAGGACGTATTATAATGACGAACGGTTATCCAACGCCCTGAAAATTTTGGTTTACTGGCGGCAAGATATAAATAGAGATCTAGTCTTCATGGTTGTGATTGATTATGATATTCAAAAACGATCGACGAAGATAATAATTATTACAAACAAGCGTTATGATGACGATTTAAAAATTGCCATTGAATAATGACGACTGGTCATAACATACAAGGTTCTATTAGATCCGTTTCTAAGGAGAATCGTATAGGCATTTCAACGATCACATCATGATGTTTGAACTCGTATATGATGTTATTAGATGTTTGAACTAGATGTAATAAAAATACGGCTTTGAATCAAAAACAAAAACGCAACAGTTCGATCAATTTTTTAACAGAAAAATGCCTAGTCTCTGACAAAGTTACGGATTTCAGTTCTGTAAAAACTAAAAACCTTCGGTACACTTCATATTATTTTAATCTAGACGTTTTTTTTTTACAATACATACGTTTTCTACAGCACAAAATACTTACACTTAAAAACATTTTTTATTTAATTCTAAAACAAAAATTCGTCTATCGAAAAAAGCCTCGATCGTTTACTTATCGAGAAACTTAGATAATCAGAACAACATTAAAATAGTTAACAGGATTCAAATAAATGTTTTATGATTTTGTTGTAGGGAAAACCTATAAAAACATTAGTGTTTTAGCTGGCTAGCTGCTTAACCCGATTCAACAGGGCTCAAACGATCTCTTTGTCATTTATTGGTTTTTGTGTTTGAAAATTTTGGTGAAGAAAAAATTTTTTACGAATTCTTACAAGTTGAAATCTTTATGACGCAAGTCTAGTTATCGGAGCATTGAAATTTCAGAAACTCGTTTAGGAGTAAAATCGGATAAAATGGTAATTTTTCTGCCTTAACAAACAACGTTATCCCTTCTATATAAACGCTATAACCCCGTAGCTGTGAATGTTAACAAAAATTAATAATATCGTAACAGCCATTGTATAACATATTTCCGAAAAATGTTCGATAGTCGGTGTAACGCGAGCAATTTTTTTACCAGCTGCCTATATAGTTGTTAAAAAATGAATGAACAGCTCTAACTGCATTTTTGTCTAACATACTTTACGACAACATCACGCAAACGCATTCATTCGCGATGTGGTCACCGTACAATTTATGTAAATAATATTTTAAACATAATATTATGTAGAAATTATTTCACAACAGTTCGTAACTCGTATATAACAGTTCGCAATTATTTTGTAATTTTTTCTTAAAATGTTTTTCGTATCGGTAAAAGTAACAGTGATAGGCCAACTATTCGTTACGAAAACAACGAAAATATTTTCTTATCGAAAATACATACGTCTTGTTGACGGTGCTTTACTATAATATTATATGCTGGTGGTATTCACATAATCCGTGTGAAATAAACTTTTGAATTATTCTTACAAAAACACGTTTTAAATAAATCGTTGTATTCATTCTTAAAACGCCTTTGAAACAGGTCAATGTAATTTTTGTGTTGTGAAAACTGCATTAATATTTAGTTAATATCAAATGTAAGTAGAAAACAAAAACGCGATTCTGCTTCCTAGAAAGAATCAGTAAATTAGTGTTTTTGTATTTTACAAATTCAAAATCGATTAATCCAAAGTACCAGATGTGTTGTTGTCTGGCTTATTGGTCTATGGTACGACCGAAATTTTAGTTGTGATTGATTTGTGCATGCGAGTGCTTAAATTACATACTCCGAGGTAACAAAATGGTACACATTTGGGTGATGGCGATTTTAGTTAATCCGAAGGGCTCTACTGACGTTTGTTTGTTGCTTCTAAACACAAAGAACGGGAAGGATGGGCATTGACTCGTTTTTAAATTAAACGTGTTACCTTTAAGTTAATCTGTTACCATTTGTAAATTTATTTAAAACTCTAAAAAAAAAAAAGTATTAATAAGAAGAAAATTAAAAAAAAAAAAGTACAAAATTTTTTTTGAAATGAAGGAATTGTCATAGTATAGGTACAAAACCATGAGAGTTACAAATGTGAACCATTGTTATCTATGTTTTAATTAAATAGATTTAAAAAATATAAAAAGTGAACTCTTAACTTGATATTTTTGTTTTTTTCAATCAACTTAACTCAACGAGTTAAGTAAAAGTTGTTAACACGCTCATCCTCAAAAAAATGTACTATATGACTTTTCTGTATATTATTTTACTTAAAATCGTTGGACACCTCGATCCGACGATATAAGTGACGGAAAATGTAATAATTTTATTATTTTAACGTACAAAAATCGTAGAATATTTAAATTGTTGTAGCCTGTAAATGTTTTGATAAAATGTGTTGATCCATCCATAGTTTTTACCCTCAATAAAATATCGTGATCAACACCGTATAATATGATGTTGTTTATCCGTTTGTCCGTACAGTTTTTGTTGATCTACCGCAAAGCGTTCGACGGGTCACTACCCGAGGACTGCGGTCTGAACGAGCTGGCCCGACTGACGGAAATCAATGTGGACGAAGTGGGCGTGATCGGCGCCAAAGAATTTTTCGAGGCCAAGGTATACTTTCGTTTCTGCAAACTTTTAAACTTTTGAGTACCTATATACACGCGTGTATCCAAAATATTAGTAAAATATTATTTGGTTATTTACTCAACGCCGCGTGGCCAGTTTAAAGGCTTTAACGATAAGCAAATTTGGATGACTGTAGGTGAAAAAAAAAAAAACAATTCTAAAACGTCCAATGGTCAATTTTTAAACAAACTTCAAATTCACGTAGGATTGGCTGGGACCATAGATGTTGATTAAATTGTTTACATGTATCATATATTTAAAACCACGTTGGTCCTTGGCTGATAATCATCTAAAAATAGACTTGCGAATAATCGCAAAATAAAAGCAGCTATCTATCGATACCATTTTCAAAGTTCTAGGGCAACTTGGGTGGGACACGTAAAGTTGGCCCACCTTTCAGTTTTTTAACTTTTAAGCCGAAACGATGTACACGTGAATTCTAAAAAAAGACTCTTAAAATTACTTGCAAAATATTGGCAGCGGTTTGGAGTAAATATTGTACTTTGGGTGGGCCACCTTCACAGACGTCAAAACGTCCTATGGTTTATTTTAATAAAGCTTAAATTCTTGTGAGAACCAAGGTGTTGATTGTTGGTTACTCATTACTTTCAATAACCAAACAGCCACGGCACAGAAAATCACAAAGAATAGTTAGCGATGTTATATTCGTATAAAAGATAAAACGTTATCGTAGATACGGATAAAAATCCAAAAATAGAAATTAGTTGCGAAATTGAGTTGACACTTATCTGAGTTTAACCGTGAAAAAATAACTTTCTGTAATTATGTATGTCCCTGTGGAAAAAGTTAGTTAATGTCGCCCTGCTGTAACTCGGAATTTGTTTTTTGTGTTTAATATTGTGCGGATTTTATAACAAGTCTAAAAATCTGGAAATTTCAACAACACACTTGTCTTGTTTGCAGATCGAGTATCAAGGTATTGCGAACCGGTTCGAGTACGAGCTGCGGCAGGAGATGGAAGAAAAAAAAAGGCTAGAGGATGAAAAGTCCAGGAGGAAGATCGCGTTCAAAGAGAAAACCGCAATCTTCCAGTAATGCGTCCAACCGTCAAAAAACCCAACTGTGACCATCATCCATCTCTGCACCTACTGAAGAAATGCTACCCAGTTTTCGTTTTCCTATTTATCGTATACATACTTGTATACTTGGCGACTTGACGTCTGTGTAATGTTACTCCGTTAGTTTGTATAGTTTTCGTTGATATGTGTACTTTACGGGTTAACTTAAAAAAAAAAAAAAAAAAAAAAAAAAAAAATGTATGATTAATTATTTTAGAATATTGGCAATTTGTAATTATTAATCGTGTTTAAGACTCGCCATTACGAACTATTATTAATATATTATACAGTATGTAATTATAATTACTATTCCCTGAACTTAACAAATTTTTAGAAAAAATATTTTTACTTTTCGTTTCATCGTTATACTGTGCGATTTTTTTTTTTTGTAAATGTTTGAATTTTCTCCTATAACCGTACAATATTACGTGTGCACACATAAACAAGTTTTAATAAATTATACAATGTGTAAGTGTTTTATACATTATGTTAAATTTGACATTGTTGTTTTTGGACGCACAGCTAGAAAATAATAATTTTAATAACTATATGGAACCAGCGATCTTAATCAAAACCGGCTTCTTTCAAATCTTTAGCTTCTAAATTACGTTTGTAAAAACATAGCTAATAAATCTTTTTCGGTGTGATGAAATATTTTTGAAAAAGTTCATCAAGAATTATTCAGTTGAATCGCCTCGCTTAAACGAAAATCTTTGTGGAATCGATTCATTCTTTGCTTAAAATCTCAAAAATAAACTGTAAAAAGTTAAGTGATGAAATTTCAAGTTTAGATACATTTGAAAATCATTTCATGTCCGTTCTACCATAATGAGTAATGACCATAATAATGATGATAATAATAATAATAGTACAATTACTTTTGATTTATCGGGAAATGTCTAAAAGATTTTTTGCATAAACCCGTTACCCGTAGTATTTAAATAATAAAAAGATGCCGTGATAACTTTTTAAATAAATTATTCCCAAAACGGCCAAATATAATTAGATATTATTATTATTTTTTTATAATAGTACTAAGAAATATAATTTCAAAATTATAATTAAAACATAATAGTCGCTATAATATTGAAGTACTCATGAAATAATGAAAACCGGATTCGTCAACATTACATGTCCATTTTTAAATTACGCTTATGAAATATTTTGTTCACTAACTATACTGATTCATAAGTGCAGTCCTTGCACTAAAAAAAATTTTACTTGTGCAGTTCTAAAATCCGTCAACCAACAAAGATTAAGACGGGTTTTGTTTGGAGAGATGGGGAGTTTTGTTTAAAAAAAAAAAATATTTTTACATTAAAATACATAATAAAACAGAATAAACTAAAATATATTAAAATAATTGACCATAGTTATTACACTAGCTTCTTGGTTTGTAATTCACATAATAATACTTGCTAGTTTTGTTGTAACAGATTTATTATAATCCATTTTTCAGTTTTACTCAATTTCTTATTTTTTATCTTCTCCACTGAGCGAGAAACAGTTTTGATATTTTTACCACTTTCAACCCTTTTGACCACCTTAAGTGTTGGGTTTAAAAAAAAATTCTTTCTTAGCTGATGTGTCATGTACTTATAAACAAACTATCGGGCAAATTTCAACTTCATGGTTCAAGTAGTTTTCGAGATTTGATGTTTAATGAGTGCGCCATTCACAATATATATACCATCATTGTGTGAATTCACAATCATATTATTATATAATAAAATGTTCTTGTGAAAATAATATAACATATATTATATATATATATATTTTATAATAACAATCTCGTGCAAATAATCAATTTATATACAATAAAATCACATTGACGTGGTGTTGTATAAAAATACCTACTAATTACGTACAAAACCTGTAATAATTTTTTTTTTTTTACTTAATGAACGCATTACTCTAACGTGCGAAATATTGAATACTACAAAAAACATCTAGTCATCAAGTAATAATTACTATAGTTATTAACTATAAATAATTTAAATTTTCATTTTGGAGATTTTTTGATCATAATAGATCAAATCAATTAAGGCATCGATAAAGATTTTGAATATCTGCTAGAAGACTGGCAGTAGGTATTAATCAATTAATTTAGAAGAAGAATACGATTACGAAAAGGATTACGAGGAATCGGTAGAGGAGGAAGAGTACAATACAGTAGAGGAGGAGTACGACAAAACCTATGATGAAGAGGATGTGTACGAAGAAGAGCTATGGGAAGAAGAAGAATGTGTGTTCGACGAAGAGGAAGAAAACTGTGACGATAAGTACGACGAATATCGCGAAATGGGCGATAGAATTGCAGACTTCCTAGAATGGGATAAGTGGAATAAAGTTCCATCCAAAATTCCACAAAAACCGATGCACCAGTATAGGCATAACGTTGAATGTCCATCGACGCGGCTGACGAGCGGCCTGGAACCCGACAAAAAGTACGTAAAAATTCAGTAGTAGGGGCGTATACTATTGTCTTTTATCTAGATATATATAGTAAAAGTTAACCGTTAAAGGAATTTTGAACATGAAAAAAAAATTCATTTCAACAGATTTTGTACGTCTTTTAGCGCTAGAACTGTTTAAAATTTGATAAGCACAATTATTTTCTGTCCGTCGTTTCGTTTGTATCCCGTTTGTATCAGCCGTAAGACACCATTTCTTTTTTTCTGCGAGGTTCGATGTCCTATAAACGTTATTGAGTATATTAATGATAAAAAAATGTACATACAATAATAGACATTAAAGTGTAATCGCATGCCATTTTTTTTTTTTTTTAGTTTTTGTAATCTCAGGCAAATGCGATACCTAGTGACCGCAACAAAAACCTAAATAATATAGGTACGTAAGTATAAAGTATTTTTTTTTTTTTTAGAAATTGTTTTTTTACCGAAAATTTAGTGTTCCTTAACTAGATTTTGTACTTTGATAATAAATTCAAATTACTTTGTATATTCCAACAAAAATAATCGTTTGCATACAATTTAAAAAATCGAATAAAACATTTATTATAGCTTAGACAAAATTAAAAACAATCGGCAGATCGTCTTGCCAAAAACAATCAGGTCAATCTTGCTTGTGAAACAACGCATTAACATGTACATTTTGCACTTAAAATAATATTTGTTTGGAAATGAAGTTGAAATAACATCAACTGCAATAACAGCTGTAGATCTAATTGATTGTATTATATTTTTAAACCAAAACCAAAATGAATATTAAATAACACACGTTGTACCATACTTTATGGGTTGAAGTAAAAATTAAAAGTATATAGAGACGTTATTATAGTTTGGTATGTTGTTACAAAGCAATACCAATAATAACGAAAAAGTATATTATATAATTTTTAAAGATGTAATCAATGATGCGTAAGTATTAAGTTTGTTGAATTCTGAAAGTAGAGAAAATGTGTTGGTTTTTGGGTAATTTTTTTTTATAAACAGATTTTGTGTCTCAGTCAACAAATGTTGCAGTTTACCCCCTTAATCTGTACACCGAAGAAAGCTGCAGAAATTATACGCCTGCACTCACTATGAACTCCGTCTAACGGAAAACTATATATTCACGGTCAAGGGGAATATTTTTGATTGTATAGTTTGAAAATCTAGAAAATTGATGGGCCGTTTTATGACTTGTGAATATTTTAGAAAAAAAAAATTTAAAAAATATATAATAATAAATTATATTATAATATAATAAATTATTATAATTTTTTTTTTAACTTAGTAAAGTTCATTTTGTTTCCTATCCAACTTTACCCATCACAGTTTATTTATTTATTTTTTTTTTTTTTGACATTATAACCCTACATTGACCATTTGGACCATTTCATTGTCTTCTCTATACATACCTAGATTAAAAACAATTGTATACAATTGAATTGTCACGTACTTTTTGTCGGGTTCCAGGCCGCTTGTCAGCCGTGTCGATGGACATTCAACGTTAAGCCTATACTGGTGCATCGGCTTTTGTGGAATTTCGGATGGAACCTTATTCCACGTATCCCATTCCAGGAAGTCTGCGATCCTATAGCCCATTTTGCGATATTCGTCGTATGAATCGCCACAGTTGTCTTCCTCTGCGTCGAAAGCGCATTCTTCTTCTTCCCACTCGTCCTCTTCGTATACATCTCCTTTGTCATAGGTTTTGTCGTACTCCTCCTCTACTATATCGTAATCTTCCTCCTCTACCGATTCCTCGTAAAACTTTTCGTAATCGTATTCTTCTTCTAAATTAATTAATCAATACCTCCTGCCAGTCTTCTAGCAGATATTCAAAATCTTTATCCTTTAGGCCTAAACTGGTGCATCGGCTTTTGTGGAATTTCGGATGGAACCTTATTCCACGTATCCCATTCCAGGAAGTCTGCGATCCTATAGCCCATTTTGCGATATTCGTCGTATGAATCGCCACAGTTTTCTTCCTCTTCGTCGAAAGCACATTCTTCTTCTTCCCACAGCTCTTCTTCGTACACATCCTCTTCGTCATAGATTTTGTCGGATTCCTCCTCTACTGTATTGTACTCTTCCTCCTCTATAGATTCTTCGTATTCCTCTTCGTAGTCGTATTCTTCTGATTCGCTGTCTCTATAATACATATGATTACGTGTTGATTGAGTATTGCATATTACCGGGGCTGTGTCAAATGGGGGGGTCACCAGGCACGTAACCAGGGGGGGGCCAGGGTGGGCCGGGCACCCCTAAAAAAATCATTGGCCCTTAGCTGGCACCCCCGGAAAATATATAAACTCCCCTCCCCCGAAATTTTTTCTTATTACGCCCCTGTCTCTAGATAGATACCGTTGGGGGCCAAAATTATATGGCCCCCCTGTTGACAAAATCCTGGTTACGTGCCTGGGGGTCACATTGGACGATGATACGGGTGTTAATTTTTTTTTATGCTTATAAACCATATTATATTCTGTTGAAATACTTTTTTTGTCTCCAACCGCAGAAAATTCCTAAAATCACCATTAAAATAATCTCAAAAGTTATCGAAGAAATCTCGACTTGGTTTGTTTCTAATTTCATGCACTAAACAAAACTACTGATCATACTTCATATTCAGAGGTTCCGGCTCTGGAATCGTATTTAGGTTTTTGCATTTTGACACTATCTCGTATATCTCAGTGGCTCTGCTAGAACTACGCGCTAGTTTACATTTTCATTTGCTGTAGGCATATCGAAATAGTAAAAAATAAGCAACTTTTTAATGAACTTTATAACAAAATATATCGTTAGACTATTAGCCAAATAAACAAATCAAATTTTGATTTTAGTACCCAGCCTGGTCACCCGTAGCAACCACAAATAAACAAAAAGAAATAATAATTGTATTTTTGACGAAAATTGTGTTTTGACAATTTGAAATTCCTAAGGTGTGAAGTTTCGGAATGAAAACTATCCAACTTTTTTCTTAGTAAACTTACTAAAACTTTTACTGTGGACCAATTTTGTACTCCGATGAATCACCCGAAATTAAAAGTTCGATGGCATGGAGGCATTGGTGTATTGGGAAAGAGTTTTTCTTTTTATATTTTTACATTATCTCATTTCTAAACTTTAAACTAAAATCATTACACCGCGTTAAAAAAAACGTATTCAAAGCCGACCCCCACAATTATTCACCATAATAAATATGCCATGGATACTTACTCTATAAAAGAGAGCTCTAGGAGGTCCATGGAGGCCATAGACTTACCCAGGCTAAAGAAAAACAGCAGATCATACATAGGTGTACTAAATAAATATTTTTTAAATAGACGATCATAATAATATCGTATATATCTATGTGTAAACTGGTTTTATTACGAAAACATATTAAGAATTTTATATAATTTTTAGAATTATGAAATGACGGTGTAAAAATAAACGTTTTTTTTTGTTAAACTTTCACATTTTTTAAAGACTTGTCTAAATAAATAAATGATGAAGTATCGAACCGATGTTGTTAAAATATAAAATACCTTTCGTACTCGTCGTCCGTGTATAGGGGAACATCGGCGGCGCTCGGCTTTGGGTAACATATTTTGCAAGCCATCGTTGTTGCGGTTTGTGTCGAGTGAATAAAAATGTAGTTAAAAAGTTTGTATGTTCAATAAAAATAAAAATTTAAAAATTTTGTTCGATGTATTAATTATTTTAAAATAGCGCTTTATCGTGTTGGAAATGTTTTTGTTCGTTTTTTTTTTGTTCGTGTTTAAAATCGTCACTTTTCCAGTCGTCGCGGTCGTAAACAGTCGTTTGTCGCTGTTACTTATAATACTAGTATATGGCCGTTTCCAGGAAACCGCGGTTGCAGCCAGTGTCGTCGACGTGCACAACACAGATTCATTTACAATAGACGCGCGACAAAAATGTTTATTCATATATTTTTTTAATTTTTTTAGATTCATATATGTCATTAAGGAGGGTCTTATGAGTGTTCCACTGAAATGTCTGTCGATTTTGATCATTTTTGAGGGAGTTAAGGAACTTTAAAATTTTCGTTATTTTGGGCGGCCGTATTTCTTATGGGAGGCACTAATAATTACGGGAAACGTGTTTTTTACACGTCGGTTTAGTTTTTTTTTTTCGATTTTTGTGATCACTTTTTTGGTAAAAAAAATGCTCCGATTTTAACGTACGATATCTCAAAAGATAGATAATTTATCCAAGACGGTACTTTATTTGAAGCATTTTTAAAATTTTTAATTATTTTTTAAGTTCTGAGGAAAAAATGAAAACGATCAAATTCCCAAAAGTTCTCCGTTCGACTTAAAATTTATATGTGTCATTAGAAAGGGTCTAACGAGTTTACTGCTTGGTTTTAAATCGATTTCGATCATTTTTTAAGGAAGTTATGGAATTTTGAAATTGTTGACTTATTGAATTTTATGCAGTTATTGTTTCATAAAACATCTAGTCTTACCGGTGGGGGGGGGCGTGTATTTCTTTCTTATGGGGAGGAACAAACGATTCAAAATAAAAATCGGACCAAGCTGAAACTTTTACATAACGCTAAAGTGGGATTACATACAGATTTGATAAAAGTTTTTATTGATAAATTTATGTACCAGGACCCCATGAATCGACGTTTCATAGTTATGTGCACACGCCCATGGCACCATATAAGTGAAAACGGGTCTCCACTTGGCCAGGGTCCCATGAAGCCAACGTTTGCGTTCCTCAAACACGTGTACGCGAACGTCGCGTCGGTTTCGTGTCGCATCATGCGGATCAATAAATATAGCCCATCGCTCCGCGAATTTTTAAATTTTTGGTACCAGGGTCCCATGAAGCTAACTTTCGCGTTTCAAGTGCACCACGTGACAAAAATGTGGCCACAAACACGTGTACGCAAACGTCGCGTCGGTTTCGTGCCGCATCATGCGGATCATGGGTCCCTGGTACCACAATGGGCTAAAATACACATATTTGCGGCCAGTTTTGCGTGAACGGTGGTGGTGGTGTTAATTATAATATAACTATAGAATATTGATAATATTTATTATTATAGAATATTTAAAATATTTATATTTATAGAATATTTATAATATTTATATTTATAGAATATTAATAATATTTATAATTATAGAATATTTATAATATTTATGATTATAGAATATTTATAATATTTATAATATTTATAATTATAGAATATTTATAATATTTATGATTATAGAATATTTATAATATTTATAATGATAGAATATTATAATTTAATCAATAAATATAGCCCATCGAACCACAAATTTTTCAATTTTTGATACCAGGGTCCCATGAAGCCGACGTTCCCGTTTCAAGCGCACCACGTGACAAAAATGTGGCCACAAACACGTGTACGCAAACGTCGCGTCGGTTTCGTGCCGCATCATGCGGATCATGGGTCCCTGGTACCACAGTGGGCTAAAATGTCTGTAATTGCGGCCAATTTTTTCTTGAACGATTGCATTAACTAAAGAACAGTTAAAATATAATAGATCCTATCTTCAAGTATGATGACAGACCCGAGATAGTATGTACGTATCTCAATCATAAGTAACTGAAGTTTTTTTTATTTGGTCAACAAAAAAATATTTTTATTAAATCGAAAATAGTGAATCGCTAATAAACGTCCAAATGGCCGTTATTTATAAAATTATACGAATTCATATAAACGTTATATTTTTCGGGTTTTAGATTCTGAGCGTTAGCGAAGAATGTATTGGTTTTACAATGATGTTTTTTTTTTCTGTTATCAAAAAATCTTGTAGAAAACCAGCACCAATTTTAACGAATGATACCTGAAAAGATAGATGGATCCGAAATGGTACTTTATTTAAAGGGTTTTTTAAAATTTTGATTATTTTCGAAGTTCTGCTAATTTTTCGAATTGCTCCGACTTGAAATTCACATATGTCATTTAGAAGGGTCTAATGAGTGTTCCGCTGAAATGTCAGTCAATTTGGTTCATTTTTGAGGGAGTTATGGAACTTTAAAGTTTTGAATTATTGAACTTTACGCAGTTATTGTTCCATAAAACTACTAGTTTTTACGTTTAAGTCACGAAACTTTAATACAATCTAAACAAGATAGTTTTACACATGTGGTTAAAAAATTTAGAAAATTGGTTAACATAATTTTTGTTTATAGCCGATTATAAGTTGTTATTTTGTCGTAAAACTCGTCATTCCGGGCGGCCGTGTATTTCTTATAGGGTGAACAAATAATTGCGGGAAACGTGTTTTTTCCTCATCGATTTAGATTTTTTTGATCATAACATCCAAACTTAAGATCAGACCTTACATAATACTAAAATAGGAAAGATGCAGATTTGATAAAAGTTTTTATTGTTAAAGTAATGTTTTTACTACGACGTATACTAGACAACTGAGCTCGCTCAGAATCGTATTTTCGATGGCAATGATTTATCGTTGCTTTCAGAAATTAAATAATGCGTTCAAACCACAACTTCTAAGCTAGGGACCCACCCAAAGCGTAGTCGCTACCCCGTCAAACTACCCACGCGACCTAGACTGATCCCGGCACTTTCTTTTCTTTTTTTTTTGCAGCGCTCACCATTTGTTTTTAGCTTTAGACTTTTATCCGCATTTTTCTGCGGTATTGCGTTGTGGTAAAATAATGTTTGACGATAAGTGGTTTTAATAAATGTGAGTGATACACCGCTAGTATTTATAGACATTCAAAGGTATTTGACTCATAATCTCAGGTCAATCCAGTGCTCGAATCGTGGGAGGACGGGACGTAGGTGGGTAAGTACACTTCCTCATGAAATAATGAAAACCGGATTCGTCAACTTTACACGTCCATTTTGAAATTATGCCTATGAAATCCGTTATATATACAGATTCATAAGTGCAGGCCTTGCACTAAGAAAATTTTCACTTACTTGTGCAATTCTAAAATCCGTCAACCATCAAAGATTAGGACAGGTTCCGCTTGGAGGGATAAGAAGTTTTAGTCTAAAAAAAATTTATTTTTTACGTTATAATATATATATATATATTAAACAGAATAAACTAAAATATATTAAAATCGTTGTCCATAGTTATTATACTATCTTTTCGGTATGTAATTCAGATAATAATACTTGCTAGTTTTGTTTAAATAGATTTATTATAAAACATTTTTCAGTTTAACTCCATTTCTTATTTTTTATCTCTACCGCTGAGTAAAAAACAGTTTTGATATTTTTACCACTTTCGACCCTTTTGACCACCTTAAGTGTTAGATTTAAAAAAATCCTTTCTTAGTTGATGACTCCTATCCTTATAAACAAACTACCTGCCAAATTTCAAAATGTTCTAGTGAAAATAATATAACATATTTATGTATATATATTTTATATTAACAATTTCGTGCAAATAATCAATTTACAATAAAATAAAATACAATTAAATTATACAATAAAATCATAATGACGTGGTGTTGCATATAATTGTGTATCTACTAGCTACGTGGTTTGACGTACAAAATCTGCAATTTTTTTTTTTTTTTTACTTAATGAACGCATTACTTTCACGTGCAAAATATCGAATACTACAAAAAACAGCTAGTCATCAAGTAATATATACTATAGTAACTAACTATGAAAAATATAAAATTTCATTTTGGAAATTTTTTGAATGAAAACAAACCATTATTGAAAGAAAAACATTTTAATAAGTATATTTTTATACATATATTATAGATAAATATATACGTAGTATACAAATATTTAGTTACATATTATATTTGTAAATATATATTCTTATAAAAATAATAATAAATATATTATTATTATCATTATTATATAACCTAATACCTCCTAAAAAAAAAAAATCCAAAATGAAATTTTGTAGTATTAATTAAGTACGTATTTCGAGAACAAAACGTATTAGAATCATTAAAATGATTTCGAATTTAAAAAAAAAATTCATATCTGCAGATTATGTACGTCGCATAGCGCTAGTACTGTTTAAAATTTGAAAAGCACAATAATTTTTTGTCCGTCGTCTGGTTTGTATCCCAAGACTTCCCGTATTTGACGTTTTTGTTCAGCCGTAAGACACCATTTCTTTTTTTCTGCCGGTTTCGATTCCCTATAAACGTTATTGAGTGAATTAATGAACAAAAAATGTACGTACAATAATAGACATAAAGTGTAATCGCATGCCGTTTTTTATTTTAGTTATTTTAATCTCAGGCAAATGCGATATATAGTGACCGCAAAAAAACCTCTAAAATTAAATATTTTTGTATGTTATCTGTAGCTCTAACTTCTATGTTTGCAAACTTTGATAGATTTATTATGATGATGTGCAAATAAAAAAAAATACTGTTTTCCTACATATGGTTTGATGCGTTTGCAGGGTGACTGTGCAGAAAAGTGCCCCAGCTGCTACACGTCCACTCGATAAAACAAAAAATCGCGATGAACACGTCTAAATGAAATCGAGTGCCTTCATCTTATTGAATAATGTAAAGATTAAAGTCATTTATTTTTGGTTTGCGATAATTTCCCTGTGCATATAGCAGTTTTCTATTAGTGTCTGTAAAACAACAAATCTACGATAGTTCTACGAGACGCGAGAATACCCAGAATACCCGTTAAAAAACAGACGCGAGCATGATAATAGTATAATATTTGTGAAAGTATGGCGTATGAGGTATATTTATATTTTATAAGTCGTAGACTATATGTGTCCAATTAGTTTTAATCTGCAATGTCATTGTAATTAAAAAAAATGCATATTCAATAATGTAATTCGTATGTATAAAAACTCTATAAGTCAAGTATTAAATGAGCTGTAATTTAAGTTAAACTAATAGGATTTTTAAGATTAGATTGTGTAATTAATATTATAAAAGTAAGTAGGTACCTACTCTGTATTTTAAACATTAAAAACTCGTTTACAATTTTCTCGAAACGTTTGTTCAAAAATCACATTCGTTAAAAGGAGGTGTTGGAACAACACGAAAATATTTTATTTTTACGTTTAGCAATATACTTACTTGGCGATCGGGACTGGGACAGTATTTTTTACTGCAGCCTTTGTCACTGGTACGGGTTTTTTCAATATCGAACACAACGGCTTGTTTTCATTGTTGTTAGGCTCATACGAATGCTTAAAAAGTTTTTCAAAAACATCGTCGGACTCCCAAGAGAAATTTGCTTGTGGCCTTCCTATTTTGTCTTGCTCAGCGTACAATTCTGACGGCCTGAAATAGTCATCATGTACTATACTAAATTCATTAAAATGCGATATAAGTCGCAGAAATTATTCCTTTGTCGTTCATCTGAATAAGAACCTGTTATAGAATCATAATGTTTTTAAATCAATAATTTTTAATTCTATTAAATAGCAAAATTATTTGACTCAGTAATTTATATAAGTATTCGTTTGTAACTTGAGGATATGGGTGTACTTGCAGTGAACGGAAAATTATTAGAATCATTTTGTCTAAACGATGTATAGTTTTTTATTCGCTTATGTTTTTTTATGAAGTTTTTCACTTTTTATTTTCACCGTAAATTATTTGAACTTTATCGATAAGAAAGTAGACACAACATAATAATATGAGGAGAAGCGTTTGACCTACATAATTTGTTTTGATTTCCCTCACTTCAAAATTAACATTTCTAATGTAAATTTTATGATCATGTGAGCACTATCGCTCTCCTCTCAAAAATTTAGATTGATTATACGAGTAGGTATACCTATTTAATCCGTCTATCAGTATAATTATACAATAATCTACAAACGTTTACACTATTTATCAGTTATATCAGTTTTATAAATTGGCTGTTTCAAAACCTAATAAAAAGTTTCTAAAGTTACGTTATAGTTAGTTATTTTAATTTGACATAACTTATTTTCTTGTGGACGTGAATAAACATTGATTAAATTTTAAATCCTCAATTATTCAAATGTTTTCTAATAAATTGGTCTGAATTTTATATTATGAGAGACTATACTCAACTTATTTCAATAGGTTTAATTATAATTATTTCTATATTTTTAGGGCCATTGTAAACGTAGTATCGACTATTGGTATACTAAAAATAAAAATAAAAATGAAACCTAAATTTAACATTACCTATCATGTCTCAGTGGACTG
The DNA here is from genome assembly GCA_017140985.1 of Hormaphis cornu. Taxonomy (NCBI): domain Eukaryota; kingdom Metazoa; phylum Arthropoda; class Insecta; order Hemiptera; family Hormaphididae; genus Hormaphis; species Hormaphis cornu. The sequence goes on from CM029357.1 coordinate 17,170,502, forward strand.
ACGTGTGCGGCTTTTTTCAGGTAATCTTCGTAGAGGCTATTCGTTTTTTGAACCTTTCGAGGAGTGTTATCGGCCTCATAGTGTTCTTCTAGACTTGAGCAATTACTCACAACATAATACTGACACTTAACAACTTCGTTGAATGATACTCGTTTTTTTGTTAGACATCTGCAAACATTATAAATATAGTTTATTGTTTTAATAACACAATTTATGTATTGATTAGACATTTCCAAGAGGAAACTTACACCACACGATTAAAAGAGATATCGACAAGAACACGTTTTAAAGTAACTACGTTAGTTTTAAAATAATATAGGTACGTAAGTATTAAGTATATTTTTTTTTTTTTAGAAATTATTTTTTTACCGAAGACTTAGTGTACCTATCTAGATTTTGTACTTTGATAATAAATTCAAATTACATTGAATATTTTAATAAAAATTATCGTTCGTATACTATTTAAAAAATCGAATAAAACATTTATTATAGTTTAGACAAAATTAAAAACAATCGGCAGATCGCCTTGCCAAACACAATAAGAACAATCTTACTTGTGAAACAATGCATAAACATGTGTACATTTTTACTTTAAATAATAAGGACCTAATTGATTGTACTATATTTTTGAACCAAAACCATAATGAAGATTATGAAACACACGTTGTTAGTGTACTTTTTGGATTGGTTATTATTTGAGAATAAATTGTGATCACACAAATTTTAAAACTAGAGCAATGACTTGTTGGTACCTATGTACAGGTTCTGCTTTAAATTATAGCCTAGGTCAAAAATATTAAAAATCTTGAAAATAGATTGGCCGTATTACTACGACTTGTGAATACTTTAGAAAAAAAAACATGAATTATTTATTTATTTTATTTTTTTTTTTTAACTGAGTTAATTTCATTTTGTTTTCTATCCAACTTCACCTATCGCAGTTTGTTTATTTTTTATTTTTGACATTATTGCCCAATATTGACCATTTGGACGATTTCATTGTCTTCTCTATACATACCTAGATTAAAAACAATTGTACATGCCACAAATATTGAATGTAACGTACTTTTTGTCAGGTTCAAGGCCGCTTGTCAGCCGCGTCGATGAACATTCAACGTAAGGTTTATACTGGTCGATCGGCTTTTGTCGAATTTTGGATGGAATTTTATTCCATTTATCCCATTCTAGGAAGTCTGCTATTTTATCGCCCATTTCGCGATATTCGCCGTACGTATCGTTAGAGTTTTCTTCCTCTTCTTCGAACACACATTCTTCTTCTTCCCATACCTCTTCTTCGTACACATCCTCTTCTTCATAGAATTGGTCGGATTCTTCCTTTACTGTATTGTACGCTTCCTCCTCTATAGATTCTTCGTATTCCTCTTGGTAGTCGTATTCTTCGTCTGATTCGCTGTCTCTATAATACATATGATTACGTGTTGACTGAGTATTGCATATTACCGGGGCTGTGTTAAATGGGGGGGGGTCACTTAGGACGATGATATGGGTGTTAATTTTTTTTTATGCTTATAAACCATATTATGTTCTGTTAAAATACTTTTTTGGTGTCCAACCGCAGAAAATTCCTAAAATCACCACCAAAATAATCTCAAAGGTTATCGAAGACATCTCAACTTGGTTGGTTTCTAACTTCATCGCACTAAACAAAACTACTGGCCAAATTTCATATTCAAAGGTTCAGAGGTTCCGGCTCTGGAATATTATATACGTTTTTGCATTTTGACCCCTCTTAAGAGTTAAACTTTCAAAAATGCAGTAACAGATATTTCGTTATTTTTATTTCAGAGTTTATGAGTGTTACATTTTAAAAAAATCTGACGTATAAATAATACTTTCAATATTATAAGCCGCCCTCCTTAACCCGATTGATAGTTAAATTTTCGAAAGTATGGTACTTAGTAGATTTTTCATTACTATCATACGTTTCAAAGTATATATTACGATACTTTCATTATCTATATCTCAGTGACTGTGCTAGAACCACGCGCTAGGTTACATTTGCATTTGCTATAGGCATATCGAAATAGTAAAAAAAGCAACTTTATAATAAATTTTATAAAATCAACAAAATATGTCGTAAGACTAATAGCCAAATAAACAACTATAATTTTGTTTTTAGTAGCCAGCCTGGTCATCCATAGCAACCACAAATAAACAAAAAAAAAAATAATAATCGTATTTTTGATGAAAATTGTGTTTTGACAATTTGAAAATCCTTAGGTGTGGAGTTTCGGAATGAAAAGTATCCAACTTTTTACTTAGTAAACTAAGTAACACTTTTACTGTGGACCAATTTTGTACTCCGATAAATCACCAGAGATTAAAAGTTCGGCGGCACGGAGGCTTTAGTGTATTTGGAAAGAGTTTTCCTTTTTATATTTTTATACCATCTCATTTCTAAACTTTAAACTAAAATCATTACACCGCGTTAAAAAAAACGTATTCAAAGCCGACCCCCACAATTATTCACCATAATAAATATGCCATGGATACTTACTCTATAAAAGAGAGCTCTAGGGGGCCATGGAGGCCGTAGACTCACCCAGGCCAAAGAAAAACAGCATATCATACATAGGTGTACTAAATAAATATTTTTTTAATAGGCGATCATAATAATATCGTATATATCTATGTGTAAACTGGTTTTATTACCAAAACATATAAGAATTATGAAATGATGGTTTTTTTTGTTAAACTTTCACATTTTTTAAAGACTTGTCTAAATAAATAAATGAAGAAGTATCGATCCGATGTTGTTAAAATATAAAATACCTTTCGTATAAGTGTATATAGGGAACATCGTCGGCGCTCGTCTCTGGGTAACATATCTTGCAAGCCATCGTTGTTGCCTTTTGTGTCGAGTAAATAAAAATGTAGTTAAAAAGTTTGTATGTTCAATAAAAATTAAAACTTAAAAATTTTGTTCGATGTATTAATTATTTTAAAATAACGCGTTATCGTGCTGGAAATGTTAAAAACGTTACTTTCCCGGTCGTCGCGATAAAAATTGTTCGGTCGTCGTAGTTAAAATATTAAAACTTATAAATTTTAATCAGTATATATATTGTTTTAAAATGACGTGTAAGCTATTTAAAAACTTGAAATTTTTTACTGCGGACTAATAATTCGTTCGTCGTTGTTACATATAAAACTAGTATATGGTCGTTTCCAGGAAACCGCGGTTGCAGCCAGTGTCGTCGACGTGCACAATTGTTTAAATAGGGAAAATATTATAAATGTTGATTTAAAAATACGCTTTAAACATTTTTATTTTTTTTGTAAAAAACTATTATAAGCTGGCTAAGACGTCGTTAAAAAAATCTCAATGGTTGATTGAATTCCCTTTAGTTATAATGTTTGACGATAAGTGGTTATATTAAATGTGAGTGATACACCGCGAGTATTTATAGTCAAAGGACATTCAAAGTTATTTCACTCAATATCTCAGGAAAATCTACTTGAGAATTTCATAGTTTATGCTACGAGAAGATAACTTTGAACATTCTTCTCTTCTCAAACGAATGAATATCAAAATCAATAACTGCAAGTTGTGCAAAGGTTTACTTTGTTTGTTTTATATGCAAGAAAATTACACCAAATTATAAAAATAATTTCATTACCAGTAATGCTCACAAATTAAAAACGCCCTATTCCACTAAACTTATACCCGACCTAGAATTACTGCCATCTTTAAATAGATAAATAGTTAATAATTTTTTCATCAACATTTTCCCTTGTATAGACCACAACAAGCCAGTCAAAAATAAATGCATACTAATCCGATTTAGATTATTTAAAAATATTTGAGTAACTTTACCACTCTTTTAATGTTTTGTTGGAAGCAAGATTTTGATATTTTTATCCGAGTAGGTAATTTAGAATACACAATTTTAAATTTTGTAAAATATAAACATTTGTTTTTTGTTATTTGAGATGAATTGAAGTAAACCGAAAATAAAAACATAACTCCGCTACCTTATGAGCATAAAGAATTAGGCTATCAGTGTGTTGTATTTTACAAATTCATAATCGATTAATCCTAAGTACCCGAATTTTTGTCCGACTTATAAGTCTATAGTACGCCTGAAATTTTCATTGCGATCGATTCGTGCATGCCCGTGCTTACATTACGACAAATACTCGGAGATAACAAAGTGGTGAACGCGGATCCATTGGTGTGGTGGGGCAATTGGTTATTTTTAGTTTAATCTGAAGTTTACTGAAGCTAGTTTTTTGCTTTTAAACACAAAAAACGAAAAGATTTATAGTAAATTGCCTATAATATGATAACTCATTTGAATCTTTGGGTAAGGTTTGAGTTTGGGTCCTAACTACCTAACCTACCTATCGAACGCCTTTAAGGTCGGAAAGTGTATTAATTTTAACGTACACAAATTAAAAAATATTTAAATTACTATAGTGAGTACAGTAATTAACTGAGTTTTTAATTAATTGAGTTGGTATAAGTACCTATTTCAGTCTTTCTTCTATAAGAAATCTATACATTCTTTGCTTAGGATATGAAAATCGATTACGAACAGTGATGAAGTTTGAAAATCGTTCCGTGTTTGTTCTACTATGACCATAATTTAAAATAGTAGGTACAATTACTTTTTATTTTTTAGAAATTTTTTGGCGGTCTGTAAAAGATGTTTTGCATGAAGTCTCCCGTAAATTTTATTTAGAAAATGGTTAGGTGCTGTGATAATTTTTAGTATAGAAATAATAGCGAAACGCCAAAACGTAATAAGTTTTTATTATTTATTTATATAGTTTACTGTGAATCAAATTATAATCAAAACATGATAGTCTCTATAAATTGAAGTCAACATTCCCATGAAAACCGGATTTGTATAGTAGCTTATTTTGGTTTCATTTTCATTAGAGTTTCCATCATCGCGACCACGCGTTCCTTCATCTGTGAAAAAGACCCACTTATTAGATAAGTGTTGTATTTTATACTGGTTCCATTAAAAATAATGTATAAATATAATGATCAAGATGCTAATGTGTACACAGATCAATAATAATAATTATAACTAAAAAGTAAAATGCGACTTCGCGTCGGAGTTGGTTACAGTTTCGGGTGGATTAATGGTTTCGAAGACGTAGTTTGGTGTTTATACTAAATTTGTGAAAATTGCTATTAGAAATTACTATTCTAAGCAAACTAATAGTGAGTCAGCAAAATTTTAGAGCTTTGTAAATGGCTCAAAAATATTTCTTAAACTCTTATGGCGTTTTAACTTAATCCATATTACAAGAATGTTTTATTTCAATTTGTTAAATTTCAATTAGTTTGAATAATTTTGAGATTGCCAAAAAAATAAATCGGATGAATAGAACAAAATAAATATGGAATAAAAATTATATACCTATGGAATTGTGTGTGAATGTTTGTTACCTAGACCTTATGAAAAATGTATGTTTAAATACACACGAAACCTATAAAATTTTAAAAATATTCAAAATTCTACACTTGACTCTAAAATGATCGAATTTTCAATAAATTTGAACAGTTTCTATAAAAGTTTCTGCTAAAAACAAAATGACAAACACAAAAAAGTAATAAAACGTCTTTAAACCAAAACACTAAACGAATCCAGTATTCAAAAAAATGTCAATTGCATTGAATAATGTACTCTTTAAACTATGTTTGAGTTTCAAATCTTTAAAATTCATCAAAATTCTAATATCCAAAAAAAAAAAAAATTTATTATACTTACACCCGGAGATTCTTTGAGAGCGCAAATAACAAACTGCTCGGAAAGGTCACATTTATCGGCTCCTTTAACTGAAACAATTATATAATATTGTTCGATATTATTTCGTTTTTGTAACGTAAAACGTCGATTGCACAGGCGGCGGACTGGAGAGACAATAGAACATTTACATACGCAGGGTTAAAATTACTGACTATAGGTACTTCATTAATTTTTGTTAAAAATTAAATGTCTATAGACATAGACCATTACAGTAGTCAAGAACAATATTGATAGTTAGAAAAAAGACAATATTTAGTATGAACCCTAATTATTAATGACACCTAATGTGACTTTCAATTTATATTTTTCAAATTGAATTGTTGTTCATTGGTTTTTTGATTGGATACAAAAATACTAGGTATACAGCAGTTGATTTGAACTGTGGTGTATTTCACCTGGGCGCTTCAGCTGCGTTTTACAAATGAGGCCCTGAGGCCTAAAACTATAGCCAATATTTGTAACTGTAGGTAATTTTTTTAAACAAAATATATAATTTTAGATTTATGGTTGTGTTTGTAAGAGTTTCATAAAAATTTTTACACGATTACCTCCTATCAGCTGTTATATAAAATCAAAATTAGTTTTAAAATCCCAAATTTCAAATTTGGGATATCCACTATACCTTATATAAGTGCAACACTTAGGAAATGTGTGGAAGTCCTTCGTCTCGTTTATGTGCCACGCATATAGTTTTCGAAAATTTTGTGTAGGTTCTTTTTCACATAAATCTTAACTAAAGGTTTACCTTTCCTAAATTTTGTTTTAGGTTTTAATGCATCTATGATTAGGAGGGGCCCTATTAAATCAGAACGTTCCTGCCCTTAAATACATAGATACGCCACTGGATTTGAATAATTTTTGTAGTATTTCAACGTATAAGTCACATTTTTAACCGATTTTAAAAAGGAATGTTCAAAAAGTTCTATGTCTGACTGGGTATTTTTTTTCATGTACGTTTTTCGATTACTCCTCCCATTTACGAACCGATCTTGATGATTCTCTATATTGAATTGCAAATAAAACGGTATGAATAATGTGAACACGGAAAGTAATAAAATTCCAGTAAAAATTATGATGTAAAAGAGCCTTTTAACAAAAAAAATTAAACCTACTTCAAAAAAACAAACAAAAAGTACTAGGAAGTATAAAATAATTATATGAAAATTCAATATTTTTTGAGTCGGTGCCGTGAATTCCTTTAAATTATTAATTATTGTTATTTTAATATATTGAACTCTAAATTTGTCCTTTTCTCATACCTTTTTGCAGTAAGCTGTTTTTTTTTTTTCAATTAAACATTTTGGATGGCATCGACTCCCAAGAAAAGAGATGAAATTTTGTCTTTTCATTCAATTATTTTGCATACTTTTTAGTGTTTTTTTTTTTTTTTTTTTTTACGTTTTGAAGTCTGTTTTATTTTTTTGTTAAAATTTTTCTTTAGGAAAACGCGGTATATCGCTTACCGTGTTGACATTTGTCGTAAATAGTTTGGAGCTGGGACTTGATGTTCGGGTTGTTGATCTTGTTCACGAACTCCAGGAATTTTTCGGGCACCGCTTTTCCGTCTTTGTCGATCTAGATAGTGTATTATAATATTTTATATTCACGACAATTATTATCCAACTCGAAAAGTTCCTCAAACGCATTTTTCACGACGCGTTCTATACTGCTTGAGAAGGTATATTATTATATTATGTACATATGGCTGGCACGATTTGGAGAGCTGAAATTAAAGTGTTTGGGAAAAGCAATTTGTACAAAGTTCCCCCCCACTGAAATAAGATGTTCCCAAGTTTTTTTTTAAAGTCAGATGGGGGCTTCAGACTGGCCAGAGAAGGCCCTCGAATTGTGCCAAAATTCGCGTAGGTAATATAATTGGTTAAAAGCGTAGAGAAACAAATGAAAATTATCAGTGGCGTCAGTGATTTGTGCTGGGGGGGGGGGGGGGGTCCAAACTGCGCACGCCAAAAACAAAAAACTTAATATAAATACGAGGAAAAACGTTGTCAAATTCTATGTGTGGCGTGTACTATTATACGGACAGGGCAAGAAGAAGTTGATGGAAGCCATGGAAATGTGGATATGGAGAAGATTGTTGAAATTCAGCTGGACAGAGATGATACGTAACGTAGTTGTATTAAACCGAGTAGGGGAGAAAAGAATTCCGTAAAACACCATAAAAGGAAGAAGAGGAAAAATGTTCACCTACTTAGGTGCAATTCGTTTGTGACAAACATATTTGAAGGACGAATAAATGGGTACAAATAGGCAGAGGCTGACCGCGAAAGGCGTGTATAGAAGAAACGATAAAATAAGTTGACCGTAGTCGATGTATAGACACGAAAAGACTGGCTTTTAACAGAACAGAATTGCGAATCAGATGTGTGCTACGACAAGGCAAGGCCTTTAGTAGAGAAGAGAAGAGCGCACGCCACTAGACTTCATATCGCCATTATTCGTATAAACAAATCAATATGGTCTTTAAGTGTTTTTTGGACGAGCAATTTTTCAGAGATTTTTAAGTTCATACATAACATTATAACCATAGGACAGATATACGCTACTAAAAACGATCAAGCAAGTTTACAAGTACGCTGTATACTAGGAAATGTCAACGATAATATTTTAATCGATTTACCATTTTGAGTTCTTCTCCGACGCACGCCGTGTCACACTAAAAAAAAAAAAAAAAAAACCATTAACTTTTTATAAGTCTCGAGCAAAGTAAAAAAAGTCTAATAACACGTCGTCGAAACCTGCAGTTATGTGTTCGTACAATATTACTAGTTAGGTTAAATAATTATAAACTCAAAACTTACCGTACACTTTTTGTATTTTGGTTGAGTTATATCGTACTTGGTCGTCAACATTTCACCACACGCACCTGAAATGTTATTTGTTTTGTGTTAATTTGTTCATATGCCTACGATTTATTGATCAGTGGCTACGTTTGACGAGGAGGCATTCTTCGGCATTCTGTTTTCGGGAAGTAACGTTAAAAACAATTAGAAAGGTGGAAATTAAAATCAAGAAAAAGGACTTGCAACACACGTGAAGGAGAATATGGATACTTATGATATATACTTGTTAAATGTTTGTCAATGCAACTACATATAGCATAATATTTCTATAAAATGTAAATGTAAACTTCCGATATTACATCCGATCGAATTGTAACGAATGATATTAAAACTAAGTGTATATTTTTTTTTTGAGTATCATTATATAATAGTATTTTAAAAATAATGATAAATCCACGTTAGTACAACACCTACAAAATTTCAAATTATTTCGAGTGATATTTTGTTATTTCTCGCTGTATTGTCAGTTGTCTACCGTTTGATATCAAATCAAAAGTATACGTATATACCGTTTTTCACACAAAATAATATGTTCACGCAACTTGTTTTTAAAATATTCAATTTATTTCAAAAAATAAGTAACGACTGCTGATCGTAAGGACAACTTGTGCCGGAGTGGTGATTACACGACCTTGCAGTGCTTAGTTCACTGTTTTGGAAGGTTTAATTAGAAGTTGTGTAGGTATTAATTTGTTTATGAGGAAATAATGAGGAATTCCTTATATGGATTATGAGCGGATGAAAAGTATTAAATTTGGGTACGTTTTATTAATAAAATTTCAAGTATTTTGGGCGAAAAAATTATTTAATTTTTAATTTCATTGTTTTAATCCGGCCACCTTATAAGTATCGCGTATGTTCAACATTTTAAACTTTAATATTATTATCCGGTATACATTGATTTTGCACACACTGTTAACTGTTCAATTAAAATTGCCACGCATTTGTGGAACAAAAATATCCTGTAGTATACACATCGTTGAGTGGAATTTTTTTCACATAAATTTGATAAATTCGATCAAAGTCAAAACTACCGTAAAATGAATATACTTTGCTTCTTTGAAGGTAAATTTACACTTTTATTTATTGAACGTCAAATTACCTTGTTTGCGACAAAAATATCCAGAGTTTTAATTATTTTTTTATACAAGTACCATGATTTTGTTTCGTATTATGCTTTAGTAATTATAAACAAAATATAATATCAAAAATTGTGCTCAAAAAAAAATTGGTAAAATGTATGCATATTTTTATACTTATCTTTGTTTAGTTTTTTTTACATTTTTTTTTTCAAATACAACATATTTATGGCCTTAAGATGACACTGATGAAATACTGATGTTTGATAGTAGTATACTTTTTACCATGATTAAATATCTATGTTATTCTAATGGATTTTCGTCAACGGTGCAAAGTAACCCAACATCGCATACAAGTTTGCACCAACCGCTGCTTATTACAAAACTTTAAATTAAAAAAAAAATTTGAAAATTTTCTAGAAAATTTTTGATATAAATTCATCGTTAAGATACTTTTATAGCTGATGTTATGCCATGAATTTGTACTTATGTTCAAAAATATATTAAACTTATTATTTATTGACTTAGACGAATACACTTAAACCGTAATTGTGGGGGGGAAAAAAACCGTAAAACGTCAAATAACGTCTTTGTACTTTTTTCATAAAAACTTAGTGTTTTGATTATTTCAGACGATATGAAAATACGTTTTAAAACAGCCGGAAATTTGCTGTCGGGTGGGAAACTCGGTATGGCAATGTCCCTTTGAAGTAGGTCGCAGACTTGGGTGGGTCGTTGTTTTGTATCCGGCATACGTCATGATTATTTTAAACCCGGTACAATTATAATTTATAGGTAATTGATAAATACCTCGTGCAATAATATGAGAAAGTTATTTTAAACAAAACAACCCAACAAAAACTTACTCCAATCAGCGTCCTTGAAGCATTTAAAACCCACAGTGAACAATTTCGACATCATTTCCTTGTCCGCTGTATCCGCAGCATCTTCGTCAGCGGCCTGAAATCGATAGAATACGTCTTACTATCTACATTTTAAATAATATGTATTGGTAATATGCAATATTAGTTTGGCGAATTAAAATGATTTAATCGTAATTTACATTATTTCGTTTTCTAGATACTCATAATATATACCTATAGTATATATGGCTGTTTACAACAAACTCTCACGTATGAAATGAGCGTTCTTAATAAAGGCCAATTTTTGTCCGCAAAAAACATTTAAATATATTTTCCTAGGGAAATAATAATATTTTGTTTCGATAAAATAATAGTTATTCAACGTTTTTTTTTTTTTTTGCGTTTTTTGCGATTCATTGTCGTACGAATGGCGATCACAATGTTTTGTTTGGTTTATTGATTTTCAATAGATACTTTTATTTCAAATCGTGTTTCTAGCATGTCTACAGCAATTATTGAACACCTATACTTTTTTTCTGTACACTGTATTTCGTAAACTTTTGTCTGTTAATGAAATAATTTTATGAATCATACGTAACATGTCTCAAAATACTATGTAAGTACGAGTATACAGATTCAATGAAATGTCGTTGTTCATTTTAATTCGCAGTCTTTTAAATTTTTAAGAATTTAGTCGGTGAGCGAATATCGTTCGTAAGAAATAGTTAATAACAAACGGTTTTTACCATTTATATCATCTATATTTAGACTTATCTGCCCTTGTTTAGTAAGACCCTATTGCCTTGTACAATGTGCTTTTACTACACCGGAACTTTCGAATGACAGGTGCAATGATATTATACACCAGTGGTTCTCAACCGGGGTGACATGTCACCCTCGCGTGACATGATAGGAATGACACGAAATCCTCTCAGAAAAGAATAATTATATTGGAGTTTTTGTGTTAGGGAGACGTATAATGTTGAACTCTTATAGATAAGGGTGACATGAATCCAAAAAGGTTGAGAACCACTGTTATCTACATCTATCTACCTACCGGAAAAGCTAATAAAATAAATAGTAGTTGTTGTATAGATTACAGACGCCCAAAACGCCTTTTGAACTTCTCCAATAATTGACCGCGTCCTTTTTAGATTCAAATTCGTTGGAAAGCAACTTTGGAAAGCAACGATGTCTTTTAAAACGACTTTATTGCCCTATTTCACAGCTAGTCTGTGAAAACGTTTACCACCTACCCGCGAGTTAAAATGATCAGGAGGACTCGCGGTCCACCTACCTCTGATCACATAGTAAGAACAAACTCTAAAATGTCGAAATATAAGCCAAAACGATCCGTTTATCTCCGTTTGTAACAAAATTAGTATACCTACTCGAAATCAAAATTGTTTTGAAAAATAATTTTACTGTTTACTACATTGGACTATTGTATAGTAGTGGGTGGGTAATCCATATTATAATAGATTGATGCCACGAATAGAATATATATCCAAATATATCGAATATGTTGTTCCTAAAATAACCGTCTCAAAACGTTTAAACAGCACTTAGTTATTATTTCTATAATCCGAAGTTACACGATCCGATTTCCAAAAATGTCTTACCATAATATTATAAACACATTTTATACATGTATTATGTTGTTGTATTTCAGATTGTATTTACGAGTCTTGTGACTGTAAAAACGAAACGATTTGTGAATCTAAAAACTTCAAAGTTACAGAAAATTCAAAAATAGTTGAAAATCTGTCGAAACAGTTTCGATTGCACGGATTCATTTACCTAGTCCGACACCGTGTGCGCAAAATTTTCAAATCGTTCGTACAGCGCAGTGGTGGCAGCCTTTGTGTAGCACGTGTTGCAACGGCAACATGTCAAAAGTTTCTGGCTACACGTCAAATTTCACTTCTTACAGGGATTACATATTCTTAAAAAGTTTTTGGCTACACGTCGGAAAATTCTAGGCTGCCACCGCTGGTACAGCGTTTTGAGAAAATTTAGATTTCCGGTTCATAGTGTGTACAAATCTGAAGATCGTCAGTATAGCTGAAATAACTTTGAATAAAAATATCTAATCGTTGAAAATCGATCGTAACCTGCCAAGATCAATCTCCGAATATCGAGCGGAACACAACCGGTCTACGGCGAACAAATACTTCGTCAAGGCGGCTTGCGAAAAAAAAAAAAAACGCACTTGAAAACTGTTCGGCGGCACACGATATAAAATAGAGTCCCGCTCTGTCGCGTATTTTTTTTTTTGTTCATTTTAAGCGCTTACCTTTGTCAAAAACGAATAACCGAAAAGAACGAAAACGGATAGCAAAAACGTCTTCTTGACGATCATGGCCGGAAAATGTTCGTGACGACGGTGGTAGTGGTGAAAACAAACGGAGGTCGCGGCACAAGAACAGCAGTGGTAAAACGGCTTGCGAACAGTCGACTGTGTATTACTCTTGCACTGTATTACTCTTGCACTGCGGCGTAACACCGAGGGGGTTTTATACAGGTACCATGTTCTTTTGGGGCGGTTCAATAATTATTTGTTTCCATCGAACGTTCATAACAACAATGGCTGGTCGACCGAAAATAATACCTTGCGCGATATCACCGGCGCATCC
>CM029357.1:17183826-17276423 GCA_017140985.1 Hormaphis cornu
GACTGCATCGCTTCGTACACGGATTCTGAAATCGCTGTTTGTTGTAATTTTTTTTTTTTTAATATTTTTTCATAACTATATTTTATACACAGCATATAATTACACGACCATATACACTACGATATTATCACAAGTACCGACCGTGGTAATTGCCGTTGCAATTATCTGCAAAATTACGGTATTACGGTTGAACGTATAGGTGTAAATACGGAAACGGACGAAATAATATTATACGCAGGACAGTTAAAATTGTGACCTCGGAAAATATTTCGTCTTAAAACGAGACACGGGTACGCAAGGCCGGTTGTATCGAGTGGAAAACGTATTTCATTTTATGGTCGGCCGAGTTTTTACTTGATTTTTTTCGACTTTCAAACTCGAGATTCCTCAAAGTACAGCCAGCTACTGTATCATACGAGTCCAAAGACATTTTCGTTATAAACAGCGGCTGGTGTTGTTCAACGCAAAGGAGCGTTCTTGCTTATACCCAGAGCCTATAGAGTGTGTGGGATGCGAATGCGGATCCAATCGCGCAAACTACCTACATGAGAAACAATACGATTAATGACAGACAAAACAAAAATTCAGACACATTTTTGTCTTCGGGGACGGAAAATGTTATTGTTTTTCGTTGATTCCTGTGTAATTGATTGTCGTCATTCAAGATGTTGTCTTGAGATTCTGAGCGCGAAGATTTTATGGGGACGTGGTTTTTTCCTTTTTTCTTTTATCCGTGTCACGTATAACCGCTATAGGGAATCGCTCCGATCTCAACGATTGAAACATTTTTCTTATAGGCCAACTTGATTGTTCTTGGTATTTTTTTTTTTTCATAATTTTCAATTCCAAAAAAGTTGTACTCGAAAAACAAGAAAAACCGTAAAAAGTGCGGAAAACGACGTGTTTTCGACAACGTCGATTTGTAAAATTTACACACGTTGCGAGTAATACTATTATTAAAGGCATGGTGCAAATTTCATAATATTTTGGACATTTTTAAGCTATGGGACATTAAAAAAATTTGAAGATTTCCTATTTTTTTGTTCAATAAAAACTTTAATTTTCAGAAAAAAAATAAAATTTTAATTCGACCACACACAGGCTTATTTGAGATTGAATAATTTTGAAAAACCGTTGGTCACCATTTCTTTTTTCTTTATTTAGTTTGCGGAAAATCGCCAAAAACTCGTCATTTTGTGATTAATTTTTCGAGGAAAAAAAAAAGTCTAAAGTTCTAACTAACACAATAATATCGTTTAAGAACTAAAAATTTAATCTGATGTGTAAAACAAAATTTTCCATCCGTGCCCAAAAACTTCAACGAGATTCGCCCAACAGTATTACCGAAATCGCATGAAACGCGTGTACAACATGTGGAGGGATAGAAAAATGGTGGCCGACCCAGAACGTTTGTGGGAGAAAGGCAATGTAGAAGAAGAATGAAGAAAAAAAAGAAGAAGAAGAGGTCTGAGGAGTGGTCCTATCGCAAAATGTCGCGACACTAAAAGTTTGTGGACGTATAGATGTCTACTTTACGATAAAAGCGTTTGGTCTTTTCAAAATTTTGAACATGATATTATTATGAATATTGTACTCAAAAAACAAAATTTACGGAGAAAAAGTTGAAATCATAAAATTTCCAATCATGTTTCCTCGTGGATAAGTAGGGCTCGGATACTTCGGACGTTGAATACTGCATAAAAGTTTATTTTGTTCGTACATTATTATAATATTATACCGATGCTTATTAAAAATAATTCACTGTCTTTTGCATTTTCAATCGAATAAATACTAATTTAAAGCGATGTAAAATTTTGAAAAAAATTTTAGCAATGTAGAAAAATAAAAAATAATTTGTTGCTCCCAGATAGGTACTAAAATACAATACGCCACAACTCTTGAACCTGTTGACCTACCCAAAGAAGTGTCCCACTCCAAAGCGTTACTCCATACAAGTTCTTAATTTTCTTAGAATTTACTCTCTTTCTTTCCTTCTTTTCATAAAATGTACTCCCTTTCATCTATCCTCTCTTTCTTTTTTTTTTAATGTAATTCTACGTGTTTATCATATGATAAACTAAACCATTCAAAATAGTTACTCACCCAGAGGTTTTGCCTACACAACTTCGCAACATGCTGAGAGTACTTTTCTCTAATCCTCCCAATCGCATCATCGTCAAACTCAGCGTCGTCATAAATCGTCCTTAGTGTAATCATTTTTTCTAGCCAAAAACGTGTTGACAGGAAAATAATCTAGGTCCAACAACTCCTGTATTATACACGAAAATATTCGTTAGGTCTCTTTACGTATATGATACTATAGGTAGTTATTGGATTTTTTTTTTCAATATTATTGAAATTTTCATACGTTATTACTATTGAGTTGTAGCACCCAGATGTTTCACGTTATTGTACAAAAATAGTCTTGTAAAGTTGATTTACTTTACAAAGAATTATAAAATGAAATTTTAGTTTGCACAGTTATTTGACTATTATGCATCAAAAATAAAAAAACTTATTTTAAATACTTTTTTTTTTTGAATATTCAAAGAATTTTCGACATTTGTGTGATGTTTAAATTTCGAATACAATTCAAAATGCATTTTTACCAATTATGTTTTAGTGACGACTGAATCGTACTTAAAAACAAGTTTGAACGTCATCAAAGAAAATATACTATTAAATTTTATAAACGTGAGAAGTTTAAATTATTACTAACTTTTCGTTCATGCAAAACTTAAGTTTTACACGTACGCATTACGTTGTTTGTCATAGAACAAAAGTGAAAACTATCAAAAAAAATAAAAATAAAGTATAGCTAATAAGAAAATTTCAAAAAAAAAATTTATTTTAAGCCGAGGAACTGTCATATTCGGTGCAAAACCATGTAAATTGAAAATATGAACTATTTTGTTAGTTTGCTTTTGATTTAAAAAATGAATTAAAAGAAGTTATTAACTTTTATGTTAAGTTATTAATTTTATGGCTGTTTACAGTTGATAAAAAGACAGTCAAATTGGTTCAATTAAAATATTAATGTAAATATTTTCATAACTAATTATCTTGTGAGTGTTTTAAAGACATCACAACGAATTTAGAACCACTTTGAGAATCGTAAAAACCAACATAGATATTTAGAGTAAAGCAAGCTGAGGTTCAGAATTTTTATTACCATAACAACAATTATTATTCGTTGTTACTTACAAAGTTAATATTAGACTTCAAACTAAGCCATTCAAAATATTAGGTAGGTAGTTAATTTATCACTTGATTCCAATATTTCCAGATTTTTCAATGACTATTTAGATTTTTCTTGTGTTGAGTACAAAAGCGTTTATAGCTATTTCCGGTTTATTATTTCTACTGAACTGAAGAACTTTTGTTTACAAATTGTTTATTTGTCAAAAATACCGTGTCAGTTTGGCATGTAAGTTAATTACAATGAATAGAGCGTTTTGCCGTATTTTCCTGCAAAATCCTCATGCAATTGATATGGCACACACTGTCCAATTACAGCTCAGACGGCACCGAGACATTGAAATGAGCGAAAAACGACGTTGATTCGTATGAACCTTTTTCAAACAACACTACAATCAGAAGTACCTATTTATTTTTGAAAATAAAAGTAATCAGTGAATTATTGCGAGACGTGTAGAAGGAATGTGTGCGGTTTACTTATACAAACATACAGAAATAAGTGCTAACTCTTTAAAACATAATAACAAATCAGGTCGACAAAGACCAATATATTGGGTACGAAAATAGTTAAGTATGATTTATACCCGATTATACAAAATATATCACAGGCGAGTGTGTCTTTCATCAATTATTATTGGTCAAAACACGTTTTTCTTGAATCACATAACAAAGTTTTATGAAATAAACAGCAGATAAAATGTTTTATCAAAACGTTAAAAATTACATATTTATTGAGCCCGGACAACAACGTAATATTAAGTATGATAAAACATTATATACGTAGTAATAACATTCATTAAAAATCATACAAAATATACAAGACTTACGTTTAGATTGTCACTTATTGTTTTTACGTACATTCTGTTTTTTTTTTTTTTATAAACGCTTATTTTAATGAGAAAAAATAAGAAAAAACGACTCATAACTTGATTATATTATGCATTTTAAAAAAATATCGTACAGTATACTTTAAACACAATATAAAAAATACTCTTCACAGAGAGATTACCAACAAATTTGAAAAAATAAAAATTGTTTGAATATGTATATAAATAAAAGTGTTCATTTAATCTAAGGTCCAAGGTCTAAGGTGTTTAGTCCATTTACGTATCATACGAATGTTTCGTGCAACACAACATGGATGATACAGTGCTCGCGCAAATATTCGGTTTAGAGACAATTTTTAAACGACATAATTGGCTTGATATTATTATGACGTGGCGTACAAGAAAAAAATATTTATAGTAAATAATGGTGGTAGTTATTACTCGTACAATTATTGCCAACATTTTTGTTCACTTAAAATGTACTAATTTAATAAATCTACATAATACTGTCTGAAAATAACATAGTATAAACGTTTTCTAGAAAAAAAAAAAAAAAAAAAACATTATATACAGTTGAAAATCGATGAAAAAAAACTTATCAGAGTATATCCCAAACAAATTTTAAGATTAAATACTAAATAAAAATAAATAATTCGGTAGGGATTAAAACATAGTTATTAAGTAGTTATTATTATGTTATATAAATACATATGAATACAAATGGATTTACAATAAAATTATAGAATATAATCATCATTGACTTGTTAAATATTATTAATCAATGTATGACAATCACAAAGTAGAAACTGTAGTTGAGAGCAGAGACGCATGCATGTCCCCATAAAAGGTGCGCTGATGGGTAACACTTTGTTATTTTTCTCGATCACCGCTGTCTAACGCCATGAACACGTATTTGTAGAACAACGTTGACACTATTGTCCCAGAAAATGGACCAGCCCAGTAGATCTAGAAGAAAAAAAAAGAAAATACTAATAAATGTTTACCCGACAACAGAACAGAAATATTATTGCTCTCTAGATGAACTAGTTTTCTAAATCAATGAATCAGTAAATCTATATTTTACATTAGGAATGTACCATAAACACGTGTCTAATTGAAGAAGATATAAAAATTAATTAATAAAACTACATTTTGTTTGTGAATTGAAAAAAAGCAATGCAATTTTTACAAATTTTATAATAATCATTTTTTTTTTTTTTAACACATTATTTCAGTAGATTTAGTTTAACTAAACCACTTAAACATAGTTAGAACATACAGGAATTATGTACCATATTACACTCGAGAAAGAGAGCTCTTGTTTAGTCCAATTCAAGAGTTGATAAAAGAGTTTCACGAGTACTTTAATGCTTCAATATAACATTAGAATTTGAGAGCGGAGCAAGGAATGACTCTCTCAGGGCGCACTGGGAAATCTCCCGGTGTCCCAATAGGGCCCTGTTTGTGAGGATTTACTTTTGAATTATATTATTTGTTCATAACAGTAAAATACAATCTAACTTTGTAGATTCTGAGCAAATAATGTAACAACAAGTAATTTTTGTAATCAATTTAAACATCTAAAAAATTATACATAATATTTGCTAGTCTAAATTGACAAGGACCTTAAGAACTTGTTCGTCTTCTCAACCAACTGCTACACAAATTTCATCCACCAAAATCAGAAAAACTGAAAATAACTCAAATTTGCTAAAGGTTGACTGTAGTCTATACAATATGGTACTACTGCAATGCAAAGGGCCACAAGTTCAAACTCAACCTTCTGCAACTTTTAGTGGAGTTTCACGATATTTTTCTAAACACCCTTGAGAGTTTTGTCAAAATTCTATCAGAGTTACTATTTTTTAATGCAATGGCCAATGATTTATATCTATGATTGTAATAAAAAGTTTAAGTCGGTCATATAAATCGTGCAACTCGCAAGACCTATGGTAGGATTAGTGTCTAGTATATTTAAAATAAGTTACAGAACCAACATCTAATTTTATAACATCTATTTTATTAAATGTGTCAAGTATCACTCACCCAATGCATATTCCATGAACTGTTGTAAACTGCTGGTGCTAATGATCGTACAGGATTCAAACTATTTCCAGTGAATGGACCCTATTATAAAATAAATAATTAATAAATTTGAACAGAAAAACAAAAATATTAAATAATTCAAATTAAAAACTCGGGGAGTAATATTAGTTTCTTGCAAATGATTTTTGTTTAATTAATTTAGTAATCAATATAAGAACACTATGTCATTTGTGTGAATATTTTGATATTTAATAGCGATTAAATAAATCTAAATAGTTTTTTTTTTTACATTGCATATTTATGTTTTTAAATTATGAAGCCACCATCTAAAATTTAACATATTATCATAATTGTATTTATGGTATGATTGCATTCATATAAGATTAAACTAAAATTCATCAACATTTAATAGTTAACAAAACTAAAAACACTTATTTTTCAATAAATTTAGTAAACTTACAACAATGACTGACGTGACAAAGATCATGACTAAAAATTTTAGAGAGCCGCAATCACCATTACCGCTACGCGGATCCCAAACAGCACAAACAAGGAGTATTAAAACTCCAGTAGAGATGGCTTCGAACAAAAGGGCTTGATACCATGTCAGTCCATCAAGTGGGCTTGTTACACAGATTCCATTTTGTGAGCTAAATATGTTGTGAGGGATAAGTGTCTGTAAATTATCAATACAAATTAAGTATCTACATACTTACATAAGGTAACAGAAAAAAAAAATATTTTCTTAAACAAAATACTGTCAATTAGGTGCTTACCACTAAAATTCCATAGCCAATTAAAGCTCCCAAAGCCTCAGCGATAAAATAAACGATAGCCGATATAAGAGGTAATTTTCCCAAAAGTACAGCACAAAGTGTTACACACGGGTTCAGATGACAATTACTGATGTGGCCGATGATCTGAATAGAAAAATAAAAGTTATATTAGATAAACTATATCAAATAAATCGGAATAACACGTGAGTAACTGTAATAGATTATAATACGAGTGTATACCACGATGATGATGATGATAAAAATACTCACAACAATAAGGACGGCGACGGTACAGGAAAAAGAAATGGGTCCGCTGTAAGGACCGAGTCCTCTATCGGCACTAGTCGAAACAACTCCCAAACAACCGAAAAGCATCAAGACGGCTGTTCCAATCAGTTCGGCCAAAAAAATCAGTACAAGTTTTTGCCATGGCGGTCGCTCGAACAGCTTGCTCGGCTCGTTAGTGCCTGAAATCAAAAACAATACGATCAATGAGTTTTGCTGTAAAATACATTATATACACTTGGCACAAAAGAGACGGCTGTGCACCTGGTTCTAAAAAGGGCACGGTGTCGTAAACGGTGACGTCCATTTAAGTTTGATCGGTACAGAACAAGCATTTCAAGCTACGTTCATTCGTTTGGCCAAAGGTTGTGGGACGACAATAATTTATACATTAAATAACACCGAGTGCAGATTAAAAACGGTAGCGTATTTACTAAAGACATAATAATCAAACTTTCACACAACAGAAGTAAAAATTCAACGACGGAAAAATCAAAAACTAACCAAACGATAACGAGAAGATCAAATAGACAATAATAATATTATTGTTAACTATATAAACATGAATTTAAAATATTACAACAAATCCTTTTTTTTTTTGTTTAACCTTATCAGTTATTAAAACAGCTGGAAACTATTTTATCAACTGACGTTATCACATAACCAATTCTTAAAAATCAATACCTATATAGTAATTATTTTATGACTTAAGTTTTAAAGGGAAGAGAACAACGGTTCTGTCAATTGTGTGTAAGGTGTTCAGCAGAGTAAAACATAAAATCAACAATTAAATATTAAAAACACTAAAACAAAATAAATTATAAATCAGTGGAGTAGGCAAACAAAATCATAAAATATTATGTTGAAGAAGAGTATCTATAAAATTTGTCATTTGGACCTATTATCATTATGTTCAAACAACTTCAATAAGTACCCTGCAAACAATAAAAAGTTGATTCGTCGTAGAATGTATTTTCCGAGTTGTCCAATAATTTGTTTTTTACAAAGTGTATCAACAATTAAATGTCTTAATTTCTTTGTATGTTTTAAGTTTGTCGATATTTTCTTTTTTTCATTCGAAAAGACAATGGCTAAATGTTGCAATACACGATAAATTTATAAATAATGTTTTTACAGGAAAATATATACTTTTTTTTTTTTTTTTAAATACACCTGAGCGGACTATTACCACCATTCAATGAATTAAACAACGTACAAATGACCGGACCTCAAGCGAGGCATAAGAAACGTTACATGTAAAATAATACAAATTTTATAAATCGTAGAAAAAAGCAAAAAAACCACACGCGTGTTAGGCGAGTAATTTTGTAGATTTTAAAACAAGTTCCTAGGATCCTAGGAATAGTAGGAACTACTTAAGCCACAGAACGCCTGCTCACAATTTACAAATATTAAAATTGTCAAAGCAATTTTTAAACTGCACCAAACTTTATATACACATTATTTTAGTTCCTCTGTACTTCACCGGTTGGTCATACAATTGATTATAAATACTGTAGTATTCGTAATCAATTTATAATCAACTCGTACAACCACCAAACATTTTTCTTTAAAAAATTACACGGGCATTTTAGCGACTAGTAGTAAGTAATAAGTATAATCGTAAAATTAATTTGACTATAGTAAAAACTGGTAGGTGTATCTTGCACGATGATAATAACTAATAAACTATCAAATTTAAACTTGTTTGACTTTAGACAAAGAAAAACCCCGCAATACAGTGTAGTCTGTATAAATATTACATTATTTAGTAACAATACAATACAGGTAACGTCCAATAACAACAACTTGATGTGTATTTTTAAAATTTTTAAATTAACGTTTAAAAAGTCAGAAAGTAGTGGATATTTAATACGGGTAATTATTACAATACGGTGACATAATGTTTAACGCTGTTCAACTATAATAACACTGATAAGCGTGAAAAAAAAGATTGATTAATAATAACCATGAAGGTAACATAGAATACTATAGATTATAGAATATTCTATAGCACATTATACATTTGTATTAAATTATAATAACTAGCGTAAAATTTACATCTCTATTTAGGTGTTCGGTGTACCTATACACTATAAAAATGCGAAATTTAGTTAGTAAATAGGTAAATTTACCTACAGTTATCTATAGTTTACTTACTTATAGTTCAAAGAATGTTTCCAGACGTATTTTAAAATTTGTCATCAATTTTTTTTTTCAATACGAGAGAAAATTGTTTGTTTTTACTTTATACAGCGCTAAATTTCAATTATCGTTATAATTTGATAATACCAGATGTAAAAGTATAAAAAGTCAATTGAGTGATTTGGAGAAAGTTGTATAGGTACTGGTTTGCGTGGGTCACGATTTTGGTAAGTATGACTCGACGAGACGAATAATAATTCAAATCTGAAAGCGAAGACACAGAATAGATGAAATTATTATTTTGTATATTCTGTGGTGAAGATACATCATCGCGTTTAAAAAACAACGCTGACCAAGCAATCTAATAAATTAAACAGTAAGCTCAACTACAATTTTATAATGATTTGCCCACAACAGTTCTGCATTTGAGGCTTTTATTTTTAAATTTTGATTATTTTTTTTAGGATAACTAGAAAAAAAAAACTTTCAAGTCAAATTTACAACTTAACTTGAACTTGCTTGGTATCATAATATTTTAGTCAGCAATCCATATTGCTTACAAGTTTAATACAAACATCAAAGCACAACTTCCAAACCAGGGACCGACTCATCAAAGATGTGACCTAATTAAAAAAGACTTAATTGATAAGCCACTATATATATATATTCTTTGTTATGAAATAAAATATACGAATTATGTATACAACAAATAATAAGACTCGATTAAAACGACGTTGTTTTAATGTAGGTCAATGATCTCCAACCAGATAATGGAGAAATCATGACGCTGGAAAATAAATAAGAAACGGTACAGTTATTTTAGGAGTAATTTACAAACGGTGAAAACCATAACGCAAGAATAGATGAAAAGATAAGTAACGTTTTATAAATATGGTAGAGACTCGAAAGAAAAAGGTAGATTTCAGATAATGAGCGTAACAAGGAACGTA
Organism: Hormaphis cornu; assembly: GCA_017140985.1. NCBI lineage: Eukaryota > Metazoa > Arthropoda > Insecta > Hemiptera > Hormaphididae > Hormaphis > Hormaphis cornu. The sequence continues at coordinate 17,194,054 of CM029357.1, forward strand.
ACACTTTTTAGGGTAGTATTTATAAACTAGAAATGTTCCGGTCTAAACGATACAAAAAAAAAAAAAAAGATAGGTTTTTTAGACAAAACATTGATTGAAGCATTTTTTTGGTTGTGATCCAATAACTTAAAATACTAACTTAAAATATTTTATTCACCACTGAGAAGGGTTAAGCGCATTTGTGTATAAAATTAAAACCAAATATGATAATTTTCCAACGATCTACAGAAAAACTTTGTTATTTTTGAAATTTATCAAACTTATCAGATATTGTTTCAAAAAAATCTTTAGTTTGTATTTAGAGAGTTGAAACATCAATAAAAATTAAAATCTAAACAAAAAAGTAACCACTATGTGGTTGAAAAGTTTTAAGAATTGGTTAAGACAATTTTGGCAAATTTTTATATTGTTATTTTTTGTTTTTGGTCATAACTTATCCAAAGTTATTGAAATTTTCAACACATTATTGGAAAAGATAAAGGTTAAAAACACATATTGAATTTCAAACTATTTTGTTCACTTTTGAGTTGAATAATAATAGAACTAATTTTTCATAATAAATCATGTAGTTTACATATTTATGACATGATAATTGAAAACAGAAATCAAAACTTATTATTTTACATGTTTTTAAAACTTTTTAACAATTGATGGTTATGTTATTTTATTTATTTTTTGTTTATACCGTTAAGAAGGGTTAAAATATTATAAAAGTTTAAAATTACAAATTTTGAATAACATAAACTTTCAAACCGTGACTGGAGTTGCTACTCCAATAAGCTGTTTTTTTTTTATTAATTGCTTTATGGTTTATCCTTATGTCATATTACATTTTTTAACTAAAAGAAAATGTTAATAAACAAGATCACAATAGTGATTTATTATGTTGTTGAAAAGTAATGGATAACATTGTAACAATAATATGTTTATTGTTTCATATTAATTCGTTTATTTATTTACATTGAGTTCTAAATAATATGGATTGTCGATATAAATCTGAAAATATATTAATTTCGTCAAAATTTGTAATTGTGAAATGTACCTAATTATACATTTTATTGGTGAAAAAAAACACTAGTAGCCCAGTAAATAAGATTTGATGATTTAATAATAATATAGTATCAAACATTAAACTTCTACTTTTATCCAATATTTAACTTCAGAAAAACATATTCAGCAACGCCATTGATTAAATATTCTGAAATCAATGGCAACGCGTACGGCACAATATAACTAATCACAACGTGTAACAAAACAAAAAGTCATTTTATTAATAGTGTTAAATGATATTATACGCAATATATTACGTATTGTTTGTTCAAAGTACTTTTAGGGTAAATCGGAAATCACGAAAACACTGCATGGCGGGGGTTAATTATTACAGGAAAACTTAAAACTAGACGAACCGTATACACGTATATAAAATAGTATTAAAACACTTGAAATATTTTGAGCTAGTATTATTTGTATAGTTATCCATCGGTTAGTTATACATTTTGTGACAGTAATTAGAAGGTAATTATTGAAAAAATGCAGTAGGTAGGTACCACACGGTACAATGATGTACTAATGTGGAAACAAAAAAATATATATAATAATAAATAAATATATTTGGGCCTCTACAAGAGCTTTCTCAGTAAAGCCCAGTAGTACGTTAAGGACAATATATTAACCGAACAACGATAAATTAAATAAAAAAAAAAAGTAGTTTTAAATGAGACTGTTCCGATATTGTTTTAAATTTACGCTGATTATTATTTAGTTCAGAAAATTATAAAACGAACCATATTGCGCTCTTAACGCGCGACACACTAGAATTTCATGTTGTAGGTAAACCGTACATTTTTATTTCTGTTCCCTTCGTTTGCGGAACATCCAGAATTCAGAGGGGAGTGGAGGGACTTTGTTTGTGTACAAAACATTCTACGCGCGGCCCTTTCAAATTTACTACCCTTTGTAGTCCGGCATACGGAACACGCTTGAACTCAAAAGCGTACCCCTTATCCGTTATTTTTTTCCAAACCGAACACTGGAAACATCGAAAAAAACGAATGACAGGTGGCAAGAATTTAAAATATCATAACGCGAACACCGTTGACGTATTTCAGATGGTTATCATACGGTCGGTCGGTCGGTCGGTGTCTCAAACAATTAAAATAATTAAAAAAATAAATACGGCTGACGATGATACCTTTGTGAAGTCGGCAAAAATATTCGTCGTTACAACGGCTGTGACTCGAAACGAACTCAATAACGCGTTCCATCTGATCCAGTTCGGTGTACGACGTGTTCATTTAGGAACGAAATTCTAATCGGTTACTAACGTTGTTGCGCGGACGGTTTCAACTATACCTAACTGCAATACGTGTTAACACTTAATAGTGTACGTACACCGACGACATACATTTAAACGCTTTGTAAAAATACGTTCATTGTGTACACAAGTGTTCGATTCCCTCCGTTCACAAAAACAATATTGTAATATGCATTTTTGTCAAAACAAAAATCAGTTACGTACGTTTCCCCGACGCTGCCTACCACCCCTACCCTTTAACAATGTTACGAAAAAAAAAGAAATTACATTGGGTATTTTTTACCATTGTAACAGTATAGGTACATAATAATTATACGACAATTATTAAACGTGCAATTATTGTCGTTGACTTAAAATCAACGGTTGTTATAGTATAAGAGTCATAAGAGGATATACTGTTCACTTTATACTGTTCGAAATGAACGTTGTTTTAAAGTATTTTCCGATAAAGCCGTCCGGTCGCAACCGTCAAACCAACCACTTCTCCGGCAAAAAAAAAGAAAAGACAATTTGTTATTGTTGCCTTTTACACGAAAAAAATTCTCGGGTTAAAACTTATTTCACACCGGCGATACCTGTCGATAAAATGTTTGCTTCCAATTCGTCCTATATTACCAAGGTCTGTATGTATCATAATAAAATCGACGGTATTAGCTGTACCGTCGAATCACTTGTACATCCGAAAGAATTATACGTAAGGAACGGACAATTCTACTACCAGGAGCGTTCACGGAAAACATTGTTTCCCTAAAAGCAATAAACGCGTTAGCTACACTCAGTTAGCAATAAGTTAGTTAATAATAGTAGAATCACTAGATAGATTTAAGCGTCATTCAAAATTTAATTGAAGAAATTAAATTTCAATATTTTATTTCGTGTGATTTTTAGTTTTACAGTATAAAATATGTATATACACACAACGCGTATTCTGTGACCGACTCTTCAAATCGACTTACATCTACGCGAACCAAATGTCAGCGCGACCCCAGTATTCTTCGGAATACGGCGTGATATAATTGTTGATTAAAAACGTAAAAAAATTCGAAACAACTAAAATTAAAAAATAAATACCAGTGCCAAAAATAATGTAGACAGGCATACTACGATGAGCGGGTAAAGTTTTTTTATTCTAGCAAAATCACATTCAAAATCCTGTTTTCTAATGATGATAATTGCTACCGACTCGTAACGGTCGTACGGCATGAATTTTAGTAATTTTAATAAAAACGATTTGTACTGTATATAAGTAACAATCCTGACAAGAAAATCATAACTTATAATAAACAAAGCTCTATTTCTAAACTTATAAAAAAATGGCAAATAGATATACTGTATACGGTGAATCAAACACTAAGAACAAAATACATTTACAGCAAACGACGGACAGTCATAATACATACATTATGTTTGATTACAATCATCAATTACGTACAATTAAAAATTAGTCATGAACGGTATCATTTTAAATTATAGATACTGATAAAACAAAACCTTATCGAACGATAATGATATAATACCCAGAAATTCAATTATACTTCTTAAAATAAAACAATTTGCTAAACTATACACATAATTTGTTTTTATTGAAATTAAAATGGTATATGAAATTATAACTAATTTACTTAAATATATTATAACTTAAATGCTTATACTTCAAATTTATAAACAAATTTAAATATTATAGGTAACTGCAGTAGGTAATTGACTTATTTACCTATAAAACTGAGTGTATTAAAAATTTTAGAAAAAGTTTGACGAAAAACAAAAAAATATTAAGTACAATACAAGAAGGAAAAACACAGTTCGAAGTCTAATTTCTATACAGATTAATAAAGTAGTGTACCTATTTTTAAAATTATAGGTGTATTTGTACGTTTTAAGACAAAGTGTTTTTTTGTTCGATCAACTAATTTAGAAAATTTATGAAAATAATTTTTTGTTGTACTAAAGATTATAAAACGCCTGTTAAATATAGTTATATCTAGTTGAAATATCACAAAGAGTTATTTAAATTAAGCGACACATTTTTAGAACGTATTTAAATCTGCAAGGTAATACTGCATTAGTATTAGCCTTCCATTAAAGCCTTCAATTATAAATGTTAGGCAATTGATTTCACACGGTTGAATTTAACGGTTTTGCTTTATTATTTGCCAACTTAATACAAACGAAAACTGATAATATTTGAAAAAATCAGTCTTACAAATCACTTAAGAATTCCTTAATCGATTCTGAATGTTGAACCCATGTCACATGAAGTTATAATATGAAGTTCAAGAAACAACATAAAACAGTTGACGAAAAATCTGGATTTGGAAAGTGATTAAGGTTAAGTACCTGAACAAAAAACATTCCAAACACAATTCAAAGTAACGGAAGGTGAAAAAAAAATTAAATTAATCAAGCACCGGCGACCAACACAAATTCCTAAAAAAAAACCCACACAAAAACGTCGTTGAACATTTATTAATCAATCAATTGCACGTCTTTAGTTGTACTCCTGCAAATTCACACCCTGCAGGTGTTATAAATCGGCACGCGAACGCCAAAACAGGATGAGTAAAAGACCATTTTACAAATGTGTTTTGCAGGACACGTCATTTTATAGAGTATAAATTAATCCACATAAAATACTATAAGTATACACTTAGAAGTAAAGTAGATAGAACTTTAGAATTTCGAGATTGAAATATTATAGTATGCGTATTGTTACAGACAGTGTTTGGAAAGTTCCTTTTAAAAAGGAATTAGTTCTCATTCACGTTCATCTTGTTGTACATAAATAATTCCTGACTCGTTCCAATCTTAGAAAAAAGAACTTGTTCTTGCAACAAAGGACATTTTACGTTTCTCAGAAAAAAACTGTTTTTTGATCAATTTCAATATATTCTAGACTCAACTGCACGCACGTAAATCCTAAAGAATAATCTCTAATGTTTCAAACATAATATTATGATCTCCTCAACCAGAGACAGACTTATTTAGTTAAGTTTAAACAAATTTATAAAAAAAATATTTACACTGAAGTTAATAATGTGTGTATGTGATAATCGTTGGTCATTTACGATTTTTACCTATAGTATGTGTCACAATTTTACTAACACGTCATGTGTTGTACTCTGAACATAAAAGTATACACGAATGAAGAAGTAGAAAGACAAAAAATATTTAACTAGTAAAAATTGAAAGGATTAATCATTTTCTTTTATAATAAATTACGATTCTTAGGCGCTTCTAAAATGACTGTAGTGTTGTCAAGTAAATCTTAACCCGTGCCGTCACTGTCTCCGCGACTGACAACAAACGACGATCAAATACTACAATGTTCTAGATAGAAATCGAAATATTTTTATCACCACAACAAAAAAAGGTTGAAAAATCGTTCATGTTTCTCCTGAAAACGAACGAAATTTCTTTACGTTCCTTCAGACGATATATGTTTCTGGATCGTTCCTAAAAAGCGAACGAATTTAAAAGGAACACTTGTTCCTTCCAAGCGTTGGTTACAATACAAACATGCATTTGCGCGCGAGGAATATTTTTTAAAATTTTGCGCGACATTTACCGTACTCGGACCAATCGACAAAAGAGACGGACGATCCTAGTTCCTTGAGCAGTTGACGCGACCTTCTCCCTGGATGTGGGAAACATCCGGCCATGTTTGCGCGGTCAGACAACGTGAAAGAGGTTTTTTTTGAAATTCAAAAATAAAAAAAACGTTTTTTCCAAAAAGGCCGACACAAACGTGTTGGTTAAAGAGCGAGATGTTCGCACTGCGCAACACACTGCACTGTGTGTTTTTTTCGGCACAATGTACCGCGCGAGTAAACGAGAACCCGAGCAAGACACTTTCCCGAAGCGAATCGACGGCGTGCGGCGAACCGTGACAGCAGCAATACGATGTGGACATCTCTCCCTCCTATTCGTTCGCGACGTACACTGGTGTTTTTTTTATCGTCGCAATAAAAAATGATTAGTTTGCACCACGTTGAATTAAAAGTCAAAAGCCGGTCACAATAAAATAATACACATCGCGTCGATAACCCTTATGTACATTATAAAACACAGTAATTAACAATAATTTGTCCCGGTTATCCGATATACGAGTTTACTCGGTAAAATTGTGTGTACGAAAACAATAATTATTACAACTCCGGGAGATTCAAAAAAAAAAAACCCCAAGGACGTTAATTCATAAATCAAAATGGTAGGTACGGTTGCGTATAACAATCGTCTACAATACTTATCGACATTTGTTTAGGTATTATTATAGTTCGGACACTGTTTATTTTAAAATCGAGGGAAATTTACAAGAAAAAAAAAAATTAAGCAGAACTTCGGATTCAGCGGCTCGCTGTATCGGATTTTACATAGATTATTGTTTTGAATGCATCGATGGTGGGATAATATGTAGAACAACGGTTCGGCCGAGTTCTTCAACATATAAAACCGTTAATTTGTTTTGATGCGAGAAATCAATTTTTTTTTTTTTGTTATTGCAATTTCAAGCGAATAATGTGCAATTTATTTAAGAAAATCATAAAATATTCAAACAAAATCGCAAACAATTTTATGACCTAATACAAATATGTTCGATAACCTAACCTATGTAACCTCTATACGTCACAGCGTTCGACGTATCCACCGTGTCAGTGACGCAGTTATTTTTCAACTATTTTGAGTATTTAAGTAGATACGTTTAAAAATTATTATGTTTCAAACCGTCCAATTTTAACTTCACTTACACGGTACGACATTATTATATATAAGTACCTATATATTATTCACGTCACATTAATTTTTAAGCACGTTTATTAACTGTCATTTTATAAACTGAACTATTAACGAACTTTTAACCGTTTATGTCGAACAAAAAATATCTTTGCCAATTTTACAATTATTCGACATTTGAATGTTTATCAGAAAAAAAAAAAAAACCGTCGTCCATTAATCATAAAAAGAACCGCGTCGGCTAGCATAAAATTTGAAAAAAAATTTATTAAAAATTTATGTTTATATTGAATAAAAAAATAAAATACTTTTCAAATTTCAAAAATTCTATAATTACAGATAAGAAAAAGAAGAAATGTTTTCACGTTAGTAACCGATAAAATAACTCGATCTATTTTGTTAAAAACACATACATACCAACACAATACATGCTGAATTTTTGCATGTTCGTTGAGTATATAGTACGTACGCTAACAAATAGCGGTTTAACTAGATATCCCTTTTATAAACGTTAATAATTAAAAAATATTAATAATTAAATAGAAAGATATAGAAAATTTGCCTCTAATCGAAACAAGTGGATTGTAATTAAAATTTTGGTAGTTGTTAGTCATAACTGTAGATATTTTACTACTTATATTTTGCATATACGTGCATGCGAAATGTATCGGTTTATAATAACAAAAGTCATCCAATCAATTATAAACTAATACTCGCGAAATTTCAAACAGATTAAACGAAATGGTCATGGGTTGCTTAGCGTCATATAATTTACGCATTATGACACAAATTGCGTAACTAAAAAAACCGTATACGAGTGCGTTATGTACGTGTGCAGTTGAACAAAGCATAAAAAATGAGACACAAGTTGTAACTTATAACAAAACAAAATATCGATAACAAGATGCAAAATATAACGTACTAAACACTAGAAAAATAATCAAGATTAAAAGTTACATCTATCTCAGCTCTCGGGGCAGGCTAAAATCGATTTTAAACTCTTACTTACGCTGCAAGAATACGTTTTTAAGAAGCCAACAAAACAGAGAGAGAAACGTCGTTTTGCAACGTTTCTCTAATATTATAGACATTAGACAACTAAAATTAAAACTATATTTTAATACCTCTACGTACAAGAAGTTTTATAATCATACAACACGACAAAGTTTATTTTTTGCTATTTATTAACAACATTATTTTAACTTCATAAAATTATTTGGGTAATAATAATTTACAACCTATATAATTACTATACATGTATATTAAGTAGAATTAATATTGTGCAGGTCTATAGGTTAAATAAATACCAAGTAAATCGCGTGTTGTATACTATACAATATAGCTTCTACACAGTCTACAAGTAATGATAAAAACAAAAACAATTTTTTAATATAATATATACAAAGAGACGTATGAAAAATTAATCGGTTAGCGATTCCATGGTTGATATATATTATATTTTAGAATAGGACTAATTAAATGAATAAATCAAATAAACATTATTAAAAACGTATTTGTTTAGAAACATACTATAACTACAAGATATTCGTTTATTTTTTATTAAAACTAAGAATTTTTTGTGTTTTTAAAAAGTCGGTTCACTTTGTTTTTACGTACTAAGCGTTAATAATTAAACTGGCGTTTAAATATGTAAGCAGACGTCGTGGATGAAAGCACGAACACTATTTTTAATTATAAAATGAACGCAGACATGTCAATAATTAAACATTCAATTTAACGGTCGCGGAAAAAAAAAATTGTTTTTGTCAGTTTCCTCATAAATAGTTTTGTTATTTTATATTATATTTTTTTAAGCGTTTTAAGTGCTCCGCAAACAAAAAAATTTGAGAACCGCTGGCGCCTCATACCATTACCATATTCTACTCTTGCTTCTAGACTAACCATTAGAATCATTTAATTTTGAGACATAAATCGAGTATTTAGTAGTAGAGTAATTAGTCGAGTAAGTGAAACTGTGTATTGGTCACACTTGTATTGGTAGGTACACACTAATAATTATGTCGAGTAAAACTTTTGACTATTCTGAACAATATTTTCCGAGTAATTAGTGTAAAAAAACAAATATGAAAAAGTGTGATGGGCAATTTTCTCGTCAGAATTCTCGGTCGCCGTGTTTTCGTAATTTGTTTGCGGTAGGAATTTTGATTATAACACGCAAACACAATCGAGTAAAAAAAGTGTATAGAATATCTCCACCATACAGTATTCCCTAGTTCGGTGGTGGTACGTTCGTAAAATCCTGCATTTATACTCATTTAAAACCGTTGACACTTACAATTTGTTGAGTAAAATTTACTCGATGGTCTCAATCGTAATTTTCGGAAAGTGAAATTTAAAAGCGCTTTTGAATTCGGAACTTAAAAAGTGACCCGCCCAGAGCTGTTGTCCAGCTTATCTTACCCGGACTAAAGTGACACCTTTTTTATGCGTCTCATAAGTATAGGTGAGGACCAGTTGCTATAACATCACGAACAGTTTTTTTTTTCTTTCCAATTATACAAGAAATATGTGATTTACAAGCTATGGTGGACTGTCTTTTAGGCAGTTTATTCGGCGACCCCTGTAATTTCTAGGACACTAGGACTCTGTTATCAATACAACACGAGTATGCTACCCGCATTTTTTTTTTTTTTTTTTTGAAATTCGTATCGTAACGATAAGAACATGCCACGACAATTATTTACACATTTCGTCATGGAACTTTTTACGGTAGGAAAAAGAAACGATAATAAAAAGAACGTTTTACTATCCTCGCGATTTTAGAGAAGTCACACGACGCGCACGGAAAATACCTATGGGACACACACACGCGCGTCTGATTGTGCGGGGGCTGCAATCGTAACAATATTACACATAATACGTAGGTATAAGTACTTATTGATCGGCAAGAGCGCGCTATCCGCCTACACGCGGTTTCGATACAAAGAAAACGTATATTATTACACCGTTACGATAAAACCCACTCGACTCGTAACCGTCGGTTATCGGCTTTAAAAAATCCGTCGAAGATTCTAGATAAGATCCGCGGCGCTGCCGGAATCGCGATAGCGAGTGAAAGGATATATATATGATAGAAACTCGCAAACGGCGAAAGCGGATTAGAAAACCGCGAGACGAACGAGCTCGATGATTGCTATATAGTAATTAGTGCGAGATTAAAAAAAATTGGAAACGCCGAAAATAATAATAATAAAAAAAAACGCCTCGCGAACCGCGGCGGTTTCAAGGGCGGCCCCGAACGTTCTCTCGAAAATCCATACGTAACGCGACGCTGACCGCAACAACGAGACGTCATCCGGCGAAAAAAAAACGTGTACACCGTAGAAGGAACATAAATGTTATTGCTTATAGAAAACATTGGCCAGCTGTACAGTGATAATACGGAAAATTTCTGTAATATTTCGTCAGACACACAAAAGCACGACCGAAACGTTCCCGTGCATAAACCGTAGGTGTTTATAATAATTATTATTGTTGTGTTTACCTCTGTTGTACAAATACGGCGGCATAGCAGCAGCAGCGTGGCTTGTAGTCGCCGTTCAGGGCGGGAAGGAATACCGCCGGTCGGGCGACGAAAAATATTTATATTTTTTTTTGAAAAAACGAACGAAAAATTCCCAATTTCGGTGTACCCGCGAAACAAACAACGCACCGCCGCCGCAGCCACCGCCAACCCACCACCGGCACCGCGCAGTTCTTTCGCGACACTGCGTTACCACGGCAGCAACAGCAGCAGCGGCTATCGTCGCTATCGAGTGAGTGCCGCTGTGTTTTATAGCATACCACTACCGCGGTCCGGGAGTGGCATTCGCCCGGTTTGCCCCGGGGGGCGGTTAAAGAGAGACCAGGTACGTTCGCGTCATTTTGTTATAATTTTTTCCCGCTTTCCTCTACGACGACGACAACACCGCCGCCGAACTGTCCGACCCACGCGATTGTTGTGTGATAATGTGAACAATTCTTTTTTTCTACAATAACATTATTGTCTCGTTTCGCGGATACCGTCCGCGGTAACAGCCGTTGCAAAACGCGCCGCCGACCGACGGCGCAGGCGCGGGCGCCCCGCGGCGTTGTTCGCGCGTCGGGCGAACTCTTAAAAAGGGATTCTGTCTCCGAATCGGATTAGAGGGGCCGCGGAGGTTAGCGACACTACCGCGCCCCGGCGGCGGACAGGGGCGAAAAGCGACGCGGGGAGGGGAATAAAAAGTTACCGCGACATCGGAATATTCTTGGCCGTTACCTAACGGGTATGTTTATTTTTAGATACTGAGAGTGAAACAAAGTGCGCGCGTTGGTTTTCACACGATGCGCGTTTTCTTTTTCCTTTCTTATTACCGCTATGTATTGTTTGATCATAGACTTGAGCGTTTATAAAACAAAAAAAAAAACGGTTAAAAAACTGAGGGCGAAACGTTAAAAATTACGGCAGCCAGTGTGTTTTTGACACAACCGATTTAGATTTTCGGCCTTGACAATAAAGCGGCGATTTTCGCGCGCGTGATACTAACACTGGCTGTAAGACACACGGGTCCGGTACAAGTTTCAAGAAATTTCCGAGCAAAGTAAAGAACTCTGAAATTTTCATTTTTTTGTTCGAAAAAAATTTAACTTTCCACAAATACATATGCTACTAAAAAATTTCGTAAATCCGCAGTCAAAAATTTTTATACTTGGCTGTATACCACAAAAACGATGCAGGACTAACATTGAATGTGTGCCATCGCCAAAGCCATGTTTTAGAGAACGTTCTGAAATATATTTTGATCCCATCTGTCTTCCAAGCATTTTGATCAACTTCTTTATACCCGCGCTAGCAGTAAATAAAAAATTTTCTTCGATACCCGCTTCTTCCGGCTAGTACGTTCGATACGTTTCAGTTCTTCGCAAGACAGCGACACAGTGTTCGGTGCGTTCACAGAAGTGGACTGATAATTTTGGGTCTGGAGTGCAGAACATTTTAGGGACTCTTAATGACGCATAACGAACATCCTAACCTACCGAACGCCTATAAATTGGAGTGCAAATCCTATAATTCGAGGCCCAAAACATAAATTATGTATAAGGGCTTGCAGTCGTGGTTTTGCGCAAGCCCCTCGTCAGCCCACCCCGGGTCGTGCAGTTGTATATTTACACATATTATAGCTGTAGTATTTGGAGACGATGTCCTGTCTCGGACAACATGTTTCGAATGGTTCAAACGGTTTAAGGGATGTATAGAACAACCTGGTGGTGGACGCTCGACCAGTGAAACAAATGTTGCCCGTGTTCGTGAAATTATTTGAAATAATCGTCTATCAGAGAAGTTTGCAGAAGACGTCGGAATATCTCTTATGGCGGTAACGTGAAGGGGAAAAAGCCGAGAAAGTTGTAAAAGTGGTCCTCGGATGTTGTGCATCGCGATAACGCCCCGGCTCGCTCGTCAGTTCTTAGCGAGAAATCAGACTGTAGTAGTTCCACAACCACCATGCTCACCCGATCTGGCCCCGTGCGACTTTCTTTTGTTTCCGAAGTCGTTTTCAAACAATTGATGACGTTACGCGGAAATCGATCTTATGGGCATAATAAGGAGAAAATGGCAGCGGTGTGTTGCCGCATCCCGGGGAGCTTATTTGGGAGATTATTTTGAAGGTATTTAAAATAATATTGTGTCGGTAGTGAAATTCTATTCGAAAAATCCGGATATTTTTTTGATCACGCCTCGTACAACGGCCCTCGAGTATGCATATACAGCGCTGCGATCGGCCCAAACGACAAGCATAAGCCGAGAAAAATAAGACGAATAAACTGTGCGTCAACAATCACGTGTGCACGTATACACATTTTATATCGCAGCTCACTTGAAAGTCGAAACCTACAATAGTATATTGTTGATCTTTTTCATGTTAAGACGTTGTGAGCCATTGTTTATCGATCGTGATTTTACAATGGTAAAAAAAACAAAGTGAATGTACTATATATAATGCGTACATATTACAATAAGTAACTACGTACTAGCAATTTTGTTTGATACTTCAGACCTATAATAAAGCTATACATATCAATACTCTTCACGTACCGTATTACCGTATCAGGTGTATTTTAAGTTAATTTTAAATCATCATGCAGGGTAAAATCTATACAAACAACAGTTAGTGAACGACATATTCGTCTAAACGAAGAGTGATTGAAGCGAGGGAGTGACATGGGGGTTTGGGGGGGAGGATGAATATCTAAAGCTAGGCGTTAAAAATTAACCTAACTGACTCGTTGACTTTTAGCTTAATAAGTCAATTTTTTTTTTTTAAATATTACAAATTTTCTTTTAACTTAACTTTTTATTTTTCCAATTAACCTAATTTGAAGACTTTAAAAAAAGGCGTTAACTACTCGCCAAACCTTGTGAATATGATCGAGTATATATTATAAGGGATTGGAATTGTTGGTTTTTTTCACACAGACATTATTATAGGAAATTAAACCGTTTTTATTTCCAACGATTGTTTCGATTTCAGGTCTAAGGGTTGAATTTTTACGAATAGAATTTAAAATATATTATTTGCGCTACACGCTCAAAATTTAAAATAAAACGTTTAAAAAAATGAAAATTTTGATTTTTTTAAAGACTTAAGATAAACAATAATGATAAATGCGCGGGAAAGCCGATTCAAAGAACACGTCATAACGAACTATTCAAATATGCAACTTTCAAAATTCTTATCCGTATCAATCGCTGCAAATAAAAACCGTCTAAATTCCTATATTATAGCATGTGTTAAGTTAGGTCGACGCTTCTAATTCCCATACTTAGGCAGTAATTTCTAGTGTTCGATGTTCATCCCTTTACTATTTTTCGAAACGCAGACATTTCCCACGAAAACTGAACATTTTTACCGCCATTACTTTGAATCACTATTTTTAAATTATGAGCGCGGCGAAGAATGTGTTGTTTTTACAATGACGTTTCATTCTTTTTTTTTTTTCTATGAAAGGTATAAGAAACGCTTACAATCAATACCTCTAATGAAAAGTCTCTAAACTCTAATTGTACGCGAGAGGTGTCAAAGTTGAAAATTGAAAAATTTACAGCCTTGAAACCTCGGTGAAACCTCAAAGAAACTTTGGAGAAACATTACGGCAAACGTGTTTTTTACATATCGATTTAGTTTTTTTTTTTTTGCCAGACCATCGAAAATAATGATCGGAAAAAGCTGAAACTTTTACAAATAATTAAAATAGGTAATATACAAGTTTGATAAAAGTTTCAAGTGTTTTCGAAAATGTTTCAGCTAAGTATAGAACTTTGAAATTGTCAAAAAATTTACCAGAGCATATACTATCTAAACAACTGCAGAGCTTGCTCAGAATCGTTTTTTCGAAGGCGATGATGTTTATCATTGCTTTTAGATATTAAATAATGCGTTTGAACCACAACTTCCAAACCAGTGACCCAATACGTTGATCCCAGATTTTCTTTCAGACTATTGGAGACAGGGATTGCACCTAACTTAACGGGTAGAGTTTTTGATTTGGAGGCACATAATACGGCGGCAAATACAAATAAATTAACGCGTCATATGTTATAAAGTATAAACACACATACACGCAATATACCTACATATATTTTGCAAATATTATAATTAATTTTTACGTCACATTGGTTGTCGAAAAAATAAAAATATGATTGCAGACGGACCAATTTTAAGGAGTTTTACATAGGCAATATCAAAAGCACGTCTGAAATGCGCAATTCATATAGAAGCAAAACAATCTGCACACTTTGGCCAAAATTAACTCTGCCGAACATTTCTATAAAATTCACATTTTGGGAACTTGAAATCGAACGTATTTTTTACGAGTTTGGATCAATATATTTAATAAAGAAACATCGCGTGTGTTTCGATTTTAAATTTGAAAATACGAGTATATGCGTGAATTCGGGTACCACTTGTATTTGGAAGTACTTTTTCCAAAATTAAAAACAAGATTTGTCCAAAATAAACACAAATCATACACCGCGGAATCTTTAAGTATACAGAGTTTTCAATTTTGAGATTACAAATCGACTTCCTAAATAATCTATATTATATATTTTTCAAAACTGAAATCGGACCTGCGCAGAATGCATTTCTATCCGCTTTTGGAAGACGAGACATACGAATGACGCCCAAAGTGCATATTTTAAGAGCTACTACCAGAAAAGTCTATAAATATTTATAGTACTAACTTACCAGTTGAAGGGTATTTAAATCGGTAACCATACGATAATTATTTATAAAAGAACGTTCAGCATGATCATATTATTTTTGTTCTTTGTTCGTTCTGACAACTTCTGATCTCTGTTTTATATAAACCGCCGTCTGTCAAATGATTATAGTATTATTGACACGAAATAATAATATTTTTGCCACTGAAGATAAACAGACGAGACACAGCAGAAAAAAAATGCGCAATAAGCGCTAATTCTCGTAGCAGATGTTTTGGCGAAATTTTGATGCTGCGAACGTAATTAAATAGATGACGTAAACGCCAAATAAAAAATTGAATTTGAAGTGCACGCCGAGGTTGTCGCTTACATCACACAAATCTGTCGTCTGATTTTTTCAAAAAATAATCACGTAATAACTGCAATATACATTGGACGATTTTCTTTGATTAATACGTTGTTCATACGTGGATTCCAGTAAAATTTTAACTGTTGTTCAAAGAAAAAAATCTATAAACTTAAAGTTGAAAACTCCAAAGTTAAAATCAGTTTAAATGTTGAGAAACAATTGAAAACGTTTTTATAGCTATCTCCTGGATGTATCAAAATTCAAAAATACTGTCAACTGTACACAACCGTTGATGTGCCGTATAGGTGTTTTAATCAGTTATTTCTAAACTTACTATGGTATTTTTACGTTACGGCTACTAATTAAATCGTAGTAAAAATGTACCATTTTCAAAAATTTTTAGTAAGAATAAAACCTTTATTGTAAAAGAACTTACCGATATTACAGGCTAAAAAAAGTCAAATTTGTACATCTACCATTGATTACGGTCAAAGCTGTGTACTTGTAAACATGTTACGAACGTGTTACATTTATTGTTTAAAACGTTTTTTGTACCTACTTATATGGTAAGACAATAACAAATGTTTAGAAATAAAACGTAGAATTTTACACGTATCAAGTGGATACAAATTATAATAAATGTGAGGTATTCGTAAACAGTAGCTATTGTCATAATTATCAACAAATTCGTTTAAATATTATATGTATACCTACCTATATATT
This sequence comes from Hormaphis cornu, assembly GCA_017140985.1. Taxonomy (NCBI): domain Eukaryota; kingdom Metazoa; phylum Arthropoda; class Insecta; order Hemiptera; family Hormaphididae; genus Hormaphis; species Hormaphis cornu. The sequence continues at coordinate 17,210,374 of CM029357.1, forward strand.
GTCACTATATACTTGTGTTGTTCATTATTTTAATGATTATTTAAAAAAACACCAAAATATGGTTTTTTTTAACCTAACCATAATATGATTGTTCTTAGTTTTATGAACTTGAAAACTTAAATATATATGTATGTAGGTATTAGATATGTAAAAAAAATTCTTTTGTTCTATTCAGTATTGACAATAGTTACTCTGAAATAGTTATGAGTCCCTGAGAGGTGTTCTGTTTTTACTACGAGCCGAATGTTTTGTGATACTTGATGATAAACTCCACACTAAAAATGTCAGTTTTCGCGTCAATAAAAATCCTTTTTTTTATTTAATTTTAACTTTGTTTAATTTATCAATGATGTCATCTTAATTTTATTACGGTTGCATAGTGCATTTTACTATTACTATTTTGAATAACATTACATTTTATCTGTTATTTTAACACTACAATTATCAAATTTTAAATTAGGTTTAATTTACAGTAAGTACACAATAACTATACCTTTAATATAGTACCAACTACAAATTATATATTTAACTATATTGACTGTGTAGACCAGTGGTTCTCAACCTTTTTGGATTCATGTCACTCTTATCCACGAGAGTCCAACAACACTATACGTCTCCCTAACAAAAAACTTCCATATTATTATTATTTTCTAAAAAGATTTCGTGTCACTCCTACACTGGATCCATGTCACCCAGGGGTGTCTCACTATCTAAAATGCAATTAAATAAAATCGAGATGAATTTATTTAAAAATTCAATTTTTTTTTCAATTTCCTAGTTCATCAAAAAAAAGTTGGTACAATTTTAGAAAAACTCGTTATTAAAAAATAAAAATTAGATTGGTATCTAGATAAGATTGTAATTAAGATTGATTTTAAATAATTTATCAATCATTGCATTGTTGCTACACACTTTACCTAGAAATATTTCGACACTCTTTTGATTAGGCACAATATAATAGTAATAGTATTTACCTGTACGTATATTTCTCTAGTAATTCTTTACAGATAAGTCATGAATACTGCAGCAGATTACTTTACCGAAAAAATTGGGTCATTGATAACGAGCCGACTTTATAGGTGACCCGATAAATTAACAGCCGGTAGTTGATGGAAGTACTCTAGATTTTAGAAACGGAAGAAGTAATTTATATAAATCTGTTCAAAAAGCATTTAAGACATAGTAGACGTATTATATTTTATCTGCTATTTTAATAATACAATATTATCAAATTTTTAAATAGGTTTAATTTATAGCAGGTACACAATAACTATACCTTTAATAGTACCTACTACAAATTGTACATTTAAATATATTTACATTGTATGTAAATATAGTTGAGTAGTAAGTGCATTTTTAAATTTATTATCTACAACTATTAACTATGTCTAAAATGCAATTAAATAAACTCGAAATGGATTCGCTTGGTTCAAAATTTTTGTTCAATTTCCTATAGTTCTTTTAGAAAAAGTTAGTATAATTTATTGTAATCGTTTATAATTTATGACGTTTTTTTGGAAATAAATTTAAAACATACTTTGCCTTATATATAATATACCTACTTATAATTATTAGCTAGATGTGTAAAAACATTCTTTTTTATTATTAATATATTTAAATTATTTTATATATAGATACTATACACAATACACATGTTACGTGCATAGATACACAAATAATAACAAAAAAAATACACAGATAAAACATGTTTTTTTAACAAATTAATCAAAATACTGGTAGATACTGTATAGTTGTATCTTTCGAGATGTTATTTTTGCTAATTCATTAATTTTAAACAACAAACACACCAAAGTATTAAAATTTAAAACATAATTTTTAGTAATTTCATTTAATATAATTTTGTGTAGATATTGTACTAAACACAGGACGATAAAAAAATTATTGTTACTCGGTACAACTTTTAAGTTTTAAAAACATTAATATTTGAATATTTCATAATAAAAAAAACTACGAACCTGTAATTATATAGAACATAATTTATTATAAATGCTAACATTTAGCTATGCTAACATAAAGTTTAAAACAAACTAGAAGTCTATATCGAACCACAAAGAATAAATAAAACCGACTAAATTTTCCTTATGACTATCAATACTTTTACAAAAAATTTACAAAATAATGTTACGTAGAAACCAAAAATAAAAACAAAGTCGACCAAAATGTGTTTGATGTAAAACTAAACGGTCTACAGAACTAGCGGACTCTTGTGTCATAGTAATTATTAAAAAATACTTACGTCGGTTTGATATTTGACAAAATATAGTAATTCGAAAACCAAAATATTTAATTGGAATTAAAACTACAGACGTGTTTCACAAGAACCAACTGCCCGAAACAATAGTCAATAAGTATAATAAACGAGGTCAATGAAGTTCTCAAACGAGAAAAAGATGTCAATATACAATATAGAAGGAGTCAAGAATAATTAATATCGCTTAAAAAAAAAGAAGAATCAAAATAAACTCTACTTGAAAATCAAAACGAATTCGCCTATTATAAAATATGACAACGTAAAATGGACGTATGAACGAAGTAACTATAGATTTTTAGAAATAGAAAAGAAAAGCATTTTTAAATAAACCTTATTTAATGAAAAAACAATTTAATACCCATTATTGAGGAGTTACAGTATTTACAATATTCTTAAAGTTTAAGAGGCCCAAACTACCAATTTTTTTTTTAATGTTTTTATCATTTGCAGCAATTTTCCTTTTAATCCTTTTTTTATAAATACTACTATTTAGACGATTTCAAACTATTATATTCTACCTGAAATGATTATAAATCGTATTTTGATACCAAAGGGTAATCGCGCACAAAAAATGTGTGGCAAAAATAATATATAATTCAAAATTACCTGCCGATGACTTTTCAATCGAACAAAATTTGTAACTTTTTTTCATTTCAGAAGCCGGTACGTCAAAAACGACGCTGCCGCCTTTTTGATCTTCTGTTGGCGTTGCCAGAAGTTGATCGGGTGAAGTTGACATAATTTTTTTTAACCAAACTTGTTGCTAAAAAAAAAAAAGTAACAATATTTGTTAAGATACAATTGTACATAAAATGAATGATTAGGTATTTTAAATAAACAGATAACACAAAAATTTCACAAAAAAAAAAAATTACCTTATTCATAATTTTCAAAATATTTTTCCTGATAATGAATAAAATATATTGAGATTTTAACCATTAAACATATTAAACTTTTAAACACAAAATAGTAATATCTAAACCTAACCATTGGATTTACCAAACAATTGTATACGACCTAGAATTAGTAGATAATCACTCTACAAAACAACATTTTTACAAATATAAAATATTTGTAAAAATATTTAATAAATTTTGTTTTATTGAATTTTTAAAATTAAAATACGTGCACTTTAGAGGAGCCCACAACGTCAAATGAGCCTCGCAACAGCGATCATCATTACGTCGGTAAACAACAAAACTCGTTGTTCCTAGTATCTATATGCTGAAGAGATATATTTTTAAACACAACTGAAGTCGTTCACACTTTAAAATTATAATGAACACATTAAAACCAATTTTTATGGTGAATTTTAAATTGATTGTTTGAAAACCAAATTTAATAACTCAATTTTTGAATAAAAAGTCGAACAAATATTGTTAAATTGTTGTTATTTTTTACGTTATTATAATAATACAGATATGGCTAATAATGATAAAATACCTTTTCTCTTTGATCCATTTAAACTTTAAAGTATCTTTTTTTGAACTTTTATTGATTATTTTAACTAAATTTAATGATATGGCTGAAATTTTTTTTAGTTTAATTTAGTTTTTACCAGGACAGCAGAGCTCGCTCAGAAGAGTTTTTCGAATACAACGATTTATCATTGTTTTCAGTTACTTAATAGTAAGTTTTGACCACAACTTCTGAAACATTGGCCTACCTAATGAAGTGACCCACTCCAAAGAGTAATCGTTACGCCAAACAACTTTTCACCCGACTTCAATAATACCTAAAATTCATAAATTTCTTGGCCCAAAATATGAGATGAATAAAGGAGTTTGAGTTTTATATGCAATGCAAGTCTGGTTTTTACTACGTACGTGATCCAAAAGGTAAATAAAACAATAAAACCCAACAGATTTACAACAGCACAAAACGTAAATATTTTTTTTTTTACAATGATATTATATTCTTATTTCTATCTACTGATTAACAGTAAGGTGCTTTTACTTTTGTGTTTCCATAAAAAAAAAACTATTAAATCGACACCAAATGCAGTGTAAAATTGGGTAAACCCGTTTGTGATTTATCGCTTATACCTTGCATATAAATCCGTTTATGATCCAACAAATAAAACGTCAATAAAAAAAAATAATTAATATACAGTAGCTGCTTAAAACATTGGTTAATTTATGAGCGAAAAAAAATAACATTGATAAAAAAATGACGGAAAACATAAATTCAATTTATATTTACAGATTTCATACAATACTTCTTAAAAGCTACGAAAATATGCGAAAGTTTAACAAATAACGAAATTACAACAACTATATATTTATTATTACAAACAACGAGTAAACTAGGTAAGTCTGTGTACGTCAAAGTGTACATTTAAATCTAATATTAATTTAATTAATATTATTATATCATTTCGTTTTTATTTACATACAGCAGCTGTGCATCATTGAAAACGCAAGAAAACACAGTCAATTTATATTTTTTTTAAACACAAACACATAGTATTATCGATCGTTAAAGTTTGACAGTTGAGTTTTAATTATATTATTTTTTTTTTACAAAATTAACTCAATTAAATAAACAACCTATTTAGTTTAATGTACGAGTTAGGTGATAGCTCGTATAATTATTTTAATATGGGCATACTTTGAAATTAGTTAATCAGTGCTTTCTATACATATTACATCAGCAATGTCAGTATTAATAAGTTGTTCAAAAATGTGTTTAGAGAACCTCTGGAACATAATTTATGAGTATTGATGGTATTCAAATGATTTAATGAAAGTAAATTGGTCATTTAAGATCATAATAATGTTATATAAATAAATTACTCGCTTGTGATGTTAAATTGTTTTCAAATTAATTGTTATCAGTATTATAATACCTATATTAAGTTTAAACTATGCCACATATTTTATAGTGTTGACTATAAAAAAGTTTTTCATTTGTTTAAAGCATAACTTAAGAGTACATTTATTATTAGAAACGTGTTAAAACGATTTTATTGACTTTATCGGTAAAGTGCGATTTTTATAAAATTATCACTTGCAAATTTGAATGTACTCGTATATAGTTAATTTTTATCAATTTGTCATTTTTTATACGTCAGTATCGATAAGAACCGCTTACATAATTGCAACTTTTATCAATTAAAAGCAGAACGTGACTTTTCATATCAATATGTTTTTTTTATTACGTATTTTATGTAAACCACAGACATTTTTAAACGGCAAATAAATCATGAAATGGGTAAAAAAATTGTATTTTCTCTGTTTACGAACAAATGACACTTGAAAAGTCTCTAGTACCTACAGTTTAAAAATATGTAAATACCTACTGCTGTAAAACTGATAAAAAACAGGTAATTTTGATTTAACATCGTGGTCACACGTACCCATAGTAATTAAAAATGTTTTAAAACGTATATTTACTTTTTCTTATCATTATTTTACAACATATATGTATCAGATAGGTACTTAAAATGCATAAGGAAACAACAAAAGTAAGTCACCGTTTTGGAAGACGTATAGTAATTAGTGTATAAATGTTTAACATTTTAAATTTAAAAGTATAAATAAAGATTCCAAGCAAGCGTTGCTTCAAATTCTAAACGTATATCGTGATAATTGAAAAGTTCTTATATATTTAGCTAAAAATGGTCGACAATTGTTTCAACACTTTTATATAATATTTGATACTGATAAATTCTTAACTGTGTGTACAAATTACAACTAATTTTATGTTTTTAATAAATACAACAAAATAATACCGATGTAACTATATCAATTCAATTTTTTAAATTATTTATTATAATTAATTATTAACGTCTATAAACAAAAAACTATAGTTCGAAAATCCCAAATTTCCAAATTTTGCAAAAAATTGATTAAAGCCGATTGAAATATTTTTGCACGTCATGTGTTTTACCTTTTCTAGCTATGTGCAAAATATCCAAATTATTGAAGCGTTTCGAGGAAAACTGACTTTTTCCATTCGTATAAATTAATATATCTGAAAAGTTGGTAAATTTCCGAAAAATTCTCATGCTTTGATAGAGTACTGCTTCCGTCCAATCATCCCGTCTTTGAAGCAATTATATGTTGTATTAAACTATCAAAACATTTTGTGGAAAATACAAAATTTTATCGAACAAAAATTACGAAAAAATAATGGAAACTTTCAAGAATTTCAAAGGTTAGCTCAACATTTTTCGAAATCTCTTGAAACTTATATCAGACCTGTCCAGTGTTTTACCTATTTTAATGTTACGTGAAAGCTTCAGCGCATTTCAATCATTTTTTTTTTGGAGGTTATCGCCAAAAAACTAAATTAATTAAGTATGTCAAAAACACGTTTTCCCGTAATTTTTAACGTTTTTTCCTTAGTTTTTTTTTTTTTTTATTGCAACTTTTTCTATTTTAAACTTTCAAATCTATACGATCCCTCAAAGTAACCTCTGCGACAAGGTCTAGAGCTACCGGAAACCCGCGGTATGAGTGTAAAGATCGGAGCATTATTGAATAAGTTATCATGGTTTTATAGTGATAAAAAAATTTTAAAACGCACATCGAGTGAAAACAAATACGTTTATCACTACGTTTGGAATATAAAAATTTTCATTAAATGGAGCTGAACATAAAATAAAACTACTGAAAACAGACACAGGTGAAAATACGTATTTGCTTTGTAGAACGAACATAATATTGTAATATAGTCTTCAATCAAATCAAAGTTTACAGAATGTTTGGTATTTTAGTAAGAATGAAATTCAAAACTACACTGTTTGTTTGAAACTTACTTGACAGTTTGTAGACACCGATATGTGTATAGAATATACGCGTTTGAAGAAAGTTTACTGCGAATAAGCAACCTGCATCGGATGTACGGTATGGATGTGCGCTAGAACTAATCGCATATTCTACGCGTAAACGGCTGTTATTCGTCTTTAAAGGTCGAAGGAAAAACATTAATCAAACGTAATAGACCTTTGTACTTATATTATTCTGCGCTTGTATTTATAACTTATCGTAAACGTGAAAATATAGTAACAACTTATACAAATTATGTAACGCGCGTACAAAACATTTTAAATGTTTTTTTACACACTAATCATCGCGCGATCATATTTTGCAGTATCCGTTAACGATGAATCGATAAAATAATAACTATAATACTAGTATTAACTTACTCTACTGAATATTTTAGATCACGGACGTTACGTCCGCGTTTTAGACCCTGAACTATGACTATACAGAGAAGGTGTATAATTAATCTTCTCCGCGTAGTCGTGTTCTAAACAACAAAACACGAAACGGCCGTTGGATCAGACAATATTTTTCGATGGAAAGCGAAAACGTGTACAATTTTTTTGTCCCGATATTGAGGTAAACACCCCACGCGAACGACTAACGAGTCGACGCTCTCGAATTATTCGTACAAGTAAGTACAATATAATTCGACAGCAGCGAAAAGCTCCGAAATCGCGCTTGCAGGAAACCGGATTATAGGTTTTGTAAGGAAATCACGTCGGTTCCGGGTTTTTCGGACATCGCTGCTATACTATCGCGCACAAGTACTTACGATCGTCTTTATTGTCTGTATAAATTATTCATGTTAGCATTCGGAGTCAAGGATTTCGATTGATAAATAAAAACATGACCTTTAATTCTTTGAAAATCACATCGTATTCTTTTGTATCTTATTTTATATTGTCAAACCGCTCGTGTAGTTCAAAGTCGTAGTGCAGGAAGTGGGTACAATTAGGCATTACAATAGGATATTTAACGCGATGTTGTTTAATATGGGTTTACGGCCAGTGCCTCGAAAAAAGAAAAAATCAAAGGGGAACGGTGTTGAGCAAATAGTTACAAACGTTATTCCGGTATAGTTCCTCTATACCGGACCACGAGCTGGGGAAGTAAACGCGAAACGTAAAATAACTTGGGGGAGAAAGTTCCGATAGCCAGTCACTATGGAATACCGGCAGAGCGCGCGTTCTACACTTTATTTCTACGGCAATGGTACAGACTATGTTTTACGGTTTAAATTAATTATACTTAGTCGATATTCTATTTTAAACCGTGGTATAGAGCCTATATTAGTATAGGGAATCCTTCACAAATGAAACAATAATTACCTACCTAATTTTCGTTTCGAAAAATTATTACGATTCGGAATACCTGTAAGTACTGACGTTGAGTTTGATTGTTAAAAAACCCTATTAACTTAAAAAAATATATGTATATATATTTAAAAATCAGCCGACGACGGAATACCTACGTATATCAAGCACTGCGCGTATACATTGTACATTTGAATGAACAGACTTCTAACACTATAAAAAAACTACGTACCGAGTGGGAAAGAACTTAAAATGCGAAATTTCGATTTTCTGACTGACTAAAAAATAAATGAAAATGTTTAAAAATATTTTTATGGTCGTCGTAAGCTCGTGTAAGTATAGGTATACTGAATAAAACCATTTAAGCATAACAAAAAAATTATGGGATATTCCCCGTTAAAATGAAGATGTCCGTCTCCTCGAGCACAGCTTATACGGCGGATTTACAATATAAAACGTTAGAATTCAAATGTATTAAAAAAAAAAAGATCGGAGATTTCACAAATGTCATTAATTATCTTTTTAAGTACCATAAAACGGTATGAACAATGTTCATTAAAAACATGACTCACGATAAAGTTTCAACCGAACATTAACAACACGAACAAAAAATCCCACTGTTGTCGCATGTTAATATATATAAGTTAAATTCTTGTGTTTATTTTTTTTCCCGCGTATTCTAATATTTCTAATATTCCCATATTCTTTAAATGTTTTTTTAAGAATAAAACATTGTTGATTTTTCTTAAGAACAAAACACGATACGTGCAAATATTATAATACTATTATAATACGGACAAAATATTATAGATATGAAACTGTACATTTTTTACCGTTTCCAAAATAATACACATAATATTATCATACGCTAGTATACACGGATTATTTAGCGTATAAACATCAGGTACTTACCAATTACTATACAGTATACTAACATATATGTACATATATGTTTTAGGTTCTGTATTTAATTAATTATTTTTAATTATTATTATTATTATTGTTATTACTAATCATCTTACGAGGACTACTATTTGTATACAACTGAACGCGGCACGATTCAGTCTGAAACCTGCAATAACTACGTTAAATCACCAGTGATTGATATTTAGTATTTATACGAAGATTAACGAACACCCCCGGCTGATCAATCGGAGAGAAACTTTCCGCGTGAGAATACTAGAAAAATCAGAAAATAACAGTTCACTGCAGCCGACGTCTACGTGTTAAGTTAGACATTATTCTTTCAGTTTATCGTTACTACTACTTTGACACTTTTTAAATTAATTTAAGCAACAAGAACTGAACACTGTGTTATAGTTATATGAAAACAAGTTACGTTCATATACGCGCTAAATATGTATATTATGTTTATAAAAATGTATGAATAATAACAACATTGTAATCGTACACAAATAATAATAAATATTAAAATATCTACCATACATGCATTAGGTATAATTATCGTTATAGTTACATATTATAGTTGACTATTATCAAAATAAAGAAATTCGTCACCTGGAACTTGGTATTGAAACCATTTTATAATTTTTTTTTAAATGTATTAAAATACGTGTCCAATGTCCATGACAAATGCATACAGAAAACATGCTGAATTTTTAAGAGAAGAGCAAACGTATATAAATTTATAGAAACAATCTTGGAACATACCAGTATTATGGACTTCACCGGCTCTCAAACAAATCTTAAAATATTTTTTTATCAATTCAGCTGTTTGCTCACCTGATAAACATAACAATACGACGGTATCCATCAAAATTTTCAATAGGAAACGATTTCTAAAAGAATTAAGGGTTTTCAAAGTTTACCACTATCTATATCTTATAACTACAACACTTAAGTTTACAAGTTTCAGATTTTAAACTTGTCAGTAAATATTCAAGTAGCTATAATAATTACGATATTTGGTACCTACTCATCATCAATTCGTTCCACTGACTCGAACATATCCTAGCTTTGTGAGTGCAAATCGAACTCTGGGTAATCCAAAAAACACGAGACGTTTTGATTTTATCAAATAATAATTGAATTAGCCTACATAATAATGTCACGGTCTTAATACCGAATTTTTAAATCCGGTATCTCTCGATGAGATATTAAGCTAAACTTTAAAAGATATTTAACGTAGGTAGGTACCAAACGTTTTCACAAATCGTTTTCGTTTACAATTTTAATATAATTATTCGTAATAATAAGGAGAAAAAACGGAATCGATTAAAAAATAGTTTTTTCGAAGTAATGGATTAAAAACGTTTTAAATTTTTGACAAAACCTTTTGGGAACTTAAATACAATATAATCATGTTTTCAGATTGTTCTACGAGTAAGTAATCTTAAATACGCGTTTAATCCGAGAGTCAAGACAATAATAAACCTAAACGGTGTTTAAATTACTTTAAAATAATAAAAACCATTATAGGAGAGGAAAATGTGTCAAAAATAAAGAAAATTACGTTTTCACTAAATGTTTTTGTCTGTTCGACTATACGTTATGTAATTTATAATTATTCTACAAACCTATATTCACTCGGGTTCGTTACAACATTGATTAATGAACACTTGAACACTCCACACCTTGCAGTATTAATAATTATTGTACAAAACAGGTTGTACAAATAAGATATTGCTAGACCAGGCAAATATCTAATTAATTATTGGTCAAATTTACGATTGTCAAACAACACAAATATGCATATACATTAAATAGCATAATAGTGTCAATATTAATAGGCAAACTCTTTTTTAATATAATAACATTCAAGGACAATTAAAGGTAATTATTTTGATACATCGCCGGTACTAAACATGTTTTATATTTCATGCTGTACAGAACAGAAACAATTTAGACTCTTAGCGTTAGCAAATTAGTGTTTTTACAACGATGTTTCTTTTTCCCCCGTCAACAACTTTTTGGGTAGAAGGAATACTCAGTTTTTTAGAAGTCAATGCCTCTACTGATAAGTTTATGGACTTCACAGCGGTAATTTGGTTAAAGCTTTTTTTTTAAATTTTGCTTATACTTTCTGAGTTTTACCTAGACAAAAACCAAAAAAATCAAGAATTTTACGACGAAGAATTTGAAATATTCAGGTTTGTAATGACGTTTTCGAGTAGGAGCAGTGGTCCAATCGTTACGTCGAATACCACATAAAAGTTTGGATTTTGGCTTTAAATTTTATTTTATTTCGAGCATTTTTTTAATATATTGATTATTTTTTGAGTTGTGTGCCGAAATGGCGAAATCGCCAACTCGAGCGTCAGACACATATCGATTTAGTTTTTTTCCATATTGTCCAAAATATAATAATCGGAACAAATGAAATTTTCACGTAACATTAAAATAGATAAGATACAGGTTTGATAAAAGTTTCGAGTGATTTCAAAATTTTTTTAGCGAAGTATAGAACTTTGAGATTCTCGAAAAATTTACCAGGACGTATACTAGACAACAGCTGCAGAGCTCGCTCAGAATCGGTTGTTTCCATAGAAAATTCTTAAATGAAATGATTCTAGGGAAATAACACTAAAACGGCAGTGTTCAGTGTTACATAATATGTATAATATTATATATTACGTATATAATACTATACAGGAATATACGAATGAGTAAAACCAATTAAAGTTTTAATAATACAAATAACATATGTTATAAGTTATAGTATAATATATGGCTATAATATGAAATTTTCGTATATTTCGCTGTTTCTATAAAACCCTATTTTAGTGAATAGTGCATTTGTGTTTGCGTATTGATTCATGACATTGAAATAATAATTCTGTTACAAGTAATGCGTTTCAAGAAGATTTTATTTACGTTCTTTGACTATTAGCAATAAAACGCTAACTGCTATAATAGTGAATAGGTAAACTTTATGGAGTTATTGTTCATTAGAGCTACGATGGTGTTATTATAGATTATATCAATACGATTTTGACTATACGAGAAGGTTTATTTTAAATAAATTATCAAGGCAAATAGTGTAAAAATTCTATATAACGCGCCTAGAAGACAACAACTGTAGTAATAATTTAAATTTGAATCGTTTCTTCAGAATAAATTTACGTTTTTAATGATACACGTTCACATAAATTATCATAAAAACAGGTTGTTCGTGTGTTTGAGTGATAAAAATGTCTGCGGTTAAAAAAACGTGTTTGATATAGGCGCGTTTATACGCGCAAAGAACTACATATACGGTCGGTCACCTTATCTTTAGGATCAAGTTCAAGACGACTTTTAATTGCGTTAAACCAGCACATATAATGCATAATATAAATGTAGGTAGGAGATCAATATATCAATACAAACGAAATAAATAAGCGTTTCCAAATTAATGCGATTGAAATGAAATAATTTGATTTTAGTTTTCACCTTGTCTCCTGCGTACGGTTAACCGTTCCCGAGAAGAAACAAAAACAAAAAGCAGTTGCCAGTTTGAGACCATAAATGTAATAATTAAAAAATCAATAATCACGCGAGAAGCCAGACGATAGCTTTTGTTGTATGCACCCCGATCGCGTTCTTATATTTGTACCTCATCAAGATATAACCTTGCGTAGTAACATAGCATAACATATCGAAAAAAACAATAACTATAGGTAAGGTATAAGGTAATAGATAAGTGTAAAAAATAATCCGGCGGTCGTTAACTATATACATGGGATAAAACAGCACACCTAACTGTTTAAAATATAGGGGAGACAGGCTAAATATGACGTACTATTTTTAATATTGATTTCTAAAAGTCAATATGGCAATATAGTTTTAACAATATTAGCATTTATTATTTTCAACAAAACTAATTAACTATAACAATCGTAAATAAAATAAATATTTAACCGTTCTTTTTTTTACTTAAAACTCTAGTTGAGTGTAAGAAAAAAAAAAACACAGGTAACTTCTTTGTGCATGTAACAAATTAATTATAACAAGTAAACAAAATAAAAGTGTTTCTAATTCCTTTAATATTTTTTCTGCCACCAGCCAGTGCTTCAATAGACTTATTTTTATGAGTACGATAAATTTATATAAGTATAATGGATTTATAGTACATATTAGTTGCCACATAAATTTTGTATTGTTCAACATTGTTATTTACTCAAAATATCGGAATAAGTTATGAACTGTTGCTTTTACCCCAGCCCCCAGTCAAATACTAATAATTACCTCAGTGAAAATATTTATTAGTTATAGATTAATTTATAATAATTTGTTCCTCTTCAATGCCTTCAATAACTTTTAATATGTTACATTTTGTGGTTTGAATAAACATTTTTTTTTTTTTTGCCTATACAAAACGCCTTAGAACATAACAACTTATTTATATAAGTACCTACATATTGGGGCTTGCGATCTTTTTTGTGTAAGAGAGAAGTAGAGAACATCAATTTACTAAAGATAAATAGACAGTAACGGGTATTTATTTGAGGTTACGTACAAAAACTGCCGGAAATAATATAAACACCGCCCATTAATAATTGTACCAACTACAAATAGACGTATTATTATGTTTGCGGTCGTATGCATCTGAACAAAATCATTTTTCAATTCCGAAAAATTTTTAACACGCAAAGGATCGCCTATAGGTCCTCCATAACTAGAATTCGAAAAAAAAATTAAATAACACTACAATATGTACGTTGTTACATTTACGTTTGATATTTATTTAGACAAACAAATTATAGTTCAAATTATACTTAATCTGTACATCATCAAAGTTACGTCCTATATTTGAATCCTTATTTTGCAGAAAGCTGGTCTTTTTATCGATTTGTTTTGCACCCACCATCTCCTTAAACTTTAAAGGTTCTGTCGTGATATATTAACACTTAGAGCAGTTATAAATCACACTGATCGATGTTATACTAGATTCTAGAACAACCTATAACTATCCGAAACACGTATAGGCAGGTAATTAATTAGATTTCCGATAGTATGTGAAAAACCTGATACTTATTACATGTTCAGGCCGAACACGGTATAAAATGGTTTTTTTTATTTTTTATTCGATAAAAACTCACATTTTTAATCACCTTTATCAATAATACTATTCATTATAAATATCTCTAAGGTGTAAAGTGTATACGTAATATTACGTGTACGACGACTTGTATGTGTTGTTTAAAATTATAAAATAAGAGAAAATATAGTTTTTCTTTGTAATTCTTATTAAAAACAAACACGTGTTTGGTATCCAACAAAAGGTAGTATTATTTTTCAAAAAATCTGTTAAAATATTTGTATAGTGTAGAAAATTTGTAAACTTTCAAAGTTTTGTGAACTGTAAATTTGACTTGATTCTTAATACTTACATTCATATACTACTGATTCCTATACGAATTACATAATGCTAAACAATTGAAAAAATAAACGTGAAAATTAAGTTTGATAATGATGAATTTTGATTTTACCAAAATGGTTAGCCAACATTGTGTACGTTTGGAAACTGGTTGATCCGTTTCTGTAAAACGTTTCGACGCTTCAACGTTGATTTTAATTTGAAAACATCATTATAGACACGTTTATAAAAAATTTACTTTGATTCGGTAGTTTGTAGTTCTACGTGTTGTGTCGTATAAACTGTATATAATATTTTAAGCCTGGGTCAATGACTCTAAACAGTTATGAGCCAAATAAGCGGGTGAACCGTGGCCTCTCTTTTAAGACTCTAACGCCGTCATTTTGGACCTAATGAAGCTCGTTTAAATTTGAGATATGGGACCGGGTTGGCTAAAACAACTAAATGCGTGTTCAGCTTGTTCAAACGGTGTACGTACGCGCAGGAACAATTTTTCTAATCCCATATTGGAGATTCCGAAACACGCGGAGGTGCACAAAATCGTACCAGAATAAAACTGTTACTTTTGAATCGTGTCTTCGAACCACCCGTTATATACTGCTTTTAATTGCAAAAAAAAATTTCTCCATTCCAGATATTTTCGACGAGTTTTCGTTCGTCTGACGACAATAATGTTCCGACGAGCCCTCCGGTTTTATGTACACAACACTCACTTCGAGTCGAACGTCGTCTTCGTCGATCCAATCACTGCAGCTGCGTTCTTCTTCTTCTTCGCGCGCCAAAACTCCGCGGATCATTTGCGGCCAGTTGCAGTCGACGACGGGATTTCTCCGAGTGGCCGCGAACAGGCCCGTCAACGAAAAATCGAATAAACGGGTAGGTAGGTGCCTACTTTTTTTTCAACCGAATTTTACGCGACGTGACACGGTGTACGCGTGTTAATACAATAACTATTCTGCGAGTGCGATGCAGTCTACACTGATGGAGCGCTCGTTGTTAATTAATTATTTAAAAATTAATTAAAAAATTTACGGCTAAACGCGCGCGACGTCGTACAAACACGAGATGTATTTCGCGCGGTGTTACCGGTTACGTGCCGAATCGCATTCTGATCCGTCGCGCCGCGTGCGTCCGCTTTTTATGTATAAGTAGAAATGGAAATAAAAAAAAAAAACGCATCGTCGACAACACACACACACACTCGGTCGGCGGCGGCGGCCGGCCGGCGCTGGATCGTCTCGACGGGTCGATATACGTATAATTTGTACGCGACCGGACCCTAACCGCGCCAGTGGTCGGGACGTCATAAAAGCCGGAATCGCTATGTACTCTGACTATATTTTTTATAGGCGCGCCGGCAGTAATCGCGATGCTGGTGGGTTTTGGGATGTTTACGACACAAAAGTCGTACGTCGGATTCCGAGGGAGCTAAGTTAAACTGTACACAAATAATATAGAATTTAGGTATTACTGTTGTTGGTCTATTGTTAGGCGCCGAACTAAAAGCGGATAAAGCACGAGAGCACTAACACAGCAGCAGAATTTTTTGGCGTTACTGCGCGTGCGCCGGGACTGCTTGGAACTGTTGTTTTTGGGTTTTAGGTAGTTTTATAGTAGGTGTTTTTCGCCTTTTTTGCATAGTGTTTAGAGTCCGTTTAGAGTGACGAGGTTTTGATAAAATAGCCGTTGGGCTGTTACATTTATAGCGGAGCGCGTTTGACACACTTCTTACCGCGATATTGACATTCGTGATTTCGAACGAGCCGCGGATAATCCCACCCAGCGCACGCGCAGAACGCGGATGCCAAAAATTCCAGATATTCTTCCCGTCTTTTAGCCTTTTGATCAGCTTCTATAGTAATAATTCGCCGTTTTTGTTTACTAGGGTTCCTGCGTTTTGTTTCCTTTCACGAAAAAGGTGGTTTTTGGTTTCTGAAAACGCCTGGCGGTCACTTCTTCCTTTTTTTTTTAAAAATTCTCCTATTCCCTTACATTGCTCATCTAGCCATTTTTCTTTAGCTTTTTTTATCTTCCTTTGCACTTCATTTCGTATTCTTTTGTTGTTGTTCTTGAGTGTTAATTTGATTTTTATACCTTCTTCTTTCATTTATTATCTTAACTATTTCATCCAAGGCTTTCTCGACTCTTTTTTTTTTTTTTGGGTTCCTAATACTTCCTCTGCCCGGATCTTTAGAATTTTCTTAATATTTTCCCATTTATTTTCCTCCGACTGACAATTATCAATTTGTATGTTGTTTAATGCTTTCTTACGTTTCTCTTTAAGTTTTATTCTCTTCTCGTCTTTTTCAAACACTTCTAAATTCCATTTTTTTGTGA
Source organism: Hormaphis cornu (assembly GCA_017140985.1). Taxonomy (NCBI): domain Eukaryota; kingdom Metazoa; phylum Arthropoda; class Insecta; order Hemiptera; family Hormaphididae; genus Hormaphis; species Hormaphis cornu. The sequence continues at coordinate 17,227,387 of CM029357.1, forward strand.
ATCCACCTTTCTTAATTTTTTTGTACTTTAGATTTGTTTCCATAATAATTAGATTGTGATCGCTGTCAGTATCAGCACCAGGATAAATTTTGCATTGTTTAATTTGATTTTTAAAGCGTTGTTTAGTAATAATATAATCGATTTGATATCTCGCTGTATCTCCCGGCCTCTTCCTGGTATATAATCTTCTTTTATGGTGTTGGAAAAAGTGTTTGCAATTGTCAATTTGTGTTGTGTACAGAACTGTATTAGTCGTTCTCATTTCTGGTTCCCAAGCCATAACTACCCGTTATGTTACTTTCTTTCCCTTCGCCTACTGCTGCATTCCGGTCGCCCAGGATTATAACATTCTCCCCTGCCTTTAGTCATCGCCATTATTTCATCTGTTTTATCATAAGTTTCTTCAACTTCTTCGTCATTGTGTGATGATGTTGGCATGTATATTTGGATAATCGTTGTAATAGCAGGTTTAATATTAATTTAAACTATGATGATCCTATCTGTACATTGATAGTAGCTGATCACACTTTCTCCACACTGTTTATTCATGATGGTGCCTACCCCAGTATGTCGATTTTCCGAGCCTGTATGAATGAATCTGTACTCATCACTTCAAAAATCACCGGAATCTGGCCATCTTACTTCACTTATCCCTATAATGTCAATATTTAGTCTTCTCATTTCTAGTATTAAATTTTAAAACTTTCCGCTTCTTCTCGAGGATCTTACATTCCATGTGCCTACTCTTTTATAGTTTTGTTTTGTTTTACTCAAGGCGGTCTCCGCCCGGACATCCGAACGGGAGACTAGTTTACGTCCGGAATCTTTTACAACGAGTTCACAATCCATAACTGCAGATACTAGGGATAATAAGGTGGTGGTTTCCCGTTTCCTTCCACCTCGCAGTTTTGTAACCCTTTAGATGGCTGCCATCTTTACTTACAAATGTTTGGTATGTAGCTGTACCGATCTCCTCGATCTCCACCTACATCCAATACTGGGGAAGCTGCTGCCCATCCCCAGACCCTTTTGGTCGCCTCTTACGACAAGCAGGGATTGCTCTGGGCCTATTCTATCCCGGGACCCAGACGGGAGCTACGTTAATGTATAAAAAAATTTTTTTAAAAATCGTGTAACGAACGAGCCCGTGCACGCGGCCGGCCGATCGGAACGATGCGCCACACAGTTCAAAGTTCATTGCCGGCCTTCTTCGTTACCGGGGAAAGTCGAACTGGAAAAACCCACACGTCGTTTATAATAAGAAATACAAAATAATTGACGACAACCGCACTCCGGCCAATCAAAACGATGCGCCACACAGTTCAAAGTTCATTGCCGGCCTTCTTCGTTACCGGGGAAAGTCGAACTGGAAAAACCCACACGTCGTTTATAATAAGAAATACAAAATAATTGACGACAACCGCACTCCGGCCAATCAAAACAATGCGCCACACAGTTCAAAGTTCAGTGCCGGCCTTCTTCGTTACCGGGGAAAGTCAAGACGAAAAAACCCACACGTCGTTTATAATAAGAAATGCAAAATAATTGTCGACAACCGCACTCCGGCCAATCGGAACGACCCGTCACACAGATCAAAGTTCATCGCCGGCTTTCTTGTTATGAATATATTATTACTATTAATATATTATTATTATTATTAATATATTAAATTATACAATTATTTTCACCTAAATTTTATTTTATTTAAAGGAATAATATCAGAACAGTAAATGTTGTAGTATATCGACAACTATTTACAAATTTATAATAATATGCTTGAAAAAGAAATATTGATTTATTAGGTATAAATACTATTGTCGAAATAATTATTCTATAGGTAGAAATAAAATATAATCATTTTAGACGCATAGGTGCAAAAGTTATTTATCAGATATTTAGTCGTTTATTTATTTTATTTTACAAGGGCTGGGCTTTTTTTTTTTTACGTACAATTTTGTAATTACAGTTTACATTTGATGAAGAACGTAATACTAACAAGGTATTGTATAAATTATGAAAAACTCAAAATTAATTGTTAAATAATGTATCTTTAAAACTTGTGTCCGCGTTTGCGTTTGACATTAAGCGCCTCATTTACTGAATAATCGGTGGAAGCATGAGTTGCATAAGAAGGAGTATATGTTATATATGTTCGGGTAGGGCGCTGGGGTATACTTTATAACAAATCAGCAAAAAAAGTGCAGAACACTAAATTCTGCCGTTTAATGACACCTCCATGAATTTTATACCAGCAGCGTACCTACGTTAAATTAAAATTAATACATTTATAAATTAAAATTGATACGTTTATACATACATATATCCATGCGAAGGCGTAATTTAAGCCAAATTATAGGAATAGACAACATCAAAACATTCAACTTCTTTTTATCATTTAAAAAAGTATGTACCTAGAGATTTTGCTAGCGCAGGAAAAGGTTATATTGGTAGTAATTTATATTTTTTCAAAGCTGGTAATCTTGCAGGCCGTTTGGACCACGGAATAACCAGAAGGCTCACTTTTCTTGAATTACACGGGTTCATACGGGAGATAGATTCGCTACAACTGTTAAGACATCAGTGTAATTAATTGCACAACCACGTAATATCCTGTGTTACCGTATTACAACTTATTGATACAAGAAATACTGGTGATGAGTGGGGTTCGTAGAAATGAGGGTAGTTCTTCCCGGTGATAAGAGAAATGACTGATAATAGAACGAATTTCATCGGGGATAGCCGTAACATCGAAAGAAATTTAAGAACATCAACTTAGTATACAAAAATTTTCTTTGACGAAATTTCATTTTTATTAACCAAACCAGAATGGACTTGGAAAATAAATGAAAAACCGAGCAGATATACCGCGTGTTTGGCACTCGCTCGCTCGGCGCCGTCGCTTTGCTAACATCTTTGCTCCGCTAACAGATTATAGCCTAAAACCGATTGCATCCAAACCTAGACACTGACACTTGTTTTAGAAGTTGGTAACACTGAATTTCGATTTTTTGATTCTCATCATTTTCATCTTATCATTTTTAGGTGCACCCCAAGGTTTATAGACAATATAATCTATATACCTTGTACGGCCCCTTACCGTAAATATTATTCATAATTTCCACTGTACAATAATAATCATATCAATTATCACGGAAAAATATGATATGATAACGCCAAAAATGTGTAGAATCAGCAAAAGAGAATTTTTAAATTATTTTCAAATCTTGGCTACACTGATATCCCCCAAACATTTTTCGCTAATTTTCGAGTTCTCATTAAGTGAGCCTTCTGGTTATTCTGTGGTTCAAACACCGATTATTTTGTTATCAATTTTTGGAACTAATAATCGTGGTTGCTCTCTTAAGTCTCCCTACACGTGTACACAATAATATAAGGTTGATACATCGAAATGAAATATATTTTGTATTTAACAGTTGTTTTAATTTAAGAAAGGGTTTGCAATATGGGCTTGCGATGCAATCCATCCGAAACAACGTTAAATTTCACGTTGAAGAAATAATTAACGAAATAGCCAAAAAAAAAAAAACTAGGAGACTTGAGCTTATCTCGTGAATTGTTCATTTCGTTTAGATTTATTAAAAATGTATTGACTTTAATACCTAACCGCAAGATATACGTCATGTATAATTTGTTAAAAATTTACACAATAATAATTAAATAAATAAAAACAATAATTCTAAATGTACGCCACTGAGGTACCACAAAAAATGGTGTTGGATGTAGGTGTAAACAGGGGTGGCGAATTCACGGGGGGTGCTAGGGTATCGGCTCATTTGGATCTTATAGCGACTTGAAAATAATTTTGTCACGTCAACATGGTTAGAAGTTGATAGTGAAATAGAAAAAAAATAATTTAAAACGGAAAATTTCTATTTGTTCAAAACAGTTTTGAAGGAGTTATTGCCGAACGAAATAAGAAAGATAAATACTGCGTGTGTATGTGGATGCGTTAGAAAAATTTCGCTAAAACCGATCGATTCGACACGTCTTATTCGTGTCGTAATAATTAATTAGTTTACGTCGAATCTTCAAATTGAAAATCAAACAGGTTTTAACGTGATAAATAAATTCAAAAAAAAAAAAATAGTCAACAAAATCTCATAATACATTTCGCGCAAACGTTTTCGAAATCTAGCGCACGCTGCTGTATGGGAATGAGATAAAATTATGGAAAAACTGACAGAAAACGATGAGTATTATACAGGTGTCAACACGCACTATATTACACGACGAAAAAATCAAAATGTAAAACTTAGTATAACTAGTTTATACGACTGTGTTTTTTGTCTTTCTAATTATCAATTTTCGTTGCCTCCGCGACGGATATTATAATATCTACGACCTACAACTACTGACAGTGCGGATAGTATATTTTTTTACGTTTTCCCTTAACATCGTCGCTACCCACAGAACGAGTTATTCGCGCCGTCAGCAGCAAAGTTTCATCTTGCGCGTGAGAAGCGCATTTGTGTACGTATTTTATTTTAATCGTCTTTGGAATGCGTCCAAAACGCAGTAATGCTGTATGTATATAGTGTCCGCGGACGTATATTATTATTATTATATTATTAAGTTGACCGCACCGAAAGGACGTATTCTTTATCGTTATGAAGTCAATATATACACGAGTATATTAATAAACAACAATAAGCCCAATGAACCCGTGGGAAAAGAATATGATGATGATGTACTACCGCATGAGATTTACTAAATCCGATTTAACTATTACCTACCAGAGCCGCGATCCGATTTCTACTTACCTGTTTTTTGTTTCTTTTTTTTTTTTTCATACACAATACAGTAAAACGTAATATTTTCACCTAAACGTATACAAATTATACGAGGCCGGTCTCACCCGATCATATTATTTGGAGATATTCAAGGCCAGTTTTTTGGGGGAAAGGATATACAGCGCGATACTATGGCCCCAGCCACCTATATGGTGCTTTCACGATAGTTGTACGATCGTTTTTCTGATTTTTTTTTGGAGACGATTCAAAAATCTTTTCCTCGTGTTTCTTCAATTGACGACCGTCTGCAAGAGGAACTATCAAACATTTTGTCTAATACAGTCGATACATCATTCGAACGAAACTGTCGTATTTGTTTATTAGCGCCAGAGCTACGCAAGTAACCCATAAGGTCATCATTATAATCATTATTATTGTGTACAATATTAGAAAATAGTGCACTGAGCTTTCTGTTTTTTGAACGTAATTTTCATAATACGAAAGTAACAGCTATTGGGTAGGTACTCACTAAAAATACGTCCAGTAACTCGTTGTGATTTCTATTGATATTCAATCAACGCGAAATCGAGACAAAAATATTTACACGAAAAAATATTATAGTGTTGAATCTAGTCAATTCATAAGTTATTTCTTATATTTTATTTTGCAAAATCTTTTTTCACTTGAAAAATTTCAGTGTTCCATAAACATTTTTTTTTTTTTTACTTTGAACAGTATTGCAGTGTTGTGACTCTATAAAAACGTATAGTGTGTAGTTAAGTAAATCGCCCATTCGGTTTTTAAATTTCATAAAATATCGACACGTTAAATGAATATAATATAATTTTTAAAACAAAAATATGTATCATTTATTTTAAAATAACGCGGATATATCTCCATTGTATAACAGAAATTGTATAAACCGTATTAGGTACCGACAATATTTTTCTATTCGTCAGTGACTCGCGAAGATAAAAAAAAACAAAAAACAAAAAAAAATTCTTCGACTATCACAATATTATCGCGGTTTTATATCAATACACCCATATACGTTTATATGTATATATATGTATTATATAACTTAACAAAATCAAGTTCATTTATTACATTTTTTTTTTTTTTTTCGTTTTCCATAACGAGGTATAAACGCGATAAGTTATTTTAGATAGGACTCATAATTTTAATCACAGTATTATTAGTATTTACTATATTATACGGTGATTGTGCAGCTATTGTTCTTTACTGCCTCTATTCCTACATTTTGGTAATTTTTTAAAATTCTGTAGGATACGTTTCAGTAAAAAAAATTGTGAAATGTTTTCGCTCAAACATATTTGTCAGTGTTTTTTTTCTACTTTCCATAGTTTCAGAAAGAGTTTTCAGAGTTTTTTTGTTATCAGTTTTATAAGTAACAAAATTGTTTATATAACTATCCCATAAAAAACCTAGATAATCATTCACTGAAAATTATGTACGATGCAAACAACGAGCTGTACCTACATATTTTACAGACTATTATATAGGTATACTGTGTTTGCAGAATTTTTTATTAGTATTATTATATAGTTTACAATATTATAATAAGCCATATGAGAAACCTTAGAAAAACAAACTAAAGCCCGGAATTTCATTGCAAAAAGCATATTTTTTGGCTGCTCTAAGACAATATACTTTCCAGTCACTCAATTCAGTGGAGTCTAAAAGCAAAACTTTCACTTATTTTAGGCAGGAACAATGTTTGCAATCACCGTTTTAGTTCAACGATTTTTTTAGGCTTATTAGGATATACTAATAAACTTTTCTCGTAACAATATTAATAAGCAAATATAGCAAAATCAAAAACCAATCGAATAATAATTATTAGTACCCAATAATCGGGTGCTTTATATTCTTTACATACCTAGATAATATAAAATTTTATTGAAAATTTACCTAATCAAAAGTGAAACAGGTATTCAATTTAATCCCGTCGTATGTATATAATGAAAATATTCTTACTTTGAGTTGAGTACTCTCATAGGATCATACTAATTATATTTGACTAGAAACAGTATAACCGAGTCCAAATGAAAATCTTTCAGTTTTGAGATCATTCTACTTTTTTTTTTTTTTTAATTCGGTTAGTATAACCAACTACATGTTTAATAGTATACCTACATAAGCATATAGTATTTTGAGAAACGAAATTCTTTAGAATAATATTGCTCTGTAGGTTTAAATAACGACTCGCTGTACCAAGGACCGAATACGAATTTCCTTCCGGCAGTTTTAAACGACTATAAAAATATTACTATCTTCTCGAATCACAAAAGTAGTTTTACACAACGCATTTTATTTTATAAAACAGTCCACGCAAAAAATTATAAACACATAAATATAAGAGAGATCTAACGATATTGTACCTATATACAGAAGAAGAAGGACACGCAGTAAAAAATGTGGACGTCACAATAAAACTATAATTGAAAATTCAAATTCAAATTCAATAATTCACCTCTATTCAAATGTGCAATAAGTAATCGCATTGACATACTACCTACACGAACACGGAGTATATTATACGTCTGCAATATTATGTGTAGGTAAACCGCTAATACTTGTTTAATTTTTTTGCTACTATACTTCGAATGTGTATTATTGTGTCTGAAGAGTGAATGATATTATTTCCCCGGGTCTATAGGTAGGTAAACATAACGCCCCAAAAAATACTTAAAAAAAAAATAAAAAATCGGAACCGTAAAATTAATACTTACTAACAAAAAGTCCACCGATATCAACTGTCCGAGCTTTTGATTTACATACATAGTTTTTCTTCCTAACCATTACCCTAAACTCCCCTTTTTTCGCTTTAGTTTTACCAGCTACTATACCTTTGTACCCGTGTTTTGTCACGATGTATAGCTCTATCTAATTACTAGAAATGCTCGGTGGCTGTTTTTGGAGATTTTTCAAATTTTTCTATTATTATTATTAACCGTTTCTTACAATATCGTTTTTGTTGTTACACTAGAGTAATGGAATATTTCAACAGAAAATAGGCAGCTTAAATGTGTGTAAACGCACTCGGCATTTTTTTGAAAATGATTGAATAAAAATTGAGGTTTCACACATCCTTTTAAAATGATAGTTGCAGATACAATTTTTGCACACAAACGCAACAATAGTCACGAGCGGTTGTTTATCGTTAGAATTGTGAATTTGGCCCCATGTTAATTTTGATAAAAACAAACGTCATTTTAACGTCAACAAAGAGAATGCTATTCCTTTTGGACAGAGTTTAAAAAGAAAATATCTGCCAAACAAAATAGATGTTAGTTATGTTTGGTGTAATTTGTTTATTTTGTCAATAGTACTATTAGAACTTACAAGAGTGATGATGATACCTCTCACATGTATGTTCAAAAATAATTGTTTTCTTTTAAGCGGTCTCCAAACATTATTCAAATAAATACACGATTTTGACGATTAAAATATTGTTTTATTATGGTTATTCTTATGAACGACACGAATAAAAACTATAACAATATTGTTATACAATACAATGTAATAACAATGTCATAAATGCATGAATAAAAATGAGCGGTCAAAAATGTTTTATAAAAACACACAAACAAATTATTATTATTATTAATACAAACTTCTCTTATCGGAACAGTCGTACAAATTTTATTTTAAAAAAAAAAGGTTTCTGAATATTTCCAATACTTTTTACACTTGTATAATAACGGTATAGGCATGCATAACTTTTTACTGTTAACAATAAAAAATTACCACAAAACTAGATGTTGACAAAACGTGTTACACATAACAAACAACATTATAAATCCGTGAAGTGGTTCTAGAGGGTAATAACGTACATATTTTGTTATGTTGTCATACTAAGATCATGAAATTGATGTCGTTGACAATAAATGTTTCTAAAAATTATAGTTTAAACCTAATGTAAAGCGTAAAAATAGTATGTAATAATTGTTCGACTACTAGTTACATTTGTTGATAAAAATATTTATAAAGAATACCAAACAAATTGAATAACAAATAACACTTCACAAAATTAATTTTTAATTTTTCCACACTCAGGCGAAACTCGGAAGAATTATAAAGTAAGTACACCTATATTATGTTAGGAACAAAACCAATGGCGTATTTACAATTTTTCGTAGAAAAATTATTTCTCAATGAAATTATCACTTTGATTTAATGAAAAATTTCTTTCTTCAATCAATACTAATTACAGTCATAGACCATAGTTTTTCTGATTTTATAGACTTCCATTTAGCTTAAAATGAATTGAAAATTCTCTTTGCTTGTTTTGTCTCTAGGATTTTTATTAGGACATTTGTTGATAGAAATAAAGAATAATACTTTGATTTTTCAAGTTTCTGCCAACATCATGGTTTTTGAATTTTCTATACTACTAAATTAATATACAAACTTTAAAAATATTAGTAATGTGAACATTTAAATATTCACACATAAGGATCGTTTCTTACGGGGTGAAAAAAAAATAGTTGAACAAAATATTTACACCTTTCTTAAATATACAGTAGAGAGAGAATTAAAATCACGTTATTGGTGTTTTATTTAAAAAACAATACTTAAATTGTATGGCAATATATAATATTGATAGTCTGTATTCTATTATTTCTAACAAAGCAATTAAGCATGCTAAATGTTTTTATAATCAACCATAAAACATAACCATTCTATTAAGTCGTGTTTGAAACATTATTTTGCAAATACTTTATTTATCATTGTTCAGAAAAAATGTAAACATTGTTAAAATTTGTACACAACTGAAAAATGTACCTATCCTAGGTCTAGACTTAATATAAAACATAAGATTGTTAAAAACATACAAACATGTCACAAAAACTAATAATATCCAAACAATGTTTTTACACATCTATTACATATACATAATACAAGTCCCATAATATGGATTATATAGTTATAAATTAAACTAGAAAAAACTCTTGTTTATAAAAACTAAAAATATGATTTAAATAATATTATAACAAAAACAAGTCAATTTCTTTACCATAGTTATAGAGGTCGAAAATATAACAAAATTTTGAATTAATAATAACAAAATAGTAGATAATAAATAATAGATTATCTAATTTCATAATACATAAAATTGTTATAGTTATATTATTATTGAAATTAAATCTATAAAAACCAAAATAACTACGAAATTCTTGATGTTATGTTTTTACAAGTCTAGATACATAATGTTGGCTGATTGAAGTTAGATTTGTTCAACTATATCATCCCGGACCCAAAGTTTAATTAAACTTTTTTAATTAGTACTAGAAAAATTATTGTACCCACACAACAATAATAAATTTGTAATGTTTGAACGCTTTTTAGATGATTAAAATGTCAAATTCATACATCTAATTTGAATAGGTAATTAAATTTTTTCGCAAACAAAATTAATTTAAAATGAATAGTTATCTTTAACTGAAAAATATACAAATTAATTATGTGAAACACAATGGAAATTTGATAAAATACTAATTACAACATAATTGAATACAATAAAAATAATTCATTATTATTACAAATAGTTCATTCACATTTAAGTCATTATAAAAGGAAAAAATTGTTTTTAAATCTTAAACATAAATGAACAATAAAATGTTTAATTGACGCGTTTCACCGGTAATGTTTATTAAGCATAAAGTTGTTGACTTATTTTTGTACATTAACTATGTAACGTATAAAAAGTATTAATATTTTATAAATTTACTATTAAATTTTAATAATGATAACATGATGTGTGGGTAATTTTGTAGCAATCTTCAAACTATTTGTACTTGATATTATCTTGTATCTTACATTTTACCTCGTGAGACAGGAACAATGAGTAAAGTATAAAAGGATGATGTAAAACACATATAAACAATAATTGTATATTTCAATAAATAATTATAGGCTTGGGAAAGTCACTGTGGTACACTTGGACGCCACTAAGTATTATCAAAAAGTACTTTTGCTACTCCATATATGTTTTTAGTGTAGAAAGACTAAAGTCGTGCAATCCTCAATAAAATCTAATATTTTATTTGTTGAAAAATTGAAACAATACTACAATATGCATTTTATGTTTCTTTTTATGAACGTTTCTTAGTATATAACTTCAAGATCATGATAACATAGTCAAAACAGTATATAATTTAAAACATATTCTAGAGATCTAAACTCTAAAGTAAAAATCACCACTTGCCCTATGTTTGAACACCCGTGTCGCTTAATGATTTTAAACTAATTCTTCAAAAAATAAGATGTATGTTTTTAAATTGCAATAATGTTTTATTCATATATATATATATATATATATATATATTTAACAGAATTAATAGGTAATCATACAAACGTGCAATTATATATTCACATAGAAAAACATTGGTTTACCCAGAATTATCACTTTATACTGAGAGGGCGCAAGACGGGCACAAAAACAATTGGAGGTGCTCTACCGCATCAAGGTCAGTCCCTTCCTCCCAAGCAACAACTAAGTCCCTAAGTGACCACCAGCTACTAGAATCGTTGCCTCGGCAAGATGGTGCCTAAATGTTATCGAATTTTGTTGGGAGCATGCACTTCTACCAACATATTAAAGTTACCACTCACTTGTGTTCTCATGGTTGACGGGGAATAGTGACGTCCATAGTATTTCAAAACTGACTTATCAATAATAATAATGGCTATAGTGTAATTAATTCAGAAAAGTTAAGCGTCACAAAACGGTAACTACTTTCTTAAGGAATGATAATTTTATCACCACCTTTGAATCTTGATCACACATATTATATAACTTACTTTTTTTTTTTTTTTTTTTAACAGATAATATTAACAAAAGAATGATACAAATTTTCTGAAAACATCTATAGATCCATATTTTACTTTTTTAAACTTTGTGACAGAGACCGGAGTGACAAGTTCCCTGTCTACATTATTTTTCATAAGTGTCAAATGTAAACTAGTAAATAGTTACAAAAAGAATTTTATGCAACAACTAAATGGAAAAGATTTTGATGTCATTAAACAATGTTAGATTCAGTAAATTTGAATTTAAGTTTTTGGTGTCATTAAACAATTTTAGATTCAGTGAATTTACGTTTAATTTTTTCTTAGATTCATGGTCTAAATGTTGGATAGTCTCAAAATGTGAATAAAAAATAGTAAGAAAAAAAACTTCTCTCCAAATAAAAAAATAAAATATTATTTGGGAAGCAATTGGAATGCAGTAATATTAATAAGTGTAATAACATAATTTTGCTTTTGAATATCCATATGAATAATCACATTTTTTTTATAGCTGCAGTAAGTTGTGATCATTATCAAATTTCTTACATTACATTCGACAACAGGCATTTGTTTTCTTTGCAGTTTTGTAAAAGGCTTTAGACTGCATACTCAAGCCTTCGGATTTGGCAACCAAGTCATCAAGCTTTTCTCCGCGTTCCAAAACAGCTTCAATAGTATTATGCTAAAAGACAAACACGCTTATAAGTATTAGGAATAAAATTATAAATTAAAAATTTGTTTTAAATATTTAACAAATTCAAAACTCTTAATTAACAATAATATACATTTTTAATACAAGCAAATATTTTTCTCAACGATATATTTATAACAAATTGTAACGCAGCAAATATTTAAATAGTCCGTGTAATACAAAATTGTTTATTTAATTTTACTTTGTTATAAACACTGCAGGATTTGTGTAGAAAACAAAGATTTTACTTTATTTGAAATGTTTTTTGAATTTTTGAGTTAAAATCTAAAATCTAAAAACCGAAACATTTTCAAAAATGTTATGCCAAACATTTTGACTATTTTGTTTCTCATCAATTTTTTAGTTAGGAGTAGTGTTACAATCACTTGATTTGAAACTTTTTAATAGTTTTTGAGTTATGATCCAAAAACAACAAACACTTCAAAATTGCTCTGAATGACATGACATTTTCACACGCTGCAAGGTTGAGATGGATAAACTAACATACAAACGTTATTGTAATTAATTCTTTGACATTTTCACTCTTTATTGAAATGAATCAATTTAATTTGCCATATAAAAGTTTGATAACATTTCGGGTAAAATTTTATTCTAAATTTTAACTTTAAAATATAGAACGTGTTGATTAGGGACTTATATGACTTACTGAGCTTGTTCCGAATTTTTATAAGCAATCCATTTCTTACAAATTTTATACAAACATTAAACTACAACTTCTAAAGTCTAGACCATTAATTTACCGAAAACAAAGGTGCTACTCCACCAAACTTTTAACTCCACCTACAATTTATTCCTTTTTTTTTTAGTGTTAGTAGTATAAATTTGTTTATTCAATGTAGGTAACTTAGGTGGGCTAATTAATTTAGTTAAGTTTAAATCTTTTAACTTTTCAAATTTTCACCATCAACTCAATTGAAGTTTCAAAAAAATGTATGCTCTACATTATCACTAACTAAACATTATTACCAAAATAATTTTTGTTTCATCTAGATCTTGTTGAATTTTTGTCATTGCGTCTGCTTCTTTTGGATTTTGATACTTGGCTAACATTGCATTTAGTTCATTGAATGTGACTTGAGTTTCATTAAGTTTAGGCCAACTATGTGATGGAACTTTGGCTGAAAATTCATCCAGTGCCTAAATTAAAAAAAAATATTAGGTATCAATTGACATAATTAAACCTATATAATAAAGAAAAGTAATTTGTTATAAACACGTGTTTTTTATTATCTTCAATTGCTTATTGTCAGTTTATTTCAAAAATGTAATCAAAAATCATGTCATACACTATACTGTTATAAATCGTTGATGTTAATATGTTCTTTTACTGTAAAACACGCTAGCTTTGCCTATAACAATTTATCACGGAAGTTAAAATAATTTTAAATTTTTACAGAACACAACATACATATAGTTTTTATTTTAGTATTTTAATAATTATTTGAGTTAAAATAAGTATAGGTTAGGCCGGTTTAAGTGAACTCAACACTAATTTAGTTATTATCATATTTTAGCCACATAGAAGAAACAAACTGACAAAACTCTTAATAAATCTCCAACTATTCTTATAGTTAAAAATCAATAAAAAAAAAAATTCTTATATTACTTTGAATATGGAAATATTTAATTGCTTTGATAAATAACACAAGGAAATGTAGTGAAAAAAAAAAAATGAAAGTAAAAAGGTTTTGGGTTTACATTTACATTATTAAATTATTCCTTATATTACAAACATAAATGTAACTTGAAAGAGTTTTAGTTTTTTGAATGAATCATAAAATATATTCAACTTATGGATACCATAATAAGCTAATAAATAATAAGCCAATACAGAAATAATCCTACTTTACTCTTTACTTCTACCTTCTTTTCTCTTTCAGTTACAAATTATACAATAATTTAGTTTGTAGACCCATGTGGAGGGGAAAACAAAAACAATTAATGTTGTTTATAATAGTTCTATTATGTTAACATACTGCATATATAATGTAATACACAGTACAGATAAAAATGTGGTATCCATAAGCATCAACGGGTTAAATAGTATTTGGATCTTTAAAAACAGATCAAATTTACCTTGGTAAGTAGTGTATGCGCAACGCGGTGAGGATACTCGTCATCGGATATCAAAACACCGGCCAAATTGTCTGCCCGAACGTAAACGTGGCACATGTATTCTAAAAAACAAAAAATATTATTTTCATCCGTACCGTTTTAAAATCACATAATTAACAGATCCAAACCTTTTTCTTTGACTGACTGTCGAGCAGCACTGGCTGTACGTTCCACAATTGTTTTGGTGACAAAACTCATAAACTCCTGTACGCTTTTACGTTGGAAATAGCCAAAAGACTGCAGTTCGAAAGCGGACTTTAACAGTGTAGCATCGCTGGGTCCTTTGTACAACACGCTCATGGCAAACAGTTTCACCATATTGCCGTCTGTCAAACCAAAAAACGGCGTACAATTAGTGTTGTTTCACTGGCAATGTTCACTGGAAATTGGGATAGAAACTTTCCCTGGGAAAAAATGGGTGCCAAGAGAGTGCTTTCCCATAGAAATTTAAATGTTCTAATTCTGACAGAAGAGGAGCAAAAAAGACCAGAGTAAGATGAATTTACTAGGTATTAAGGATAATGTCCCTTAGTTCTGTCGCGTGCACGGCGAGGAGAAAACAAAATAATAAAAAATATAAGAGTATGTTTAAATAAACAATATGTGTTTTCAACAAGTTATAGGTAATGCCAAAGATATATTTTCACAGTAACTTGATGATAACGACTAGTTGTTACAAAATAATATAGATGATTACAAATAATCGGGACATTTTAACTTGTTGAGAGTACATAGGTATTTTTCTTCTTCTTTGACTCCTCCCAACTATTTGGGCTCGGCCACCCTTGTTCAATACCACCTACACTTGTTGCGATCACTCACATCCCCTCAACACAAACATCTTTCATATGATGTTCAACTATTTTCATACGTCTCTTCTTTATTCTTCTCTTTTTCCATCAACATTCATTTTGATAACCGCTCCCAAACCATCTCAGTCGGTTTTCTCTCATCTTATGCCACGCCAATACTACCACTTACATAATATAACCGTTTCTTATTTTGTCTTCCGAGAAGATTCTTCCCTTGTTACTCCACTCGTTCAACCAAGCATTCTCGTTTCTGCCACACTCGTACTCTGTTCCGTCCTCCTGCGCCTGTCGACCCCCGACACTCCGAACCATGTAACATGGCAGGTCCTACGACACTCCCATATAACCCACCATTTCGTTCAAACCGCACTTAACGTTTCACAATAATCACAAAACCGCTTGTACAAAAGAACCCCTACCCGGTCCCTGAAAGCTCGCTCCGTACTTCTTCTATTACGTCACCGCTGACTGTCAAAACAGGAATTGCTCGATTGAATATATTCTTTTCGAAAAGAGTACGTTTTGCACTAATTTAATATGGAAAAAATCCGGAAAACCGACCAACCTGGATTGATGGATCCTTTCTTGAACGGTCGACCGTACGGCGGTGTTCGGAGAGAGTGAAGGCGCCGTTAACGTTGCGGTTAAAGAGCCGCACGCGTCCTCGACGAAACGTAAACTGTTGTCTCGCGACGGAACGCTTCGAGAAAAAACCGAAGAGTCTGTTAAGACGTTTGTGTGCGATTCGATGCGACGAATTGGGTATAGTTCGTTTTTTTATAGGGAATTGAATTTCGCTGTGTTCACGATCGGCTGGTTATCTGATAGTGACGAGTGACGAGATGGCATACGATGTGAGAGCGACGACGGAGGCTGTTTGCTGGAACAGCGGCTATTATATTTTTTTTTTTTGCGATAATAAGGGGCACCTGTGGTAAGGTTGATGTTGGTTGGGGCACTGTAGTTGATAACAAGTACGTTGATAACAAGCGTACAAAAAATCGTTAGATCTTCTATATAGAAGACCGCGGACATGATAATAACACAGATTTATAGACGTATTATTATATTGTATATAAAATTATACGTAAGAATAAACACACTTCACGGCTTACCGCATTATCTAGTGAAAGGGGGTGAAAAAAAAAGAAATAATTTTTTTCGTTCGTTTCAATCGTCTTTTTATTGTTATGACGACGTGTACTCGTGTTGTCACGTATACGATCGACGATAATAATGTCGTCGTCATACGACAGCTGCAAACGACCGCCAATAACTGCTTATCGAACCAATAGAACTATAGGTTATCGAATCGATAAAAATTTGGTCACTTGCACAAAGGACCAATAAGTTTTATCAACGCGACAAATATTGTGTTATCGGTTCGATGAGACCCGATTTCGGTACGGTAAATATTCAAAAGAGTTCTTTATTGGTTTGATACTGGCTCAACCTTATCAATACAAAAATTTGAAAAATTGTCGACTTTCGTAAAATGCGAATCATACTAATTTTACATTTACTCGATACTACGCTTTCGCTATTAGTACCGTTGATGTTGTAATTTTTTTTTTATGTGTCGTTTGAATGGAACACGTAATTGTTATCATCAACGCGTTGTTGTCATGTAATAGTTGTCCGTTGTCGTCCTGTTCACCTCGGCCGTTATACTTAAATTTGAACGAATAAAAATAATTATGGCAGACTCTACTCGCCGGACGCCTAAACGTCCTGTTGGAATTCGTCGTAAGCAAAAGCGTGACCGTGTCAGGAAGGCCATGGCCAGGTCGTTTGAAACCGACGATCAACGCAGAGCTCGTCTTGATGATCAAAAACTTAGACAAGCTAAATCCAGGGATACCGAAACGACCGGTCAACGGGCGAAACGGTTAAAAAATAATCGCCGGAATAATAAATCTTCTGCTAAAGCTAACGAAACTTCCGACGAAAGTTCCACTCGCTTAGCGAAAAACCGTACTCGACGTGCCAATAAAAGGGCCCGTGAGAGTTTTGCCAGAGAACTCGTTCGACTTGAAGACGATCGACGGCGCCATGCCGACTCTCGGGTCAGAGACGAGCGACGTTCGTCTGTTCGATTGGCGGATCAACGCGATGATCGAATGGACTTTGCGCTGTTTGACAAAGGGTAATGTTTAGTTTCGATTAACCTAAAATAAACTTTGTTACCATAAGGTGTTAAATAAATTGTAGTTTTAAAAAATCTAAAAAGGGTATTTTTTTTTTTTTATTCAACTTATTGGTGAACTAAAAAGTTGAAAATAAATTCTTCTTATGTCCTTTCATATAGTGAGATACAGTGACATTGTACTTTTAATTGTGCTAAAATAAAAACCGGGCGGGCTTTAATCGTCTTAAACGTTTACATCAATGTTGCCCATTCTATCTTGATTTCAACTTTCATGTTGGCACTTGCCCAACACTTCATAATATTAAGTTCATATGCACTAGTATTCTTAATTATTATTATACCTATTAGTATCTGAACTATAATAATGCATCCACATTAGTTAGCGACTGAATATATTTACATCGTTCACGTTTTGATTTCATCATACTAAAATAATATTGGTACTATACTTATTTTTTATATTATTATTATTTGACAATTTAACATGCCGATAAATCAATAGCACTCGTTAACTTCTTTATATTTCGAATTTCCTTTCATCAATCATTTTATTTTTATACATTTTAAGCAATATTAAAGCCCGCCCGATTCTCATTCGAGTACAATTCAACAGCGAAAGTACCTACCGTAACATAGGTACATATGGCGTAAGAGTTTATTTTCTACGTTTTAGTTCGTTAATGCGTAAAAACCTAAGTAAATCTTATATCAATTATTTGAATCAGAATGTTGCTGAATGAAATCAAAACGGAAGAAAATTCAAAAGAATTTTGGTGCGACAGTCCTGATCGAAAAATAACTCCACTGTGAGTACTCATAACTGTTTATTGTTATACATCTTTTTAAACTTTATATATGTATAAATCACGTGTTTGTCCGCAATGGACTGCCAAACTACTCGACCGATTTTAATCAAATTTGCGCACCGTGTGCAGTTTGATCCAACTTGAAAGACAGGATGGTTAGCTTAGTCCGAAAACGTGTCGATTTTTTCGGAAGTATTTGGAAGTATTTAGATAGTTGCCTGCCACTGTACACACACACGTTTATAACGTCCACTACTACTACTCTATAGCGGCTACTGCAGTACTGTTGTGTCACGGTGTGGGCGCAGAACAGATGAAATTATTTTTTATAATTTTTTAAAAAAAATATATTTTATAGTTTCATCTGTTCTGTGGTCACTATCCATCCCCTTTACTTCTACCACACGGATTTATAGATATCTAAAGCCCTGACTCCTACTACATATACTACTACTGCGTCTACTGCGTTATCGTCGTCATCGGTATTTTCTAATAAAAATATTATTTTCGATCCCGTCATTTCGTGTACAGCTAGCGACACAGCGTCGTCGACATCGGCACATTAAAACGAAGGGGGCTTATGGGGGAAAAACGATATCATGGTCAAAGAAATGTGAAAAAATCGGATAATTTATCTTGTTATAGTTGATGATCCGAATCGAACGTTATGGAAAAAAGATCAATCGTGTGATACAATATTATCATGACGGGAAAAACCGATCAGTTTGGAAACGTTAAAATTCTAAACATTTTACGAATATTGATGACTTCTATCGTTTTTCCCCGTAACCCTTCAAACAGAAGACACGCGTTTACTGTAAAATGAAATACGGTGAAATTCAATTGTTTTTACTTTTTCAATTTTTGGTGTTAGCCGGCCACGTGTTGCTTTGACCGAAGTGTAAATTAAATTCATATCGTAGTGAAGATGATGCGGTGAAATTATTTGTGCTTCGTCGTTCAAAACTCTTTAATTAGAATATACGCATGTGAGTATTATCACGTAATTATAAAAGTCAATTAATATATTATCTATTTTAATATATATATTTACTTCTCATTTCAATGTGCTATATAATAGCACGTTTTTTAGTTTTTTTTTCATCTAATATTTAAACGTATAAATTATTATTTTCAGTCGAATGCAACCGAAAAAATCTAACATCAACAACGCGAGGAGCAGAGAGGCACGACGCAAACGTTTTGAAAGAGCTCGCACCAAATCGAATTTTCGCACATAGCCTACTAACGTTAGGATATAGGTTTGTCTACGATCCGACGTAGTAGGATTACCTGCCAGGGAGGCCGAGTTGCGCTTACTGCAGCTATAGTACACCCAAGAGTACTTGAACAATCACGATTTTTTTTAAGAATTATCCTTTTTTTTTTTACGGCCAACAAAGTGATCAGCTATAAAATATAAAAATTCTTTATGGGCGAAACAATGTTTGCCGGGTCAAAATATTATTATTTTTCAAAATTATACAAAACTTTTAAGTTTTCATAACTATGAAGGTTTAGTTTAATAAATCATGTAGTTTTCAAATTAATCACATATTTTTATGTTCTATACTGTATACCCGTATTTATTTTTATTCTTTTATTGGCAACAGCTATTCCAAATAATATTCGGATTAATTGACATTTTTACTTTCACGCGATTTAGAAATGGATAAACATTAAACGTCATAAAAGTTTGAAAATATTTTGAACCTAGGTGGTATGAAACACCACTACTTGTCGACTGCTTGATTTGCTGAGCTTGTTCAGAATCATAATTACAGATTTGATTTAAATATCAAACATCAAATTCTAAATCGGCCACCCACCCAAAGATGTCCACTGCTCCTCCATGTATCAAAGTCGTTAATGATAATTCACAATCACCCCACAAACAAATTTCTATTTGAAATTATAATATTATTTGCTTATTAATAGAATCTCATGATAATTGAATATTCATATACAGCAAATATAATTTTGTTTGATAAAATTGGGGTTGCCACATGACCAGAACAGTTCCATTTTCGTTAAATTTGTTTCACGCCCTGTATTCAATACCCCTTATATGTTACATTATTGATAAAATATTGTATTTATAAAGTAACTTTTGTTTATATTATTGTTTTAGTGTTGTACCACTATAGTTACATTTTTTTAATTTAAAACATCTAAAAGTATTTGATATAGATCAGAGGAATTGTTAAGAATTTCGAGTAAAAATATTAAGACTTAGTAATAAGTTACCATACGTACAAGTTAAAAGATTTAATTATTATGAGTATTGTTTTTTTAAAATTATTAATTTAAATCAGACTTTCATGTGTAAAAGAGGTGTTCTTTAAGACTTAAATAAATGACAAACTATGTTTTTTACATTTCTATTCTTAATTTAAGATTTTAATCTTAAAATAAGACGTATGTACTAACTATTTATTAATTTATTGGTTGATGTTTATTAATGTGGTTTGTTGTAAAAATAAAAATTTACAATTTGTTTTATTTGTTTTATCACAAGTATTATCCTAAGCTTTTTTTCTCCCAACAAAAGTATTAATATTTTTTTTGTGTTAGTAACCTTTTGTGTGGGTCTTGTGTTATTTGATGTCAAAATTAAACAATTTAGATTTAATGGATTGTTGACAATATTGTTTGAAGATAAAAATGTACTTATTAGCCACTTTTAAAGGTGGTAACCCTAAAAAAAATACTCTTATTTGCAAATAAGTACTAATTATCTTTTCGTGTGTGTGGGTTAAAAATTGTATGATAGTTAATAACTCTTCTAAAAAAAAACTTTTAGTTTATCAGCATGAAAATATAAAATTTGAATAAAAATAGAGAAATTAAAATAAATTTGTTACCTATATTTATGTTTTAATCATGTTTATAAGTTAATTTAGTACTGTCTATTATTAAATTTTTGTCAGCACTAAATATTATTTTAAATGTTTGCTCAATTACAAACGCTTATCCAGTGTATGTTTTGGCGGGGGTTAAAAATGATTGTACAATACCTAATGGTTAATCAGATTTTTAAAAATTATAACTTAATGATTTAACTAAAATCTACTTACTACTTTTTGATACAGGTTGCCTAAAGAAAATATAAAAACCAAAAAAGAGTCAGAAGAAGTCCTTTTCAGTGTGGACATTGTGAAGGACGAATTCAATCTTCGGTTGGTATATTAATTAAGTATTAAAAACCAGTCATCCAGTAATATAATAGTGTATAATGCGTGAAACGTAAAATTGTATTTACCTAGGTTATTTCTGTAATTTATATATTGTAAGTTCATACTTAAAAGTTCAATATCACCATATCGCATGTATTTTTTAGCAAGGTTAAAAATAATTTTAGAATAACTAGTGGTTTTTTAAACTTTAAACTAATGTTGGAACTAAATTATTATTTCTACTTTTAGAAAAATTTTGCTTAAAAATAAAATAAAACTAGAAGAAGAAGAAGAAGAAGAAGAAGAAGAAGAAGAAGAAGAAGAAAAAGACAACAAAGATTCAATGATAGAAATTATAAAGGATGAATTCTATGTTCAGTGAGTATATCGATTAATTATAATAAGTCAGTTATCCATTGACAGCGTTAACAAAATGTAGTGTTTGAATGAAAAATTGTAGTAAGTCTCATTTAGCTAAATGTTATCTGTGTAAATATATCTATAAAAAAATAAGATATATTATTTCAATTAGTTGTTGATACCAATTTTATTGCATAATAATCAGCCTTTACATTTTCTATCATATATTATCTTTTTTTACCTTTTAAACGTTGTAATTACAATATATATTGAATCAAACATTTATACACCTAATATTTGACATTTCCAAATCTATTACATTGCACTCAATATTTTAGTATTATACTTATTGAAATGTACAGGTTCCAAATTAAAATTACAAAGCTACTCCAAATTAAGACACGCAAAGAAAAATAGAATTCTTAAAGTCAAATTATATTTCTATTTCTATTTATCTTTGTATTTACCATTAAATACTTGGTTATTGCTTCACAATGTATTGATGCTTGATAAAAATAACTTATGTTTCCTAATGGCATACAATACAAATATTAGAGTTTAAATGTTTTATTTTTAATTCAAACTCATGTTTTGAAATAGACTCTTGGAAAACAAAATCAAGGAAGAAGAACTAGAATATTTGACAAGTGATATAAATTGCCCTGTTCAAAATGAAACATCAGGGTGAGTTATTAGTATAATGATTAAGTACTCCATTACTATTAACTTTTTTTTACATTTAATATTTAAACTAAAACATTTATTTTTCCAAATGAACAAAAAAGATTATAAGCACATTGTTCAACTGGTTTGAAAATTCAAAATAACATTATACCTATTAAACTTTTAGATGATTATTGAAAAATATAATTTTGGGATTATTTGTACTTATTAAATAGGTACAAAAAATGAAAGGCAGAGGTTGGAAACATACCAAATGATATACTTAATGCACATTGCATTTTATCAATGTATTTATAATTTTCTATTAAAAAATTATATTATTAAATATTGAATAAACATTGAATTTGTATTGTGTTAAACGCACAAAATGAAGATTTAAATTCTTATATCAAATTTGACCGTCATTGGAAATCCTCGTATCTTGAAAAAAAAAAAAAGAAAAGAATTATCAAAATTAATAGTTCAGCGTCGTGAAAAGATAGAATTTTAATAGAATCCTCTCTTAAGAAATACACGGCCGCCCAAAATAACGTAGATTTCAAAGTACCATAACTCCCTCAAAAATGATCGAAATTGACTAAAATTTCAGTGGAACACTCATAAGACCCTCCTAAATTACATATATAAGTATCAAGTCGACCGGAGCTTTGGAGTAGGTCACTTTTTAAAAAGTGATAAGCTTAGGTGAAGATATAACTTGCTGCTTTTCCTTTTGGCACCAAGCTTTTTGGACACTGCGAGTGTGCATGTTTCCCAAAGACAATAATACTTTCTTCGGCAAAATTGTTGTTTAGTATCTAATTTTTTTGTTCAATGTGTTATCATGCTAAAACATATAACCCGATTAGTAATATTGTTTGAATGTAGTACTTAGATGTTATCAATTTCTAACCAAAACAATTTTTAAAAATGTAAACAAACGGCTCTAATTCGTTATTTGATCAGGATCGAAAAAACGAATTGCCCCTTTTATGAATAATATACATGCCTCCTATGATATATTGCGTAGTCACTATCCGGCACATTAATAAATAATCAGTTATGACGGAATCAGTCTCGTCACAATTAATGAAAAAAAAACACGCATAGTGACTATTTAACGTGTTCTCAGTTTAAAAAATATCCCAATTTGAAAGATTTAATAATAATTTCGCTAACAAACCGCGTTCAAAAAAAAATTACGCAAAAAATGGGAAAAAAAGAACAAAAAAATTAATTTTATTCGGCGCATTAAGAAAGTCGAAAAATTATTATTAAACGCCGGATCGCTCTGGATGAAATTCGATATACCCCCAAGGAAACTTTTAAATAAAGCTTTATTTCGGTCACATTGCCACGTTAGGTTAGGCTAGTCAAATTATTAGAAATACCAAGAACAAAAATATTACTAATATTTCTTTAAATTCTAGGGATTAGAAAAAAATATAAATTGATGAAAATTATACTATAAGAATGGTCTCTGTTCAAAAAATGTTGTAACCCATGTAAAAAAATTATAATTAGTATAAAACAAAAACCCTCTTGGGAATTTTCGTTGTATGTATAAATTGTTTGAAAAACTTGGACCAATATGTAAACAGTCCAAAACATTTTTACAACATATATTGTTTAATAACAGTGTAGTATTAGACATTAATATGTTAGTAGATATATATATTTATGTTATATTTTCCATTTTTCAAGAAGAGAATAAGTACCACTACTTTATCTGTCATTAAATTAATCACACTACAAAATGGCCTACCCTGTTAGATTCTGAGCGTTAGTAAGGATGCTTGTAGTTTTACTATGACGTTGATTTCTTTTTTTATTCTTTACTGTAAACAGATTTTTGTCCAGAAATAATGCTCCAATTTCTACGAACGATAGCTTTTCTTTTAGCCATTTGCACCATAGTTTTTTTTAACTAATTTTGAACCAACTCTTGCATTGTCACATACAGCTCTCACTCCGCACAAAAAGCACAGAGTTCATAGATCGTAATGAAAATATTAGATAGATAGTTTATGAACAATAAATCTGTACTATTCAATCAACATCGTATTAACTTTTGTGTAATGGAGTCTACTATTAATCCAATATTGATAATAATTTAAAACTAAAAGATCTACACACATCTTTTTATCTATGATTTTTGTTAACAGGTTTCATACATCAGGACCAAAAGTGAAACAAGAATTCTATGTTAGCAATACATTACAAAAAGGAATTAATAATATAGATGATAGAAATAACACTAACAAGACAATAATTAAAAGTGAACATTATGGCTTTCAATGTGACTCGTGCAAAACAACTTTCCCTCGAAAATCTCATTTGATAAGTCATATGAAATTAGTTCATGCAAGTATTTACTTGCGTTAAAAGCAGAACAAATGTCATATTTGTAAAGAGAAATTTGATAATTCGTGGAGTTTATACGAGCACTTTGAATTCAATTTACTTGAAGAAAAACGTACGGAAGAAGGAGTCAATATAGATGATAGAAATAATACTAACAAGACAATAATTAAAAGTGAAAATTATGGCTATCAATGTGACTCGTGCAAAACATCTGTCCCACAAAAATCTCATTTGATAAGTCATATGAAATTAGTTCATGCAAGTATTTACTTGCGTAAAAAGCAGAACAAATGTCATATTTGTAAAGAGAAATTTGATAATTTTTGGAGTTTATATAAGCACGCACAATTTCATGATAGCAAACCACACAGTATGTTTGTGATGTTTATTTTTTAAAAAAAGTGCATGTAAAAGTATCTGTATTATTTTACTGCTTAAAAATGTATTAACTTATAAAAACAATGACATTTAAATATTAAGTATTATATTATCTTTCTTGTGAAGTAATAAGAAAGGTTGCTGATATTATGTTCATATATGATTTGTTGAATGGTCACATTTTTTCCCCAGATTTGCTCACAATGATATCATTTAATACAGCGAATCACTGTTTAAGAAAATCAAACTTATTTCATGTTCCATTTTATAATAATAATTACAGCTCCACTTCTTACTTTCCAAGAGCATTGAAACTAGCAAATCTTATTGTTGATCATGTAGATTTTTTCTTCATGTCACGTAATGTTTTTAAAAGAAATGTATATTTAGTATTAAACGATTTTGTAAATTAAGTAATTTTCTACCATTATACTATTATTGATTTAGTTTGTCTCCTATTGTATTTATTGTTTCACTATTTAAACTTGTTTAATTATTATTTTATATTGTTAGCTCATTATTACTATTATTATAATTATTATTATTGTTTTAAATCGAGTCGTTTATTATTAATTGTAAAATACTCAAATGTTAAACCTGTACTGTATTGTTTACACAAAAGGGTCTTTACCCGTTTATTATACAAATAAAATTATATAATGTTATTAAAAATTAACATTTGTAGCCTTCACTTGAGCAAAATTGTCAATGACTTCATCCAAATTTAATTGCTGTGCCCGCTTATTATTTTTGATGGAAATAATTGACAAACCACTCAGCCGTTCCTCTGATGTCGTACTTCGTAAATCATTTTTTATTATTTTTAGTTTTGAGAACGATTGCTCTGCCGCCGCAACAGTTATAGGTAACGTCAAGTATAAAATAAAAGCAGAGCATACATCAGGGTATAATGTTGTAAGAGGAGATTGTTCAATAAAAAACATTTCTGCAATTTCTTTTGTTGTCTTTAACTTTATGGATATTATATCTTTAAAACATGATCGAAAAGATAGTATCTGATGAACAAAATATGGAAAAAAATCTTGGTAATACTTTTTTTGTAATGTTTTGTATGGCATAATATCTAAAGCCGTGATTAAATGATAGAGGGAGATAATAACGATGACAAACTGTTTCTGTTCCATTCCAAAAAAAAGTCAGCGCAATATTGGCTCTACTGGTCATTTATTACCATTCTTCATATGGGACTCGCTGACGCTCAGAATCTAAAAAAAAATTGCTACACCTATTTCATATACTTCAAATTTATAATTATTCGTCACAAAAATCATAGTACGAATTCTAAAAAAAAAAGTGTTTATTTTTAAAATTATGTAATATCAATAAAAAAAAAAACAAAAATTGGTTTAAAATAAAAAAAAAAATGATCCATTTAAACAGAAGACATATTAGGGCAAAAAAAAAATAATAAAAAAAAAAAAAACGAAAAATATAACGTTTATATGAATACATATAATATTATAAGTTACGGTCCTTTGGACGATTCATTATTAGCGATTCACTATTTTCGATTTAATAAAAATATTTTTTTCGTTGATCAAAAAAAAAAATAAACTTCAGTTACTTATGATTCAAATACGTACGTAACATCTCGGGCCAGTCATCATACTCGAAGATTGGATCTATTATATTATAACTGTTCTGTAGTTAATGCGATCGTTCCGGCAAAAACTGGCCCCAAATACGGACATTTTAGCCCACCGTGGTACCAGGGACCCATGATCCGCATGCCGTGGCTCGAAATCGACGCGACGTTCGTGTACACGTGTTTGTGGCCACGTTTTTGTCACGTGGTGCACTTGAAACGCGAACGTCGGCTTCATGGAACCCTGGTACCAAAAATTGATAATTTCCCGAAGCGATGGGCTATATTTATTGATTAAATTATAATATTTTATCATTATAAATATTATAATTTTTCTATAGTAATAATTAACACCACCACCACCGTTCACGCAAAAACTGGCCGCAAATACGTGTATTTTAGCCCACTGTGGTACCAGGGACCCATGATCCGCATGATACGGCACGAAACCGACGCGACGTTTGCGTACACGTGTTTGTGGCCACGTGGTTGTACGTGATACGCAAACGTCGGCTTCATGGGACCCTGGTACTAAAAGTTGACGATTCCGTGGAGTGACGGGCTAACACCACCGCCGCCGCCGCAAAGACTGGCTGTAAATACAATTAAATATATATTATTGTCCCCCGTGGTACCAGGGTCGCATGAAGTCGCACGGGAAGTTGCAAAGTGGCGAGCGCGCCAAGTGGAGACCTGTTTTCACCTAAACAACGGTGCCATGGGCGTGTACACATGAAACGTCGGTTCATGGGGCCCTGGTACATAAATCGGCTAAAATACGTATTTTTGGACCGTTTTTTCTCCTAAACGGAAGCGGCGGGTGTGTACGGTGTCGTATATTTTATAATGTAAAAAAGCCGCGATCAGTCTAGGTCGATCTGTATGTTTCCCACTTTAGCATTATGTAAAAGTTTCAGCTTGGTGCGATTTTTATTTTGAATTATTTGTTCCCCCTACAAGGAGTAGTACATGGTCTCTCGGAAAGACGAGTCTTACTTCCAAATAACAACGTCAAATCGGCTATAAATCGAAGTTGTGTGAACCAATGCGTGGTTTACCCCACATGTAGGTTGTATTAAAGTTTTGAGGCTTAAACATAAAAAGTTAGTCTGTAATTATAAAAAAATCCTTTTTTTAAACACTTTTTTAAAAAAGAGTACCTACTATGAAGAAAATTTCAGTAGAAAATACGAAAAAAATGTTTTGAAGCGAAGGGAATGTCCAAACATGGTACAAAGTCATGTCTGTAAAAAATTATGAAATATTATATCCTATTTCAAGTTAACTTCAAAATTAAGTACTTGTTGAGTATTTGACTAAATTTTAATTAAGATAATTAATTCGTTATCTTTTAACTTAATAATTTAATTATTTTAAATTCAACACGTTTATACTTTGAGTTAAAATGTTAACCTAATAGTTAAAATTTTTTTTTTTTTTTAAACTCTTTTGAATAAAGAAAGTATAAGTATGAAGAAAATTTTAAAAAAAATACGAAAAAAAATTTTTAGGCGGAGAAGTCAATGTCATACTAGGTAAAACACGATGTGAACTCAAAATATGATCTACTATCTTTATTTTAAGTCAAGTTAATTTTTTTTTTTTGTTAGTTAAATTTTAATTTAATAAAATTTAAAAATTTAATTTTATATTTTATTCGATTGACTCAATTTAACGGGTTATAGGGTTATATTCATAATTCAAAGGTCATATAGATGGTACATATTATGTATATTACGTATAATCTCTGTTAAAAGTTTAATACAAATTAATAATGTGCCGTTGCTCTGTGACCACCGTCATCAGATAAAGAAAAAACTATTCATCGACACTATTATATTATGTTTTTATTATTCTAAAAAACTATTTTATGTTGGACAAACCACTTATATGTAAAAATAGTTGTCTATAGTCAACCCCTTGATTATTGTTATTTACGCGGTAAATGATATTTTAAAATAGTTGTAAAATAATATAGTGTTTCGGTAGTAGATACTTTAAATACTCTTAAAAACAAGCCAGTAATTGATCACGTACTATTTAAAATTATTCTTTACAACACCGATCTTCAGAATTATTTCGTTTTTTTTTGTTCGCAAACGAGAATACAAAATGTTTTCTTGCCATTTGAAATATATGTCGGTACTTCAAAGTTTAAACATACCTGTTTGAAGAATTATTAGAGAAAAATACGTTTGTTTTCAATATTTTTTTATGATTTTTTTATGACGTTAGGTTGTATGATTCTAAAAAAATAATAGGTATAAGTACATGAGCTCATCAAGACCAATTCACTATAATATCAAACATACGTATCTGATTAAAATCAGTGTTTTTTGTATTCGATAATAAAGTGAAGCGAAACCAGTGTTTGATTTGGGGGAAAAAATAGTAGGAGGTTACAACTTAATAAAAAACGAATTTAAATGTATGTGCCTATATACATACTATAGATTGTGTTTGGAGAATGAAATATTTCACAAAATCGTAAAACATTTTGGCCCATATGCAATCCTAAAATGCAGCATATGCTTTTCCCCCAGTCAAAAAGAAATTGGTTTTTTGTGTTATACCAATTATTATTTAAAAATGTTCTTCATTATTAAGAAGTTTTTTTAAATTTGTAATATTAATGGTTTGCTACTTGTTCAATTAACTTAAAACAAATTTATTAGTGCCTGTTTGCATTTAAATTTGCGATTTTTTTTTTTATATTATTTATTTTCTGCTATATTTTTGACATAACATTTGTATGTGGAATTTGAAAGTTTCATATAAAAAAGTTGTAAACCCGTGGTGGTACTTTATTTGAAGCATTTTAAAATTTGTTTTTTTTAAATAGAGGTCTAAAATCAAAATTTTTGTAGTACCGATTTATAATTTTGTAAAAGCTATAATTTTAAATTTAGAATCTCTAAACCTTAGTACAATCTAAACATGATATTTCTTTAAACTTATAGGTTAAAAAATTTAAAAAATCCAAAAAACGATTATAAACGTTTTTACATTGAAATTTTTATTTTTGAAAATAACTATTGTAATATGTAAATACATGTATGTATGTAAATACATATATAAATATGTAATCAATATTAATTTGAAATTCATACAAATTATTGGCTGAATGAAGTTCAACCGTGATAAAAAATCCAAAAATTTCTATCTCTTCATGTAAGTTAAATAGAAAACTTTTAAATTTACAATTTTATGAGTATGTAACTCTGAGTTTGATTATATAATAGATGGTATTGAATTAAAATTTTTAACCCACCCAAATCGGTGGTAAACTCCACTATAGTGACCCATGACTCATTTTTTTTTTAATCATTAAATTTTTGCATTAATTCATGTCATTAATTCATGCAATATTTTATTGAAATATATCAAAATTTTGTATTTCAAGAAACATAAAACTTAATAATAAAAACTTTTTGAAACAAACACGCGAGCTTATGACGAATGACGGTTATATTATAATCTACTAATCTAACTAAAATAAAATATCATTTATTTTTACTGATTTTATGTGTTTTTCAATAGTTGTTAGAATAATTATTTCTATTAGCAATAGTCTCCATATAGTTTATACAATACCACCGTTGTAACGAATGATTGAACACAATTATATATTAGTATTTTATGTTATTTATATGGAACTATAAACAAATTTTAGTTAAGCTTCAAAGTAATTTAGTTTAAATATTAGTAATTTAAATTATTTTAGTTTACTGGTACTTTTATATAATGATTTTATTATATGATTTTCGAGATTTCAATGTGCTCTCCACCTGCATGGACCATATAGAGTTGGCCTGCTCAACAGATCCCGACAGTTTGAAGGCGTTTTTTTCTTTTTCTTAAGTCAAGTTCTATAGTTTTATTATAAAGATTAAATCAGTACTAGTTGTATTTTGTACTTGGAAAATTACTCAAAATAAAAATAACAAATTTACCAGGCCCTCATTAGTAATAGTGGTAATAATAAGTATCTACCTAGCACATGATTCATACATTTCGCATTTGTTAGTCATTGTGAGCTGTGATCTTTTTTTGCCATCCGCCGCGATTACCGTCTCTTTTGCAGGTTACCGCGGTTGTATGGTAAACATTATAAAAAAAAGTCAACAACACTACATTTTTAAGTAATCGGAATTGATCGTGTTTGTAAATACGATGGTAGAACGTGTCAATAATGTGACCGACAAAAGAAATGATTCTATCAGATATCAGATAATTATACCTACTAGGTATAAATACGACAATATTTAATTATAAATAAATTGGTTGAACGGAGGAATAGTTTGGTGATTTTCCTTCCCCCTCCCCCGTTACTTAAAGTATTTTTAATCGAAATTTTTTACATTTCAGAAAACAAATTATTTCTTTTAGATATTTATAATCGCAAATTAAAGGTTCTTTATGAAAGAATAATTGCGCAAAAATTTTTACATATTTTTGAAAATTTGAAACTTCTCTCTTTATCTAACTTCTAATTCATATTATACTTTCGAAATCGTTTTTAGTAGCATTGCAGCTCAAAAACAAAGCAACGTTTGAATAAAAAGTAGATACGATCACTTTTTAATCTTCTTGTAGTATTTTTCGTCAAAATGTGAGCATCTTTACATAATATGTCTATGTATAATGTTTAAAAAAAAAAAAAAGTAAAAATCCGGGATCGCACTAGTTTGATGAAGTAGCGACTACACGCTTTGTGCGGATCACTGTTTTGGAAGTTGTGGTTCATACGTATTTTTTAATATCTGAAAGCATTGATAAATCATTGCCTTCGAAAAAATGATTCTGAGCGAGCTCAGTTATCAAGTAAACGTCCTGGTAAAAGCTAAATTTAACAATAAAAATTGAACGAAATTTTTTAAAAATTTTTTATAGTTCTACAGTACAAAGATAAATTTTTCTTAAAAATGTCAAGACAATGGATTGATTATTATTGAAATTACGGAGAAATAACCATACGCGATTTTAATGAAATCTAATATGCCGTTAAAAATCTCAAAACCAATATCGATAGATCAAAAAATTGTGCGATTTTCAAAATTTTTGGTATGTAGTTAGAGTAACGGTACGACTGATGTTGTGATCAAATTTTAAGTCAAAAAACCAAAAATTAACCCATTTATGATTGCAAAACCCTCAAAATCTAAAAATGAATATAAATAGCCTAAAATTAAATGAAACTTTTTGAAAATTTTTTGGAAGAGACAAAGATTCGTTATTGTCTAAAATTTTAAGACTCCTCGATGATTTTCAATATTATGGAGAAATAACCATGCGCGCGTTATTGACAAAATGCCGTTTTTAGCGGTTTTTCGCAATTTTTCGGTGGTTTTTTTCGTCGCGATAAAAAAAGTAAAATCTTTCAAAAAATTAACAAAGAAACTGTATTGTTGTATTTAAGAATATAGTTTATAAGATCCTATACTTAAATTCAACTCAAACTAAACGCACTGAATCTAAACTATTTCAAAATTATTATTCTGCGGACTAGTTCCCAAAATTCCTCGGCTACATAGTTATTTTTAGTTGACTACCTAATCTATAATCTTTACTTTAATGAAGGGTTATAAAAAGTTACTTCGATAGTTATACTTTGTGTATGTATGTAATCATATGTTAATAGTGCAATAGTAATAAATGCCTATAGTACAAAAGTATATTAGGTATATATCGATATCTAGGCAATTAACTCGAACCAACATTTCAATGATAACGAGTCAAATTAAAAATTATTAACAAATAAAATACTCTTTTAACTCGTTGACCTATACCGCGATTTATTTGAGTTTTGACAGTCAAATAAAATAATATTTGCTATCAAGTATTGTACGACCAATTTGGATATTATGTATAGGTATTTATATTAACATGCGGCAAAATTGTAAAAAATTGATCGACTATGACGAATATATATCATAAAAAATTCGTCATAGATATTTTAAAAGGTTGTGAATCGTGACGTATATACTTACTATACCTACTACCTATATATTAATGGCTAATATATAGGTACCTACATAAACAGATAGAACATTCGGTCGGCTGTTTGTATAAATAAAAAAAATATCAAGACTGCACTTACCTATATATAGGCTAAAAAAAATGGCTATATAACGTATAATATGCAGTATGTCCTAGAGTATAAGTTTCCATCAGTGGTTAAAATGTGAAGATTCGAATGAACGTAATTAAAAAGAATTTAAAAAGCCGGGATCACTTTAGGTGGCGTGGGTAGTTTGACGAAGTAGCGACTACGCTTTGGGCGGGTCACTGGTTTGGAAGTTGTGGTTCAAAAATACGATTCTGAGCGAGCTCAGTTGTCTATAGTACACGTTCTGGTACACTTTTTAAGAATTTCAAAGATCTATACTTTGCTCAAAAATTTCCGAAATCACATGAAACTGTTAACAAACCTGAACCATACCTATTTGAATATTATATGTAAAAATTTCAATTTGTTCCAATCATTATACTTTGGTTGTTATGGCAAAAAAATTAAATCGATACGTCAAAAACACGTTTGCCATGATTAATGTTTCTTCTAAGTTCATGAATGTAACTTTTTCAATTTTGAACTTTCAAACTTTTTTTTTTTTTAACCAAATAAATGTCCAACTATTTATTTTGTAATAAAAACATACGTGTTCAAATAGTTGAGCATTGGTTAAACCGTGGACAGTTCTAGTATTACGCAGACGAGTCTAATTATGCAATCGCATTGAAATGAGGTCGAATTCTTTCTGCAAATAACATTTCGGCGTACCTACCTGTAAAAATCGCTAATCATAGTTTTTCGTTGAGCTAAATATTAAAAAACAGCAAAAATGAATATTACTAAGAATGTAATACACATCCTTTATTCGCTAAAAAGTGGTTTTCCAAAATTCAACTCGTGTGGATGAAAACATAAATTTTTGGACGGATTTTTTTGAAATATGGCATATTAACTATATATACGTATATATATATAGGTACTCAGTAACACATCCTGTATGAAGAAATACCATTTTACAACATTCGATCCCAATAAAAAAGTTAAGAACAGGAAAGAAATTATTTTTTGGTCGGATTTTCTTACAATTTAGTGCAATATCTACAATACACAGTATATTAAAATGTATTTCGAAGCATTTTTTGAAATTCAATTCCTATATACAATTAAGGGTCGATTTAATTTGGATTTGATTGGTATGTCATATTGTGAGCGTTGTTAAAATTTTCATTACCGAGCCGAAAATTCTAAAGCTATATTGTAAATATTCATTTAATTTAATTTTATAAAACTTTAAATTTTATTCAGACTTATAATCTGGGTAGTCTATAGTTATAAAAGTAAACTGTTGTGGTGTAACTACTTTCAAATTTAATTATTCAACACTGCAGTCTTGTTTACTAGCTGTATTCGATGCGCGAGGTGCTTTCTTTTTAAATTTGTTTGTACCTATAGTTTTAAATGTTTATTTCTAAACTGCATTCATATGCATTCTCTGTCGAACGTTTAAATGTTGTCAGGAGTTTAAATTTTTAAACTGCGCAATGATCCATATAATTGTAAATAAAGTATAACAACGAAGAATGCGTTATGTTTGTATACAAATAATTATTATGTTACTACGTTTAAAACAACGCGGAAGGATAAAAAAAGGGATTTTTGCTTACGTTTTATTATACGTATCGTACATGTGTCATGTAACATAGTATCGTGTTGGCTTATAATTTATTAAACTTGACATTTACATAGTAAAAAAAAATTTAGAACTAAATATGTAGAATTGTTTGTGTGTGAAGAGCATCCAAACATTGTACAAAGTCTGTATACATTACGTGTACATTTCTATAAATTCCTGTTCCTAAAAGCCAATAATGATAGTTTTCCACAATAATATTTTTGTAAAGAATGTACGTAAGTTTCGTATTCTGAATACTAATCATCAAATATATTGGTAAAAATTGTACAGAAAGCTAATTCGAATACTTTTGAAACAACACATTAAGAATATTTCTTTGAATAATATAAAAAGTATCAAGTATCTATATTTTTTATTTTTTCATTTGGACTTGTTGTACCTATATGCAGCCCCTATTTTTTAGTGCACCCCCGATACAAACCGTGCAGTCCGAAATTGAAAAGTGTGTCCTTGCCAGCAAGTATTCGTAAATATTAAAATGTGGTTTTTCATTCGTTATTCATAAAAATGTCTAAACTATTAATTTTTTTTCGCTATTTTATCAATATTAGGTACATTCAGACTTTCTGCGACGTTGTATTGTAAATGTGGACTCCGATATGTCATTTTGCTTCCTTGGTCTGCAAGAGGTCACGTTTTAATATCAAAATAACGACGGTATTGTGTTGTAAATGTAATCTTTCCCGTTTTAATCCCCATCCTGCAGCTGTTATAAAATGGCTGAGCGATAAAAACATAACACAAAAAAAGTTCGTCCGCTCATCTTAAACCAAACACATGTGGTATATTATGTTTATAATGTATGAAGGTGTTTCCAAGAAGCGAGTTCAAGTACAAAGGCAATATGAGAGGACGAGTCCTGCAGGATAGATTCATTTTTTAAAAAAATACCTCAAACCAAGTCAAGTATTTGTTAACATCGTATTGTGCTTCACGTGTAGTTTATTAAAATCTTGAAATAACTAATGTGCGCTTTGATCAATTTCACATGTTTCGTATTGTTACGGACATGATTTTTGATGATTCAAAAAAAAAAAAAATTAAACTGTGTTGCAAAATATCGGTAGACATTTTGTTTTTAATATGATGATATGACAGTGAAACAAAGCCCTCCCTTGTTTCACCCCCGGACGTGGATGGTGGCTTTGCCCACCCCCACTTTTTTTGTTTAGGATTGGGTCAAAAAATGATATGTGCACTACGAGTTTGTATAAAAAATAGGATATTTTTTACTTAATTTTTACCTTCTTACACCACACCACACACATTAGTCGTAGGCTTTATTTTTTAGTGAGATTAACTATGCAGAATCCGTGAGTGTATTCACTTGTATCAAATTCCCTTCGACGGTAAATTAACAATTAATTCAATCCATCTGTGTGTTTGAAATCAGAAAAAAATTGTTAGTTTTCGGCAAATATAATACGATACAACATTATAATGTTCTTTTACTATATCTGCACTACTGCAGTAAGTATCTGTAGGATGTAAATGGAATTTTTGGAGTTTTACATTTATAGCTTGTGCTTATTATTTTTTTGTGATATTCTGTAATATGCGTTCAGTTTTATTGTAACATGCTATTGTTATACATGTATTGAGTTGCTGATTTTCTCGCAAATTTGTTCGTTCCTAATACTGATGCAGCGTTATTACGGGGCTCGCCATAGTGTACACATAATGTTATATATATAAGTAGTTGAAATAACTCGCTGATTTTGCAACAAAATTAAAAAAATATAATATAAACGAATAATTGTGTGTACATATACATATATACGTGTATGGCTTTTCCAATAACTGGGTTAGTGTGTCATTGGACAGAAATCTTAGTATCACAATATCATTATATACATACTTAGCAAGGCTTTATTATTGTTTATTGTTTTTTTAATTCTTCTTTTTTTTCTAACCACTTGAAATTAAAGTATAACCGTACACATTTGTTTTGCAATAGACAATTAGGTCAAATTTCCAAATACTAGGTCAAATATTTTGTATTTCCTGAAATCATACCTAATTGTGTTATACGGACTTATCAGTGTTACTTAAAAGTCTAAACAGTTACAAGTTAAAACGCGCGTACAAAAAAAAAAAAAAAAAACGCTATCATATAACTTTATTCATTATTAGTTATATTATATTTTATTATATTATTTTTTTATACCGACACAAATATTATCATGTGACAACTATACCGAACTACCTAAACTGAAAATCTTAATTTCCTTCAAATTATTTTCATTATGACACGTCACTTTTCTCAGCGGAAAATTTTGCTTTAGGAACAGATAGAGTATTATGATATAGCTTATGCCTTGTCAGTGAAATTAATAATAGGCCAGATTCTTTCGCAATGATTGCTATAAATAATAAAAATTCAAATGATTTTAAAATGTACACGAAGCGTTGCTAAAAACATGCAAGTTATAAAAAAAGTACCTATACGTATAACCCATATATTTATCGCTTTTGATGAATAAATCGAATTTAATATTAAATAAATCTGTGTAATATGAGGTTTCAAGTATAACTGTATGTCAACCGTCGACTTTTTTTCTCTATAGGCATCCACACTAAACGTTTTTATTTTTGTTTGGGGCTCAAATATTTAAGTATATGAAATATTATTATATTTTTGTATTTCTTGATGTAATTTTTTTCGAAATCAATCGAGTAGTTTTTGAGAAAATCAAATCCACACAGTTTTCACCGATTTGTTTGGGTAATTGTATTGCGGCGGTACCAGTTATGTAAATTTGTTGACTGCATTACACAGCAAAAACGATTAAACCTATTTAATTTCGATTTTCTGCTGAGTCGAGTTGTCGTGTAATTCTTGGATAATGTACGTTCACGTTCCAACCACATAAAATCAATAGTGGATCGCTTCAAGAACTATTTCTTCACCTGTAGGCCGAGAGTAATTTTTCATACCCAGTATTTTATATTTTGTTTTCAAATGTCTATCGCTGGTTTTATAATAGATTTCAATGAATTATACTTAACTGTTATGTCGAGCCTCACACTATTGACAATTCTAAAATGCCTAAATACTGATGAATACAAATTTGAGTACCATATTTTGTATTTTATGAATGCTGAACGTGATATGTTTTTTGGATTCCAGGTTATTTACATTTTTAATATGCAGCGTTGGCATTTCTGAACATGTATAGGTCCTGCAACTATCACCAAAGTACGATAAAGTGAGTGAAAAATGACAAAGTAAACTTAAACAAAAATAATAATATTGGTGTATACTGTATACAGGTGTATGCATGCTGTACAAATCATGAAACATTTATCAACAATAATTATTACAATAAATCTTATTGGCACAAGACATCAGTACTGATCATCTGTAATTTAAAATTTGAACAGCAATATTCATTTAACCCTTTGCTAATTTATTTACAACTGTGATATCAGCGTTTTTAAAATTACTGTATTTGAAATTGTATATGTTTTGATGAAAAAAAAGGAGCGATAAAAAAGGAAAAATACCACAAAAAGATTGGTTTTTACCCTGAATTTCAAAAAAATCCCCTTAGTAGATTCTAAGAGCGCATAAAAAAGTATTGAAAAACGGCGTTGTTTTGATTACAACGATGAAATTACGCGCTGTTGTGCAATCGGTGCTAAAATCGTAATAACTCCTCAAATAACCCACTTGTGGGTGTCGATGCAGAGGCCATAGATTCTCCTGAGAATTCTTCTTTCAAAAACGTTTAATCTTGTTTCCTTCATTTTCCTAAGTGGCCACGTTTCTGAGGCTTATACGAGTGCAGTTATATAGGCCGTATAATGGTCATATTTACACATCTGTATTTTCAGGTTAACATGATGTATAGTTCTTGAGCTCAGTATATTCCTTCAAGACCAAAAAAAAACTCATATTACCCTTTTTTTATTCTAGTACTGATTTCCGTTTTCATTTCGTTGTCTCGCGGGTTAAAAGCGGTGACCTAAGTACTTTAAACGTGTCACTATCCTAAATGTACGCTCTTCTATATATTCATATCATATTCTATATAATCTATATATTATATAATTGTTGATATTGCATAAATAATTAGAAATTTATAAAACACTGTATAGTTAATTTTTTTAATAGCATGCAGTTAAACTATGATAGGTGAGTAACTTAGTTTTTTGTAACAATACGTATATTATGCATAGGTAGTAAATACTTGCTTATTATGACGTTTCAACACTCGCGTGAGCAATACACCAAAATATGTAGATACGTGTTTGTTATGTCACGTTAAAACTGAAATTCTCGGTAATAGGTGTAACCTATTTTGTCGATTATTTAATAATATCTAAAATGTTCCCACTTAGATTAGTTAATTGTTTATTATCTGCAAATAACACGATAGAAAAAATCAAAGTCAATTTTTAGATGCTTGTAATTTGGTGCTGTACAATCTTCTCAAATGAGTACACACAAAATTTGTATTTATAAGGCGTAAGTGCAACGCACAACACTGTTGTTATCGATAAAAAGTACTATACTTGAATAATACACACAGGCAGGTATTATACCCATTATAGGTATATTGTGCCATATTCATACGCCGTGATTTGTCCCGGGATTCTTATGGACCATTTTTAACTATAGATTTGTAGACACGTTTATTTTTATTCAATAATAGTAGCTACACAATATTAATTTTATTGTGTGCATAATTCGTGTTAAATGTAGCGGTTTAGAGCTGGAAAAAGCCAATTGAACACAGAGAATATTATAATTTGTATCACTCGCGTTGAAGAAAATGCGCGTTTTAATTTGATCGTTTTTAAATAACGAAAATATTGGATGAAAATTATTTCGTATCGCTGTCTTTTATCTCGTTACATGTACTTTTCCTTATTTTAGATTCCCAGCACAAAGGGCGGATAAACAACGCGTTTTACAAGGAGCTATATTATTTGGTCATAAGAATTTTCACACAATATCCTGAGACAAAGCAATTCACTGTTGGTCGGTCTACACAGAATGCGTGCCCTGTTAATAATGAATTGTACGCTAATTATTGTATAGTACCAATATCATACCCACTGTACGTATAACTGCACGTGTCTGTAATACCATAAGATCATCAAAATCGCCTATATCTTTTACTATATAGGTATCCGCATATCGTACAAATGTGGGCGCATTAACTGGTTAAAAAGTGTTAAGGTCGATAGCAAAATAGTCAACTATTTTCGCTTTCAACACATATTCACTTGTTCTGTTAAAAATATCATCGCTGGACGCTATACATATGGATAAAAAGCCTGCAGACGTAATAAACATAATATTTTTTTGTGGAAAGGCTGCGTGCATCGGGCGGGATTTCGCACTGAACGCGATGGCGTATAACACACGGAAAAGTATAAAAATTCTTGAAAAATAATCGTCACCATGGGTATATTGCCTGCGGTTGTTACACTGACCCCTAATATATGCAAACACAATCCTCTATTGGCACCTATCCAGCTGGATGTTTAAAATAAAGGTCTACATTTTTATAGTTCTCCTGGAGCTCGTATACAATCATATATTTACGTTTCGACCCTTTTTCAAATAATTGCAGAAAAACGATTTTGTCAACTTGTATGCACAAGTTATACTATACTGATACGTAAGTATACATTATATTGTTGTGTTATACCTACGCGCCCAAACGAATTCGTTATTATTAATACCACGTGCGATTGTTTGAGAGAAAAAAAAAAAAAATTTAAAAATTAAAATATAATATATTTTGTGTGCGTACGCATTTATCGTATACAAGCATATACATTATACTAGGTATATTAAATACTAAATTATATTATGTTACACATGTGCGGCGATGGAGAGCGAGACGGTAGCCTAAATAATTCTGCTGACTCGGATAGATCGCATAATATACGCACCAGAATTATACAAGCGTGTGCAGCACAGGGTGTGCAAACTGGTGCAAGGCTATTTTTTTTTTTTTCATGAAAAGGCCTTAATTCATTTTTTGCTAATCGCGGCAAACGCCACGACTTGTTTTGTTCTGGCAAAAAATATGGCATCGTGGGATAGTGTAATATTAAAAAACGATTGAAACGACTCAAAACGTGTTCAGCACGAGTCGTTTAGGGACCGGTAAAACTGACATAATGTAGAAACAGCAAATCGGTACTGAGTTTTTTTTTTTTTTTTAAAGTTTTGTATAGTATATTATTCTTTCGCAGTTTATATACCTATGTTGTTTCATAAAACTGTCAATTTTATGTTTAGAGTATGTAATATAGCAGGTACCTACTTTATATACGATCCAAACAAGTACTACATATTATAATAATATTTTTCTACAGCAGGACGGGGTCGAGGGCTGTAGGGCCGCAGTTGGTTTGAAGGGGGCCACAATGTGTCGCATTTGTTTTTCCCTCATACAACTTTTTGAAAACAATTTGACTCATTGAGCTCGCTCGAAATCATAATTTTCGTAAGACTGCTTATTCAGATGTAACTGAAACATCAAATCTGCATTTTGTAAACCAGGTGGCCAACCAAAATTCTGACCTGTTTCAAGGCAAAGTCAATACTCCGATAAGCTTTCCTCGTTTTCACGGGGTTGACCCATAGTACATATCTACTCATTTAAATTATATCTTATATTTACTATAACGGACACTGCAGCACATTCGTAGGATCCATACTTGTCAATATTATGGCCCGACACCGAAAACACATAAAATACTTATGAAATTAATACAGATAGCGGCACTTATTTGTTCACAGCATAACGTCCTAATCCGGTCATCAAGATTTAAATGTGTTACTAAAACCGAGTAAAAAAAAAAATACGTACAGAATCTAAAAATGTTTTGTGTAAAAGGGCCACATACCAAAAGTTTATAGCTCCTCTCAAATTGTGTCCAGCCCTGTGTTTACATGGAAAAACATTTCGTTTGGCACGCACTGCAGTTTTGGTTTGTAGGCGTTATTTTCACTATTATTGTAAATTATTTCATTTTTGCCACGCCAACAATACAACTCTCTCGAAAAAACGACATTACCTATTTAACTTAAATTTATCGAAAATCGTTTAAGTATACAGGTAAATTATTAAATTTTCGACTTCTCATCGCGGTCACAAAATATGTATTGCATAAAAACGCCCATTATTATTCCTTTCCAGCCCTGAAACAGTGATCCACTCAAAAAGCGAGATCGCTATGCATACCTATAATTGTATTATAAGAGTTCAATGTACTTTCTTACTATCTGCAGTTTCATATGCAAATGGAAGTTTCTACCAAGATTTCTTAAGGGCCCAATCAGGCGCGGATCTAGGTCGTGGATCTATTGCTATGGTGGCCCGCTCAAATTTTTCACGATCATAAAAAAACAAAATAGTCGAAGGCAACACGGCGCTTTTGCCAAAGTCATGATTTTTAATAGTAATAATAATTACGCACAATATTAATAATCAAATCCGTTATCAAATTAGTTGCTGTGTACTGCAGGTAATCGATTTTTGCTCGAGTTATATAGATTTAAAAATTGTACATATTGTTCACTAAACAAAATGCCCTATATACTACTAACTGTTTAAAGAGAACTAATCAATAACCTATATAAATCATTGTAACAAATGCTTGATTTGGAAAAAAAAAATTGTAGGGGGACGCAATTAAATAAAAAACAATGTATTGATGTGTCTGTACATTAAGGGTACCAAATTAGAAGGGAAAAGTATTTATTTATTTTTTTAAGTAACCCCCCCCCCTCCAAAGTAAAGGACTGAGTGTTATGACGTCATAATGCAGTTATATTGTCATATTGCAGTTTGCAATAACATTTCGGCTGCGATGTGATTCTTATACGTAATGTTATTAAATACCTACATTTTTTTGAAAAAAGTTTTTTTTATTAGGTTAGCGATAGTGGAGATGTTCATAATGATATACAAAAAGGGCTAGGTATTGCCGAACAATACAACACGGTGAAAAAACGTTTACATGCAGGCTTGTTTCGGCCAATACCTATAGGTGCAGGGGTTGTTGGATAAACAGCTAATCCTTTTTCAAAACAATCCTTCAAAACCGTACCTACATAGGTACAATAGGTAATAGTATAAGTCTAGTTAGATTTATTTTGGCTTTAAAAAAATAGTAAGTTACTCGTGTACAGAATGTACCTATACTATAAATATATTTATTTTCCGAGCCATGGCATTGACACGTTAAAGATTAAAATTAAGTATTAGTTAATTTGTTAACTTATTTTTTGAGTTTAACGTATTATAATATTTTTAGTTAGTCTGTAAAAATTAAACATTTTTTTTTTTAAATTTTTTTGAAGCGGAGAGGCGATGTCATACTTATATTAGGTCTATCTACTAAATCGTGTGATCTATTTGTTTTATTTTTGATTATTATTATTTTTTTTTTTTTTTTGGGGTTAACCGGCTGTTAATTTAATAAATAAAAAATTTTTTAAAAATTAATTTATCTTAACGAGTTAAAAAAAGCTGTTAATATCCTTGTCATTTTCACTTGTAAATCTTCTTCACACACACACAATAACAACCCTCATATTACATATATTTCAATATTGTTTCCATCCATCTCTATTCTTTGGTATTCCTTCTTTTTCCGTCAACAACATACGTTTTCATAACATGAATTCAGTACCGAATTCTATTCTCGCATATTCACTTGTAAATATTATATATTATTATGCGGGAAGTTATATTATTCTCAATTTATATCGAAAAATTTACATTTTGACACGCGCTTACCATGACCATTTAAGATTTAAGCCTGGCCGAAACTAGCGTTTCTGAATCCGGACCTAACAATAGTTATTTTACTATCTAGGGACACGGTAGTTCCCCCGCCAAGTCGAGCGGCACCATCCTCTTCTCGAAGCAGTTCAGGCCATTTTTGACCCCCCCCCCCATAACTTCGTTGTGGATACAATTAGAAGCCTGAATTTTCAGTGACCAAGCAAACATTAAATATAAACACGGTGTAATTTCATTCAATTCGAACCAGTAGCTTAAGAATTATGACTATAGTCAAGGTTTTTAATTTTGTCACTCACTCACTGACCGATCATCAAAACTCTATAAGGACTCAACTCTATCAGACGTAGAAGCTTCGAATACGTAATCAGTGTTTAGTGTATAAATCGAGGAAAAACTAAAATATTTTGCAATTTCGATCTAATTTTCTAGATACACCATACTAAGACGGATAGATAGGCGCAAGCGAGCGGCAGACACAACGTAAACACGAGTAATACGTATTATTACCAGGATTTTAAATTAGATTGTTAAGTGCGATGGCCAAGTGCGAATTTGTTAATTAAAAAGACTTTTAATAGATTGTATTGATATATGGTCACTATAGGA
The DNA here is from genome assembly GCA_017140985.1 of Hormaphis cornu. Taxonomy (NCBI): domain Eukaryota; kingdom Metazoa; phylum Arthropoda; class Insecta; order Hemiptera; family Hormaphididae; genus Hormaphis; species Hormaphis cornu. The sequence continues at coordinate 17,271,187 of CM029357.1, forward strand.
TGTTGTTAGGATAGCTATAATTAGGTACGCAACAGCTTAAGACAGAAGGTCCCTTAAACAGGGACTGAATAAGTTAATAACCGACTGTTACATGGATCTCTTACCAGGGACGGACTGGGTAGGCACCGGCCCGGTGGGCAAATTTTGAAAAGCGGCCCAAAACATAAAAAGAAAGCTCTCAATGCGTTCAAAAAATGTCCTATACACATCATAAAAATGTACCTTTATATTAATAAAAATATACGTCATCATCAACCTTAAAATTTTAAAACCTATTTTTGCTTATATAATCAATATAAGTCTTGGAAATCACGTTTAGACCTTATATGTCCATGTTTATGGATAACTATAAATTATTCACATGTATAGAGAAAACTAAATGTCTACTATCAGCTCAATATTTTTAAATTTCAAGCCATTTTTGTTACAAAGATTCTTGAAATTTACATTTTTAAAAATGTATTATTGAATTTTAAAATGAAATACAATGCGGTCTAAAAAATATTATATTTTATTAGCTAAAAAAAAAATTCATTTTCTTAACAAAATTGAATGTGATCAATTGACCAAAATAATATTGACCAGTCAATTATGCCTACACTAAATAAAACATTTAGATAAATAATAATAAAATTAAAACTTACCAAATTTAACGACGCGGGAGAGGTAATACTTTTTGACACAAAGTATAATTTTTTCTGTTTCGGACCGTTTGCTGATGCCTTCTAACTCAGCATTTCTTTTGAGTCGAAGTTTCTCCGCTCCTATCTTAGATTTTTTTTTTGTTAGTATTCATTGTCAAAATTGAATAGATTTACGTTTCAGAACTATGATTTTCAAAACTAATAATTAGTGTCATAAAAATGACTACACGCTGCACAGAACTACCGACTCAACTGTACAAGGTAATTTACTATAAATCTATAGGCCGATTACTTAATGCTCATCGAATCACGCATGAGCGTCATTATATGGGATGGGGTCGGTTCTCCCTATTGATAAGAAAAATACCTGATGACAGAAAATATTTTTTTGGGGAGAGCACATAACCTCAAAAAAAAAATTTAAGAATACCAACTATATTAAATTTTCTTTGAACGAATTCCATTTTTACCTAACCAAACCGGACTGGAATAATGTAAATATGTGACCGAGCAGATTTACCGCGTGTTTGGCGCTCGCTCGGCGCCGTCGCGTTGCTCCGCTAACAGATAATAGCCTAAAACCTATTGCATCCGAACCTATACAGACACGTCTTTACGCGACTAATCCTAGAAACCTTTTGGGAATTTTTGTTTTTCTATGTTGGTAATCTGATTTTTGTTCTCTCCAATATGACATATTTTCTTCCGTGCTTGTTATCACCTTCGGGAGCTGCTCCAGTCCGTCATTGTGTTATCAAAATACATCGGCGGTGTTGCTGACCGTCTTTTATATAGTGATGGTTGTTTTTAAAATATAGATAACACGTGCAGCTGCGTGTTATGCCACGAGCCGGTCATTACGGTTTATTTACGAAATGTTTGAGGCCGTCGAATGCAGTGAAAAACACAAAACGTTACTAAATACCATACTATAAGTGTGTTGTTTTTTATCTTTCGCCACTTCGATAATATCCAATAAACACACACAGAGCGGCTCAGTGGGCATTTTCCCACCGGCCCAGCACGTCCCTGTGTCTCTTACGACTTTTTACGGTGGAAGAACCGCGTTGCGAGACTTGGTTTTTTTTTTTTCTTAAAAAGTACTTGCCGTTTTTTAGTGGGCAATATTGTGTGATACACCCTGTGAAATCGGCGTCGCGGAATAACAATCGGCGTCGACGCCCATCCGTGCAGTCCAGTCCGATGGGCGGTGACGTCCGCCGACGCGGGTTCTCTCGTCCAATGGGCGGGGCGCGTCGTAGCGGCGGCGGCGTCCGTCCGTCCGTCCGTCCGGCGTCACTCACCCTGCAGGCGATGTCTTCGCGACGCCGCAATCGCAGCACCGCCGCGGCCGCCGAAAATCGCGTCGCGCCCGTCACTGGTGCACCGTCTGCCGCCGCCGTCCGCTCCGATAAGACGTCGCGCGCGCTCAGACTCTCCGGCAGCCCGCCGTATGACGTACGGGTTTTTCGTTATATTTCGCGCCCACCCAAGTGCCGTGCCTACGCGTCGCCGCGTATCGCCGCCCAACAGCGTTGCATTACGCGTTCGAGCCGCCGCGTGTATCGCCGCTGTAACGCGTGGTCATGACCCGCAGGGACGTCCCGACCTATAGAGCGATCCGCCAGCGTACTTAACCGTAAGTATAGGATGATTTTTTTGATTTTTTTCTGTCTGTACAACCCTGAGTTTTGCTGCAGTTTCCCGTACGCGTGTCATCTTTTATATCAGCTATACACTTTCTTCGATTCCTTGTATTCCCGGTCGTCCTCTGCTCCCAACCATCTTGTCCCTTCTATTATATAAATTGTACAATTTACTTTAAAAATACTGTATACTATTGGCGCGGAACCATACGGATGTTGTAGACCGCGAGTATTGTGCGTGAAAAAGGACCGGGTCGTATTGAGACTCATCTGCGTACGTAGACTGCGTACACTCGCAATATAAATTTTAACATTGAAAAAAAAAAAACTTCCTAGAAGACAAGTTACTGCCGGGCAAAGTATTTGTAACCGTTGCGGTGGGTACCGGTACAATTTTAACAGGTAGTGCACCTAAGGATAAATAAATTATAAAAATGTTTAACGAGTGACGAAGAAAAAAAAACAACTACAAAGATTCGCAGCCACTATACGCGCAAAACAGTTTTATAAAAGCTTACAAATTCAACGTAAAACAAAACTTATAGCTTACAGGATTTTATCGGTTATACCACTTAAGTTGCAGCGTTCAGGTATCGAGGTATACTCGGGGACGTATATATATATATATATAGGTAAACTAGTAAACAGAAAATGATTTCAGAGATAATTTTCGAAAAGAAATATAGCTAAAAAATAAACAACAATAATATTACAACAAAATCACCGCGGTCTGCAAATACGAGTATACTGCATATGTACAATATTAAAATATAGTGATCGCTCATCATAATTTTTTTTTTATTTTCTTAAAGGTGTAATATTGCACTTCAAGATCTATATATAGTATATACAGCGTTATAATACAAAAAATACTTATTTACATTCGTGCACATATTTTTTAACAATAATGTAGGTATATATAATTCAATTATACCGAAGAAATCAAGGTAACAATGGGCCGGTTTGTTCGAAATATAAGTCCTGTCCACTGTGAGAAGGAAAAAGGAACGATTTCTCTTGCGGATTCGAATTTTTATAAGAAAGTCAAATATACCTACACTGGACGATCGTCAAATAAATTTTGGGCCCAATTCTTGCTCGAGTGCACATTTTGCAAAATATATCACGTGTAAAATTTAATGTACGTTTAAACAGATTTGGTCTCTGTTAGCGTAATGGCCGGTTAGGTCGATTGAAAACGCAAAACACCCCTAAAAATATTTTTAGATATCCGCCGCAGATTGAAAGAATTTAAATGGAAAGGCTGTTCCCCTAGCACCAAACCAAAGGCCTTATACCTCCCAATCTGATATTTTTGTATCAAATCTGGCATGGGACATAAATCCTCCGTTTTTCCTCATTGACGTCTTCATCCTGAGTCGAATTGTACCTGGTTTATTTTTCTGTTGGCTTTTCGGTCTCGTACTTTTCCAACTTTCAAGTCCACCACCACCGCTAGACGGTGAACTTCTTCGTCGACATCAATTTTTTTCACCGAATATATAAAAGTTGACCGGATTTTCGATGTGCTTTGTTCCCGTGGAGTTCTCTTTTATAGATTTTTCACTATTTTCTTCTTTTCGTCTTCAACCGTTTGACTGGTTCGCAGCAGTTCTCCATATTATATGTAACTTAATCCCTGTTTAACTCTTTATATAGCTTTATGTATCCCCGTGTCTATCATGATTTGTTTCCATCCATATTCCATTTCCAATGTCACCTTCTACATAGCACTTTTTGTATAATGTTCCATCATTTCGTCCCTTCTGACTATTACACTGTGCCACAACTGTCGTTTTTGACTACATTCGGCAATAAGTGACAATTAGGCGTACGTGTAAGTACCAGGTACCGATATTGATTTGAGAGATTGTATAGGAGGTAGAAATCTAATAAGGATTAATTTAGAGTTGGCCTACATAGGTATAATGAAGTCATAAACAAAATCAAAATGGACTCAAAACCGATTATTGATGTAATAGCTGGTATCTACTACCGAGAATTTCCTGCGCGAAAAATTTACCAACTTACTGATCAAGTATTTGTTTTCTAAATATGTTCGTCTTTCAACTATCATAGCAAACAACAGGCGAGATCAGCGGTGTGCCTATATTATACTCGAGTGTATTACAATTTTTGTGTACTATGTAGTACCTTCCTTCCACGCAGGTCTAATGAAACTATTGTTTGATGATACTATAAATGACAGTAAAATTTGGAAATCCATCGTAATATGCGCTGGAAGGGCCGTATTTATAGACCCGAATTATTATGGCAGCGAAGTCTACGTACCTATACACTTTTGTGTAATACCTATATAAAAAAAGAAATGTTTCCACCTTTCAAAGTATATATTTTTAATGTAAATTTCGTGATTCTGAAGGGGGGCCCCTGAAGTGGTCATTTCTTACCCTCAAATACGCCCGGCCCTTGCGATTGAATAAAATTGAAGATATCAGTATCATTTACATAAGTGTTTTAGATTATAATACCTCTGCAACAATTACCGTATACTTTTTGTTTTGTTTTTACTGAATTCGTAGGCACGTGTCTTACATTTGTATTGTGACGACAATTCAGTACGAAGACGACCATCACCGTCGATTCAAGCGATTTGCGCAAGTGTCCTCTGGTGGTATTTATATGAGCTACTATCCGGGCTCCGGCGATTTGGCCGGCACAACGTCAGACCGCGAGTTCAACTTTAACGCGCACGTGACAGACCGAGTGAGCACAGAAATGATATAATTAAATTTATTGAATTCTCATTACAGCTGTATAGTAAATTGTAATACGTCACATACAACAGGTGCGAAATGAGAATATAAACGATTTAAGGGTTGGAGGCTGTATGATGTTGTTATTGCACTCAAACAGCGCTCGAACTGAAGCGACCTTCCCGTTTATGATTACAAAATATTTTAGCGGCGTAGTTACTCCTTCACAT
>CM029357.1:17276433-17302738 GCA_017140985.1 Hormaphis cornu
TCACTTCCCCTTATGGTTTGGTATAGGGAAATCGGAATTTTCGTAACTACTCCCCTTTATACGATTTCTTTCAATTCAAACACTGCAGCTCCCGCCGAATTGCAATTTTACGCAGATAGACTGTTTTGTCTGGGACGCGTGTGCACGTTCGATAGTATTATTTGGAATCCCTTTTCATACTATTGAATTCACTTTTAAGATATAATACATGCGACCCGCGAGTCGGCAGACGATCGGGTATTTATATTTAAAACGGGCGAACAAGCGCGATACAATAGCAGCTACCTGTGTTCAAAAGTGGATTTAGTTTTATACAAACAGGCCTTGTGCTGCTGCTGATTCGCAGCACAACGAGAACTGTTTCATTAAACGTATTCGAATATTTGACACCTACCCAAGCTTTCGTCAAAACACAAAATTGTGTACAACCGGGTACTCGGCGATTCAAATAATTTAACCGTGAACTTCTTCTTTGTAATTATGAGTATAACGGCCTTTCAGGTGGGTACACCTGACCATAAGTCATGTTTTAAGACTCGAATCGTAATTTAGACGGAAACACGCGCCCCTGCATGTGTTATATGATGGACGTATAATATTTTAATGATTAAACTTCTAATCGAAACTATTGTAACTAAAACTGTGAAATGCGCTGTATCGTAGGCTCGAATTTTGTTCGCGTTCCACCGCGCTTAATCGAATTCGACCGCGGACCGACGCAACAAATAATAATAATAATAATAATAATAATATTATAACGACGTCGCGGCTATTGTTTTAACGATTTTTCTAAAATAAAACGTACACGTCATATACTTATACGTATATACATAATTAATGTTAAATTCGCATAATGCGGTTTATGGATCGAATTTTCGCATCGGCCGATCGTGTTCGGTTTCCTTTGAAAAAAATTTGCCACACGAACGCGCGCTCATACTACAGCAGTGACATCATCACATTGCGTCTGTATTACGAAACGTCCTAACGTCGAATGACCACGAATGGAGAAAAAAAAAATGTTTGTAAATGCGTATGAATTTTTTTTTTTCCCCCAATTTGTCCAATATATATATACCGTGTGGTCGACATTATTTTCTGAAAACACTTGTATTATACCGAACCGCACGTGACATATAGTTACATACGAACTATGATATAATCACTATCATTTTCATATTATAACCGTCGGACTAGTAGATTTTTCTAAAACTATTCGAATTTAGTATATATCATCATATCGGTAGTTATCGCGGCGAACGAAATATTCGGCGCACATAATATTGATAAAATTTTAAAATCGATTACGAAATATGAGTATTAACTGTTGCAGTTCAACAAAATATTGTTAGGTAAAAAAAAATATAGTAGGTAGGTATAGGCACCGAACAAAAAATAGCGTACGACACTACTGCGTAACCATACGTCATAATAAGTATAGGTACTGGTAAGTTGAATAGTGTCACGATTTTTAAATACTTTTTAAAATAAAACATTAACTGTCCGTACTAGTGTATATTATGATTATACCATAACGACACTTGAAAAATTATCTCAGAAACTTAGGGAATTTAATTTAAATACTTTTTTTGAAAATATTTGTATGGTCCATACGTTAAATTTCGTTCTAAAGAATAACACGCGAGGTAAGTGTTTACAGTATTTCGCATCAACGCTGCGTAAGTGTGCACGAGTACGTGATATGTATACATACATAAACGTATTAATTACATTAACTTTTGGAATTTACAAATCGTTTTTAAACTGACTATACAGTTTGTACGTCGAAAATATTGTTTTTAAAACTAACAAATAAAGACGGTCATCTTGTTTTGCGATTTAAAAATGTACATTTATTTTAATTAACATTAGGCCTTATATTCAAGCGATTTAAATACGATTATAAATACGATGAAATGTTTGATACTACTAGTGTATACATAGGTGTTCTTCGAAACTTGGCAAAATGTATAAATATAAAATAGGAAAAATAATAGTCGTCGGTTATTATATGAATAGGACCACCCACCACTATATACTGTACGCAACACATAATTTTTCTTGTTTATAACTTTTAGACCTGCAGTAGATACTGCGTGTGTGTACTATACCTAACATTTTACTAGTATTAAAATTGAAGTTAAACCATCTTGAATTGAATTATTTGAACATTATGATTAAAATATACTGCTTAATGGTTCCATTAATTTTAACTATAATACGATGATTTTCTTTTTGAATAAAATTATAGAAAAATCAATTAAGCGGACTCGACACATAGCTATAAACGTCTCATTTGACTAAAACGCAGCAGACTTATGCGCGTCGATAAAATGATTCTGAAAACTGTTTTTAATTCGTCAATGTACTTTTTGAGGCTTGATCAAACGATTTTTTATTTGAATCAGTTTACGGCAGTAATTGAATGTTAAAAAATTGGGAAAAGTCATTACTTGTTTGAACATCTTTTATTTTTAAAGTTTTCAAATATTACGGAACATTTTCTACTGATCGGTCCCAATTATAGACATTTCTTCTTCTTTTTCTTTTTTCTCAGCTTACCGATCCGTTAAGGACTATTGCTGCCTTGAATCCATCTCTATTGTAAGTCGACTCACAGGCCACATTCTGGTCTATCTCCTTCAAGTCTCTGGCTATTACATCAATCCACCGGGTTCTGGGTATTCCTAGGGGTCTTGTTTTGTTTAATTTTCCGACGAGTACTTTCTTTATTAGTCTGCTCTCCAAGCGTGTCCAAACCACAACTCCTGCACTCGTTCATTCCTGATAAACGCTTAGATATTTTTCGGTCCGTTGTACAATTTCTGTGATCCCTCGTTTCTTCTTCTTTCATATACATATGTATTTGTTTTATGGTTGAACCGTGCGGCCCATAGATGTTCCGGAGTATTTTTCACTATAGTCAGTATGTCAGTGGGTGGGTGGCCAGTCGGGGAAAAAAATATGATAATTGCAATTAAGCATTTTATTTAGGTTTTTATTTTCCTCCATAATTTGGATTTGAGTTGGTTCATAGAGTTTTTTTTTTTTAAACATACAAAAATAAGGAAATATTAGAATAGACGTGAGGGTGTCTTTTAAAATTTGATCGCTTCTGAGGATTTTTCAGCTCGCCACGCCACCGGGAGATGAACACTAGCTCAATGTTTATTATAGTTATAACTTATAAGCAAACACGGTGGTTTTATTATGAATTGTTATAGTTGCTTATTGGTCGATGCACATATTATTATGTAAAACGATTATGATATATTATTGAATGAAAGGCGCTTGTACATAACGTTGTGTTTATAACTACTATTGTCTAGGTACCTACAACATACTTTTGGGTGGCATACACCTACTGTTCGTGTATAATAATAATTGTTAATAATAAAAATCACACTGCGACCGGATCTGAGAAAACGATGTATAGTGCAGTAAGATTTGGTAACGTTGTTTATACGAATCGTATAAACATCGTATGAATAAAATAAAATTACCAAAAACAAAAGACACGTCTTAGTATTGTGTATTGTGTTGTGTGTCTCGTATGTATACAACATATAATATCATATTCACAGCCTTCGTCGATCCTCCGTCTGTTTGTTGACTGCGTTTTGAAATTATCTCCTCGGAACAGCTGTAAAAAATCATAAGAGCCGTCTAATATAATTCGATAAATGTCGATTTGTTGAAAATTTGTTTGCTGACTCGTTTAAATCTCTATAAGACAGCGTGTAAAACCGCACAGGAAAAAAGGTTATATTGGGTGTACTCGTGCGTATGTTTAACTTTTAGATACCTAAATATATATTTGTACGAACCAATAATAAATACAATAAAACCGATTTACTCGTATAGTTTGGATTTTTTGATAATATCGTTTCTATGTGGCTATAATATATCTAACGCGCGGGGGGGGGAGGCGGTTTGTTTTTTAAACACTTTAAAAATTCACTATAGGATTTTGAGTTTAATTAGTGTAAAAATAAGTAAAAACCTGCAAATTTTCAGTACGGCGTTTTTTGTGTTTTAGTTAAAAAAATCATGGTCGTGTACTTATGCTACTCATTAGTCTCCAAATCATTATTTTACTATAGATATTTCATATTATACGTGGAAAAATTATCACCGGTTTTCACACACAAACTATTTTTAAAACGTTATGACTTTGCTACAAAATAGGTAATGTTTTGACTTTTGATTGAAGCTACCAAAAACAAACCGTAATAGACAATAGTATAACCTTGAACAGTAGGTACAATTTTAATTTTTTGTCCAGTATATAGTTAGGTAAGTATAAACACTGACAGTGTGCTTCGTTCTAGTTAAGTGGCGTAACTAGGAATCTTTTTTTTTTTTTTTTTTGACGAGGTTAAATGAATATTTGATCTATTTCATAAATTATAATACACGAAATTTTATATCATGATTATAATATACAAAAAAAATTTGTTTAATTATTTTAACTTACAGTGAAATGTATCTATATAAGTGTGTAGGTCATGAATATCTGGTTGACAATAAAGTTTAAAAACTGAAAAACAATTTTCCATTAAAATATCGTTTTAGATAGATAGGAGATATTAAGTTTCAATTTGCAATACTGAAACATACATTTTTATAAAAAAAAAACCCCCGATATAGAATAATTAAATTTTTAAAAGATCAATTCAGCTCAGTCATGGTCGAAATAATTTAATATTATAATAATATTTTTAATACTAATATAGTGTAAACAAATAAGCATCATTACAACAATTTCATGAGGATTTATAGCAAAAAACATAACTAAAAGTATAGAAATTTTACCATAATTTCTTATGGTTTATATTTTTCTGGTAAAACTAAGAAAAATTTCTAAACTATCTGATGGTGTAGTATATTTTCATAAAAATTTGGACATAATTTACTACTTATTAATTCGTCAATCATAGAAGAATTATAATCATCTATTAGAAATCAATTAATGCTTTTTCAATCTTTAATTTTAAAATAATGCGACTCTGACATATCACCTTCATTAAACCCCTAGGCACACCACTGGACACTGTTTCTAATCTAAATAACAAAGTTAATTGTAGAAAGAAAGGGAGTGAATTCTAGGGGACATACGAAAGAAATGGAATTAATTATAGGTCAAGCAAAAAGCAACATCATTGCTTTCGTATACTATAAATAATAGGTTTGCACCACAACTACCAAACCATTGATTTAAGCAAAGAAGTCACCAACTCCAAACCGTAGTCACTGCTCCAAATAACTTCTCACCCGACCTAGAATTTACTCCCTTTTCTTTTTTTCCCTATCCTTCCTTTTTTTATGTAATACTATGTTTACTATGTTTGTAAGTAGTACAGTATTGATAATACTGCACCAATCATAATAATAAAATAAATAGATCATTTAAATCACTCTTTCTAGCCAAAAACGTGTTGACAAGAAAATAATCGACAACCTATTATATAATATAAAGTATGTACCTATTATATATAAAGTACTGAATGAAAAGATCGGAACACTCCATACACATTTGTTAGTCACAACATTTTTTTAGAAAATTAAACACCGATATGAGTGATATGACCAGTTATTGCCAATTTTTCAACTTCAAAAAAAATTAAATAGTATCGGTTTCGATCCGATCAGAATAGTATACTCCAGCAGGCTTTTTTGTCTAAATGTGTGTTTTCGGATCACAACTCTTAAAATATATAACATTTTAAAAATTGTTTCGTGTAAAATATAATTCAAAACTAATTTTTTAACTTTTTGGTAGTATAAAGATCAGATCGCTCTTTCCACCCGAAAAGACGAAAATTCGAATTTGGCGATCTTACAATTTTCGTCGTTCTCGGCACATTTGTCAGAAAATAAACAAAATATCAACAAAAAGTTTGAAATTAAATATACTCAAAGCCAAAATCCAAACGTTTATGTGGGATTCAACGTAAAGATTGGAGCAGTACCCAAAAAAAGTAACTAAAAATGTGAAAATTTTAAGCCGTTTGCCGTAACATTTATGAAATTTTTTTGGTTTTCGTTCCATGACTCAAAAAATAATCAAAATTTCAAACTTTACGCGAGTCCATAAACCTATCCGAAAAGTTACCTACTTTGAATATCGGAGCATTCAATCTACCCGAAAACGGTTTTTCCAGACAAAAAAAAAAAAAAAAACTTAATTGTAAAAAAAATACAACTAATTACCTAACTAAAAACTATTGGTGCCTATACATTCTTTCTTTGATAATTTCAATTATAGAATTAATCATGCACCTAAGACAATTTCAAAATAAAATGAGTAAAATTATGCGAACACGTAGCTAGTGTGATGAGTCGTTCAACCAGGAAACTAATAACTATTTACGTGTACGCTTATTATTCTTTAAAATGTATAAACAATCCTGCTTGGCATGAACGAATTAAAAAAAAAAAAAAATGAGAGAGAGAGAGAAAGAGAGAGAGAGAGAGAGAGAGATGGAGAGAGCAAGAAACAACTATTGTTTGTATAATCTAACCGCTACCCATTAAAAAATAATACTGTTTTAATTACAATTGTGTTATAATAATATTAATTGAATCTAACCCTTGGAATTACACTTTACGTATTGTGACTCAGAGGAAATTAATACTGCGCAAGTTGTGATTATTAGTTGAGCCATTTCGTCCACATGTTAAACGCTTGATGGTGTACTATATGCTAACGCAAAATGGTTATTTCAATCTGCACAAAACCCTGTTTTGACAATGTGCCTACACACCTATGCAGCCAAACCTATATATTTCCAGTTTTTCTAATGCATCTTTTTCATTTATTTTTAATTCTTGTTCTTAAACTTATTCAGGAATGAATGTTTCATTTTCCTGCATAAGTGTATTTTATCAAACGTGCTGCAGGTCATCGTTTACCATATTATATAGTATATTTTAACAACAAAAATGTTATACCTTATGTTATTTCTGTAATGAATATAGTATTATGTAAAATGGTTGTAACTTGTACGCAAACTCGATGAAAAAATATCTATTTCAATCCCTTGATCCCTAACATATTAAAACAAAAAATAAAATTGTCACAATGAGTATACAGAGTAAGTTTATTCTAATCTGTAAAAAAAAATGTATAGTATAATTAACAAATGTTTTAAATTTTTTAGGCATTTCTACTTTTTTTTAGGTATATATACGTATAGTGCAAATAGTCACCTAGAAGGTATCCCACAATGAATGTTTGGCCCTATATCGCAAAGCAATGTATTATGTTTCAGATAAACATTAAAACCGAGACTACCTATCTTCAAAATGTCCAAGAAGATTGTTTTTACACCGAACAAAATACATCCATTCTAGGTAAGACTTGTTTATTAAATGTTTTATTCGATTTTTTTATTACATTAACAATTTTTACTGCACATTTCCTAACCGAGGTATGAAAACGTGCAAAAATACGAGAAATCGCAATGAATGACTTATTGTCATTGATAAATATTTTTCAAACATTTGGATTCAAAATCCTTGTAATGTAAATAGATCAATAGAGGGTTTTATTCCCATAAAATAAAACGTCTTAATATATTGGCATCAACTCGTTGTATATGAGCACAAAACTTGTGTGCGCTCTTACTGTAATACATAATTTTGAGTTAATACTAAAACAAACGTTTTTTTCTTTTAAAGAAGCTAAATTTATCTGTTTTAAAACATTGTTTGTTTTAATTATACAAATATACACATACATTTTAGAACATTTTTTTTAACAGACGGTTTATTCGACACGTTTTAAACTTTTTGAAAATTGTCATCGTCAAAAAATTAAAACCATTATTCACCACAGATAGTTTCGTATAAAATGTAGTTGGCTTTTCTGTTATAAAAATATAATAAATATGATTGGCACGTCGTTAATTGATAGCAGTTATTATTTTACACGTTTTTTAAAAAAATATTACGATTGTGATTGTGTAGCTACATTTAACCATATACTACTAAAATTGGACCGTTTATGAATTATTATTTAAGTACAATATTTGTAAACAAAATAGGTATATCTTATAATTTTTATAGTTCATAAACTTTAAGTTTATACATTTTTTTTTTTCATAATTTTTATTATTTTCAATAATAATTAATAACTGTTTATTTGCAATAGAACTAACTAGAAATTAAAATTTGATAGAACCGTGTCATTTTATTTTAATCACTATAAATGTAAGTATGAATAGTTTATTGTTTTGATAACATTTTAAATCCTGAGTCATGAGTGTAACGAAGAATTTATAGGTTATAACATGAAATGTGTTTTTTTTCCTATTGTTACATTTATACTTGGTTTCTAGTAGCTGTTGTTCGTCTCATAGTATTTTAAAATTTTCGAAAATGTTAAAATCACATTAAAAAACAGAGAAAAAACCATAAGAAAGTAGACAAACGTGTTTTTGACAAAAACTATTTGGTTATTTGGTCATAACATTCAAAATAATAATTGAAAAGACCTGCGATTTTCACACAATGTTCATATAGTAAAATACAAATACAATATAAACTCTAAAATATTTCTAAAATTTTTGAACTAAGTAGAAAATGAAAAAATTTCCATTTTTTTTTTTTTTTCGTTTCGAGTTGAAAAATTGTCGAAAATTGGTCAAATCTATGATTCTTTAAATCGTAACTAACACAACTCTATTATTTAAGATTTGCAATTTGTTTTAGTATGTAGAACGAATTTTTGTATCTGCAATCAATAATTTTGAAAAAATCCACTCAATAGTTTTCAAAAGCGTATAAAAAGTATTGACAAAATCGTGATATTTTGGTGGTAATTTCAATGAACATTTTCAAACGATTATTTACTATCGTAACAATGCTGTAATAACTTTTTAAGTTATTGCTCGAGATACTATTGAAATATTCACAAAAACTTTAAGATTTTTCAACATGTTTATAATTCTTACAAAATGTAGGTTTCAAATCATTCTGATATTTTTTTGGCTAAATATAAAACCTTGGTAACCTAAATTGTTTGAAATAATTGGAATGCTTTTGTTAAGTAAAACCTTTGATTTTTCAGTTTCGAGACTTCAAACTTTGACGAAAGCTTAACATACCTTGTTTTACAATGATGATAGAGAAATGGTCCAATCGTAAAATGTCATTGGTAGCATTAAATTTTGATAATTTTTTGAGTTGAAGACTAAAACTAAAAATTTTTTAATATTTCAGGTTGGTGATTACGTTTTCGGGAAAAATAAGTGCTATCTGATATTTACGTTTAATGACAAAAAAAAGTTGGGATTTTGGCTTCAACGTTTATTTTATTTTAATACTTTGATAATTTTTTTAATTATTTCCAAAAAAAAGTCTACATCGTATCGTCAACACCGTTGTTAGATCTTGAAATATATAGGTGTATTACGCTATTATACCTGTAACGTTATAAAAATTTAAAAAAATAAAAAACTCTTAAAAACAACTTTAAACGTTGCATAAGCTTGGAGAACATATTTTGATGTATAGAGAAAACACTTTTTTTTTCACGCGTCAAGACTGCCCCGATCTTTTCATTTACAGTACCCACCTAATAATACGGATAGGTTGTTAAAACTAGTTTTTTTATCGTCAAAACTTTTTTGACAAAAAGAAAGTGATCTCTAATTTATAAATAATTATTTAATAATAATGGTGAGTTAGACAATGAAGTGATCAGAAAAATTAGGAAAAAGTCATATAGCATGCAGCAAAGTAGGGTAGGTCACACCTCTGAGTGTACTGTTACGTGGTACATGTTAAAATGAATTATTATTTTTTCCGTTTTTACCTGCCCTCCAGGTTTATGAATTTCTGGCCACTGCCTTAGGCAATCGCCTAACTATACTTGTGTTCTAAAGCCTGTTCGTATTATACATACTGGCGAGGTGTTTTGCTGTTCGCTAGGAGGGACAGCCGTTACAGCTTGTGATCTATTTCAGGCCTACGATAGATATCGGAATTCGGGTGGTTGAGTTGAGCGGACGTTTTGTTCTTGATTGAATTTCGTTAGATGTAGGTTGGAAATGGTGTCGTGGGCGTTCGTCAATGCTGGACGTGGTTTGGAGCGTGCGCGTGTTGAACAGGGGTTGCGTGTATGTACAGCAACAGGTTCGGGATCCGTTTATGGAAGATTAGACCGTTCCAGTGGCCTAGGTTTCGCGATTTGTGTTTCGGCGTGATTTGGTTTCCGGCCGAATCGGTTCGTACATGGAATATTCGTTTCTGTAGAATATAGCTTTTGCTTTGATATTGGTTTTTACAGGATGCATTGTTTTAGAAGGATGGAGTTACGCAGGTATGGGGGCATACCTGACGCTGTTCTTAGCTTCTATATATACGCGTCTCCAGTCTGACGAGGTGTATAGTTTTACGTCTCGCAATTATACATACGGACAATTAAAATGTATTTGGTACACACACGTTATACGCTCCATACGTATGAATGCGAATAATATAAAATCACAACACTCGTGATTTTTTTTCAATTTTAAAATACAAAATATTAATGTCCTAGCTATGCACGAACAGCTGCAGCCCGATACGGTTAGCGCGCGTGCACGCTGAATTCGAGGAACTATATATACATATATAAATACGTACGTATTATAGCCGTGGCGTTTAACAGATCATTAAAATGGTCCTCGGTTTTAAGTACGCCCCCAGCCTCCTCTCCCGCACATCTCTCTGCTCACGATCCAAACTACCAGCGTGCACTTCTCGACTGCCCCAACACCACCGCCTGACCCGAGTGTGTTACGATTGAAACGTGACGAAACTGCCTTTTTTCTGGACCACCTCTCCTCCGCGCGAGTCTGTGACACATTATTCTAAATCATTTTACGCAGTATTACATATACATTTATATATATATATATATATACACTGCAGCACGTTTGTGTGTACATAAATATTACTTTTTTAACCGCACCCACTCGCTCGGACCGCTCACGTAAAAAAAAAAAAAAAACAATAAAATAACCGAGGAAAATAAACTTAGTCAGGCGAATATTGCACGTGATTTCACAGACAAGTATTATACTCCTTATCTTATAGGGTAAATTATTATGAATAATATATTCTTTATTGTGCAGTGTGGTGACCTCACATATTGGATTTCAAAACGAATCTTATAAATTACATTTTGTACTACCTACGAGGCATCGTCATAGACCAGTTTGGTTGGGACGTGATTTCTCATCATCCCCCTCCCCCCCCTCCTATAGTCCAGACCGTCCGATTATCGCCTGTTCTTAAACTTGAAGACACATTTGGGAGGAAAAAAAGATGGAGTCTGATGAAAAGTTGAAGACAGAAGTCACCTGCACAAAGAGATGACGGCAAGTTTCTAGGGTGGCTGGCGTACAAAAACTTCCGTTGCGCTACGAAAAACGCATTACGTGAAAAAATAATTCATATACACTGTATAAAGACTTGTGTGAAACGTTTATGAAATATAACTAGGTACATTCGATCGTAATTATTTTGCAGACCTTACTTTTGGGACACGCCTCGTATATCTTTGACGTTTAGGTACTGCAAAATTTTACATTTTTTTATTATAATAACTATATCGCGATCGGAAAAACGAATTATTGAAAAAACTATCTTTTGGTATGCTATAGAATATGCAGAATTATAACTATATGCAGAATTCGACTCGTACGTCTATGATGTTTGTATGATTATAACGATATCGAAAACAGTATATAGGTGGCGCTAATAGAAATCTTTGTGGGGCGTTTGTTAGTTAGGCGATACGAAGCATTTAAGTTTTTATTTTCCTCTCCCAGTGACGTGTTTAAGGAAGGTATTACTTATTATGTATATATATATTATTCAAGTATAATTAAAAGTGTTCAAGAACAGGATAATAATACTTATATGCAGGAGACCGGTTGAAGAAACCGAAAACTAAAACTTGGGGGATTAATTTTTAATTTAGCGCTTCAGAAAATACGTATAAATTAACGTTTGTGAAAGTTTTTTGAACACTCAAGATTTGTAGAATTTTTGGAGGGAAAAGCTGATGGACTTCAATCATCATAATTACCCAAATTAATTTTAATATTTTTTGTGTTTGGGGCAGTTATGAATTGAGCAATTGCTCCAAAGAGAGCCTGTCATTTGGTTTTAACCAGATAGGTACTTTTTGTTACGGTGGTCACTTGTACTGTAATAGTTATGAATGAGATTTTAACAGACAACACCTCCTCTTCTTTGCCTTTCTCTCGACTATTTGGGGTCGACCACCTTCGTCCTATTTCTCCACTTATCACGATCATTCACATCCCCTACACACAAATTAATGTTTTCCCTCTTATTATCCACTATTAATGCAACACCAAACTACCTCTTACATACTCGTTACTTATTCTACCTTCTCTCGGTACTCCACTCATCCATCTAAGCATTCTCATTTCCGTTACACTCATTCCTTGCTCTGTTAACCGCCCAACACTCCAAACAATACAACAAGGTTGGTCTCACCACACTCCTGTAAAATTTACCTTATTGGAATTCTTTTCAATAAGATAATAATGATAGGGAAAAATCATCAGTAACAATATATTATCTAGTCGGTTAAGAACACGTATTATTTTAATTTTCAATCGCGATTTACTGATAAAGACAATAATTTTTCCCTCGATTTACACGGTCGATTTTAAAACGACATTAATTTTCCACTCGTTTACTGCGTTTATTACGAAGAATCGCATAAACATATTTTTATGTATGCATTTTGGTTTACAAAAATATATCGCTCTATAGGATTTTTCGATCTTTTTTATTGCGTATAAAAACGAAATGACCCTTTTAAAACCTGTTACGTTTAATGTTGGTTTAGAACAGTGTAAGTATGTTGTATTACTACAATAGTAGTACAAGCCAAAAAGGTAGTTGTTTTGCAATAAATAATATTTTACAAGATCTAAAAGAACCCATTTTTAAAACACGTTTTTAGGCGTACGTCTACGGTGTAATATTGTATAATAATAGTAATATGTTTTGTGTATTCGTGTGCCAATAGTATACTAGTATATTAAATCGTAAGTAAAGAAAAGGTACTTAAATTTTTTCGATATTATATAGATTATTTTTTTGGAGCCCAGATTATGAAAAAGAACGGTACCACCGTAAAGATGTAGTAGCGACTACGCTTTGGGTGGGTCATGTTGGTTTTAAAATTGCGGTTTATCCAAATTATTTAATATCTGAAAGCAACGATACATCGTACCTTATTGCATTAAAAAAAAAAAAAAAAACGATTCTGAGCGAGCTATCTAATCTATAAGTCCTGGGTAAAAATAAAAAAAATTGCGAATTACTCCTATTATACATATGTAAAAATACTTTTTTATATAAAAATTTAGGTAAAACAACCTATTTTATAAGGTACTTCATGTAAAAGATCGTGGATTACTACGTGGGGGGAAAAATAGTGTATTGTGTCTATCAAAAACTTTTATAAATTTGTCTAACGTATTAAATTAATTTAGCATACAAAAGTTTTAGTGACGACAAGGAATAATTTTTTATAACGATAGTTTAATAGATATAGCCGGATTCTGACGCCGGATTTGACAATTTTGTTATTTTTGTCGGTTTCGGCACATTACTCAGAAAATGATTAAAATATGCATCAAATAAAATACAATTTAAAGCCAAAATCCCAACTTTTACGTAGTGTTCAACGTAACAATTGGAGCACTCCTGCTACCCGAAAACGTCATTACAAACGTGAAAAGTTCAAATTTTTTGACGTAAAATTCTCGATTTTTTTTTGGTTTTTGAGTGAAACTCAAAAAGTAAGCAAAATTTAAAAAAAAAGCTTTAACTTAAGTACGCCCGAAGTTCATAAACATTTAAAGAAGTTACTAACGTTGAAAATCGAAGCATTCCTTCTATACGATAAATAAAAAATTGTAAAAACAATACATTCCTTGCTCGCTAGTCTAAAATGATTTATTTACAGTTGATACGAATGTAATAATAATGACTGTGTTTGTTTACATACATATATATATTGTAAACTAAGAGGTTAATATAACTTCCATGAGTTTTTCCTTTTTCACTTATCATTTAAGTATTAGTGAACTAGCTAAATGTCATTTTCTCTTTATATGTTCTGTCCAATAAAACTTTCTATACCTACGTTTAATTTTATTGGAATCCACGTTACATGCTCTACAAACGGAAAATGAAATCACAATTCTTAAGCTTCTTTCTTACTAAGATTCTTCTGGTCTAATTTATTTCTAGTATAATTGTCCTCAATATTCAAACTATTCTACCGCGTCCTCTATAATTTATATAATATCTCGTAATTCTGTTTCCTTTTAAACGTAAATCAGGATAAATCATAAATGTTTTGCTTTATACTATCCAACTATATTCTTTTAGTTTATTCAAAAAAAAACTTTCGCAACGTAATATTTTCCACATTCTCGTCGTTAGAGGTTCATCCGTCTTCTTTAGAAACGCCATATAAATTTTATCATAAAAAAAATCAATATTTTTTCGTTAAATTTAATTTAATCTCTAAAGAGTGTTTTGGACAGTTAGTATATAAACTATACTCAATTACTTATTACTCGTCACAGCAATAAGTTTGTAAGTTTTGTTTGCGTTTTCGATTTGATTAGATATTATGGTTTATGTGTGAGTACGTTTACTTAATATACCGAATTATATAATATTATAAATGATAAATACAACGTGATTAATAAGTTGTTCTTGATTTTTCGTTTTTGTTTGTACAAAGGAAACGACACAGACATAAATGCTAACAATACAAGCGAAGACAAACGACCTAACTATTTCCAAGACTCGTCTCATCATATTTCTATGCACGAATCAACAACCACTGAGCTAGTGCCGCTGTCGATTTATCCTACGGACACCGACTTACAGTATGATCGTATTATTATAATATTAACTATCTGTTAATTTCTATAATCAGAAACGTATGGCCGGCAAGACACTGTATGATTTATGTATGCCAACATTGTTGTTATGACGGTTATACGTTTTCCGAAATTTAGATGAAGTAATTTTGCAATAAATATGATCAGTTTTTTGTTGTTGTTTATGTTGATAAACGATAAAGGACAGTAATGTATATCGTAACGATAGTCATACCTATACTTTAAAAAGATGTTCATTATAAGGGGGTTTATTATTGAACATTTAAGAACATTCGTTTTTCCTCGTACTTGATAACTACGCGATAAAATAAATACACGATCTTGGTTAAATATGAAAATTTAAATTTTATTAATAATTTTGTTATCGTTCGATTTAGAAGTTATTAATCGTTCTAAAAATTATTAAACATTTTTTACAATTTTGTGACCAAAGTAAATACGGGACAAAAGCGTGATTTTGGACTTTTTGTCGGCAAATCGGGACATTACCTGACTGCAAATTTTAATAAAAATTTCGAAAATAACTCTACACTGACGGTGGGGCGAACGCGTAGGCTCGCCCCTAAAAAGGTATATCCGAACACATAGAAACAAATTTTCGGGTGGGGAGGACGACATTCGTGCCCTCCATAAACCCTGTGGAGAATAAGAAACGATGGCGATCAAACGTCGGGGGGGGGGGGGGGGGGGGAGGTAGGGGGATGGATTCCCCCATGAAATTTCTTTTTTCTACATCGTGTCACCTTGACATACATTTTTGTGGCTTCCCACCCCAAGTAAAACATTAAAATCTGGTCTATGAGGACATATTAAAATATCAGCCTTATCTCCCCCCCGGTGACAAAATCGTTTGACCGCTGCCGATAGGAAAAGCGGAGATCTCGGCACCGCAGTGTGTAAGTGTCGATTACAAATGAGAAAAAAAAAAAAGCGAAATATAATTCGCATATTATCATACAGAATAAATGGCGGGGGCGTGCGCGCGGGCGACGTCAGCTGCAGCAATACGGTCACCTCTCTCGAGTCTCCCGAAGAACGGTCACCAACGTCCACCGACCAACAGCAGCAGCAGCAGCAGCAGTTGCAACAGCTGCAGGCCGGTGTCCAACAGCAGCCTGCGAGCGCGCTGCCGAAACCGCCGTACTCGTACGTGGCGTTGATCTCGATGGCCATCGAAAACTCGCCGTACAAACGCGTCACGCTGTCCGAGATCTACAAGTACATCACGGCCAAGTTCCCGTACTACGAGAAGAACAAAAAGGGCTGGCAGAACTCGATACGGCACAACCTGTCGCTGAACGAGTGTTTCAACAAGATACCCCGGGACGGTTGCAGCGGTCAGAAAGGCAACTTTTGGACGTTGGGTACGTGGATATTGCACATCTATTGATTGATACTTATCAAATCAATCAAATCATTATACACCGTGCGTTAGTCCGACCTATTCCATTTACTGTTTGTGACTCTGAACAACTTGAGCGCGCGTCCAACGCGGATTTTTGAGATTCGCTTGTTTCGCGTTAGGCGTTTCCCGTTTAATTATATTATGTTTAAACGCACTTGACTCGCCTTTACCCTTGCAGAAGAATGTTGAGTTTAAAGTTCGTTCGGGACGTAACCGAATAGATTCTCCATTTTGCTATCCCAAACAAATTTTAAAATCCGTCTCGTTTTCAACACGTCTTCCATACTCCCGGATCGAACGCAAACTATTTATTTAAAATGAGCCTCTTGAACGTACCTATAACGTCAATAGCCAATGCGAACACCCTTCGTTTGCCAATGGTTTGTTTTAACGCGTCTTGGTTTTTAGTATTTTTATTTTTATTATATTATTTGTCCTTATTTTTGTTTAGTAACTGTTATTTTGATGTCGCTACCTCAATTGCACTGTTGTACTGTAACTCTTAATATTACGTTAAAAATGGGAAACTCGTGTATAAAATTAAAAAAATACTGTGCATAGTGATGGACAGTGGATGAATACCCAACGGGTAAGAAATTTATTTGGAGTAAATACCCGGAGCATAAGGGTTATAGAGGGTATTTTTTTTTTTTTATTACCACGACACTACTTTATTGGCGATTTATTTTATGTTGGTAAATTTTTCCCTCAGATGTAGTTTTGATTTTATTAATGAAATAAAATTACCAACGCAATTTTTTCTTCTTAAATATAAGCCATTTCTGTAAAATATACGAGAGAGAAACACAGATATGAGTATGATTATGTAATAACGTTCCTAAAATAGTAGGGCTTATAGTAATGTAAATTTGAAACCGTTTTTGAGAAAATCATAAAATGACATACCTAAATGTATCAGTTTTTATTAATAAAACAATGTAGTGTACAGTGGAATTTGTTCTTAGAAGAAAAAATTGAAATTCTATTCACATTTGAATTTTTATTTTTATTTGTTTGAACCTATCGTTTTTTTTTTATTTAAAGTTACTGGAAAACATTTTAGTTTTTATCAAACTGGAAATTTAACTTAAAATCAACTTTTGAGATTGGCTTTACTTAAATTTTTCCTTTTCATATATAGGAATAAAAACGTAGGTACATCCTTGGGTACTTACCCATTATTTAAATACCGGGTACTTACATCACAAACGTTGCACGACCACGCTCTTTTTTTTTCTTTTTTTAGATTATAAACGCTGCAAAAAATTTATTGTTTTTACAATGATGTATTTTTTTTTTCGTGAACAACTTTAAAGGGTATACAAGCAACGCTCCTATTTTTAAAGTCAGTACTTTTTCTGAAAAGTCTATGGACTGAGGTGGTATCCTTTGAAGGATCTCAAATTTGAGAGTTCAAAATGTTGAAAAAATTATACTAAAAACTAAGCAAAATTAATAGAAAAACGCTAAATTACGGCTAACGTGTTTTTCGACATGATCGATTTAGTTTCTTTGGACATAACTTCCAAAATAATGATGAGAACTAGCTGGAACATTTACTCAATATTAAAATAGGTGAGGGATTTATATAGATAATAGAGATTTTGAAAAACATTTTTTAGTAAGTATAGAGTTTTGAACTTTTTATTTATTTTTTTTTTTTTTGGTAGTTTTTGTACGCATAAAAATTTAATTTTCCACAAAAAGTTTTAAAAACTTTAATAAAAGGTTGGCAACATGTAAATACATATGTTAATAAAAAATTTCGAAAATCCATCGTCACAATTATATTGTTTTAGTCGTTTAAAATTGAAAAATTGTCGAAAATTGATCATACCTTTGACTTATTTTTGGAAATATTTGAAAATTATTTATGTTTTAAAAACAAAATTTTCCATTTGAATAAAAAAATTTCCAAAAAATCCGCCCTGTAGATTCTAAAAGCGTATAAAAAAAGTATCAAAAAATGGTGTCATTTTGTTTATAACAATGAAATTACGCACTGTTGTGCAATTGAAACTAAAATCGTTATACTCCTCAAGTAATAGTCTAAATGATTTGAAATTTTCAGACGTTATTTAAATTAATATTCTGTATACGTGGATACAACATTCGGAATTTTGGACCATTTTTAGAAAAATTCTAATAAAAAAATGTACTAACAAAACGGTGTTATTTCGATTTTTTTAATTTGGTTTTTAAAAAGACGTATATACTATATAACTGAGCTCGTTCGGAAAGTTCTTTTTAAGAAGAGCCGAGGTAATAAAAACGAAATTTATAAAAAGTACAAAAAAATCAGTTACAAACAGAAATTTTGAGATGGCACCACAGCTACACGGGTGTATTATTGTTTAATGTTTTGAGCAGGTTTGGTAGTTTAAGTGTAACAATGCAATTTAAAAATTGCGATTGGTAATATAATTGTTTTTTATGATTCTAAATGACTTCAATTCAATTAATACCAAACATTTACGTCGTACCTAATAATAATAATAATACGATTTTAACAACAAACATAGAATAATCTAATAAAATCTATAAATTTGTGTTAGTTTTAAGCTGCAAAAAACCGACACTACAGACTTTAATGCATTAAAAATTAGCTTTTAAGGATATTTCTAAATCTGACCGCAATATCGTTTAAAATTGTCCATCCGTAAAGTCAACACGTTCTTCGCACTGCGCGGTGGGGATTGTACACCGTGCATAATATCAACTGATGCATATCATTAATTATTACGAATTACAATATATAACTATTATAACTAAATTTAGGCCTTTTTAATAAAGTTGTGTCAGTATTAAATTTTATGTTTTTGGAAGTTAAAAAAAAAAACAATAACGCTACATTATACCGTTTGTCATATACTATTGCATACTGCGTCGACTTATTGAGACATTTATAGATTACAAAAATCAAAATTTCCGCATTTCGACTTGTACAGACGAATCAAAATGTGTCATTTTTGTTTTTCGATACAGTGCATAATCGCCATAACTCGATTTTCTCATAAAAGGATTTGAACTTGTTCAATAATATACCGCAATAAAATTGTTAAATAACATAAATAAAGTATTCTAATACTTCAAAATTTGACCGCCGATTGAACGTTCAAAATTGCGATGTATTTTTTCAAAACATTATGTTTTTTTTTTTTTTTGGTTGTAGCGGTTTTGCACCAAGGCACAGTGGTCCGAAACGTAATTTTAGCTGAACAAAATTATTTTTTACAATTATTTCAAGAATTTTTTTTTTCGAATTAAGTATTCAAAATATATATTGTAAATGATAACCATACGAAATCATGTAACAGGAAATCAAGTTTCTGCGACTACGTTCAATCACGCATGAGATAAAATCAGTTTTATTTATATTAATGGAAAAATCATCCAAAAGCATACGTTCGTTTTGTACCATTTTTATTTTTTTAAACCTGTGCATTTTTATGCAAATATTAACAAAAAAAAAACTTTTAATTTTTATATTCCTTAGGCACGTATAGTGTATATATATATATATTGGATTTTCAAATAATTACTAGAAAATTTAATTTTGTCCGGCTAAATTTGCGTTTTGAATGACTGTGCGAGCCCCGAGGGTGCGAATATATATATATTATATAGTATTAGTACCTACCTACTTAGGACTGCGTGATTTTGTTATTAGAAAATACGCCGAAACAACAGCTGATGGTAAGAGTGCGTATACACACCTACTACGTGTTTTATAATACATATTATTATAATGTAACACAATGCGCGAAAACCGCTTGTCCAGGCAGTATTGAAAATAATATGATAAAGATTTGTACGCGCGCGCGAGCGCGTTATGCTTAGCTCACCAAAACACGAAGTTCATTACGTTTCAATAAAATACGCCATTATTATGTTTTATTTGTTATTATCATTATTGTTATTATTATATTACTGGGCCTAAAATATTATAATCCAGGAAAAAATTCGTGTTGCTCACTTCGTAAGCACTTTTTTTTCGACTATAGCGCCTGCCAGAGTATAATACGGTTTTTGTGACGAAAACTATATACGGTGTATAGTTACGACTATGTATATTATAAGTATTTTATTATTATTTATCGTCGTGGTTTTATTACATGATTCGTTTGGGTTCGGTAATTTGACGTCAGTTTGCCGAATCGTTTCTACGGGGATTTTATTCGAATCGAAAGACGTAAGACAATATATACCAATAGCTGGATCCGCAGGGGCGGCTCCGGGGGCATGTGGGTCTCCGAGACCGTAGGAATAACCACAGCTGATCATTTATACAGAATTATGTAGAAAGGTGTAGAAATCAGCTACTATTTAAATGACAGAATATTATTGCTGTGGTTTTATAACCAAAGTACAGAAGAAAAATTGAACTAGTGCAGTTTAAAAATATGTTATAATATTTTTTTAAACTTTTACATCGTTTTGACCGAAAATGAATACTATGCCCCCCCCCCCCCCCAGACATGTCTCACTGGAGCCGCGTCTGAGCTGGATTGTAAGTTTTTTATCAGTTTTGTATTGATTATTATTGAATGTAATGATTTTATACATTTTTGTTACTTATATATACCTATTTATGTTATAAACAGCTGATAAATATAGGCATTACAACCAATCAAAATTGGTTTTCGTTTAGATGACGTTATATTACGTACATTTTGTACAGGTACCGAAGTATTACGAACTTTAAACAGTATAAACGTTACAATGTTTGTGTTAAATGTACAAAATAGTATCATCGGCCTTCGATTGGTATTGATTTTTGTATACAAAACGTTCAACAGATGTATATATATCCCTGATATATATATATATATGCTATTGCGTGCGTGTGTACATTTTTTCATTTTTTTTTTTTTTTGAACGACAGTAATTTATTGTTATTTGACTATCTGAAGAATGTACAAGCCCTAAACCGAGGACAAGCGGTATAATACAAGGAACAAAACAAGCAATTCAATCCCTTTATCTACATTATGATGATGATGATGATATTGTTACTGCACAAAAATACGCCCACCGGCTGCTGTCTAATTTCGAACGAGTTTATCTGTTTATTTATTATAATATCGACCGATTCAATCTTTACTTTAAATGTATACATATAGATACTTTTTTTTTAAATAATTTTTTAAGATTTACAAGGTGTACCGAAGAAAAATTAGGTTACTTTGCACCAATTTTTACGTTTTTTAAACGAACACTTTAATAATCGCGATACAAATATACACAATTCATATCATTAGATATAGGTAAGAATTATGGCATTTTTTAAGAGTTTTCAATTTTTTTCTTTTTTAATTTTAAGTTTTTAATGAACAGTGCAAAGTTGTATGTGTTTTATAGGTCACTTTGCACCATTGACGAAAATTCATTAGAATAACATAGATATTTAATCATGGTGCAAAGTGAATACTACTATATCAGTGTCATCTTAAGGTCATAAAAATGTTGTATTTGAAAAAAAAAAAAACTAAATAAAAATAACTAATATACGAGTGTAAAAATATGTACGAATTTTGTCAATTTTTTTTGTTTATAATTAGATAGGTGCTAAGGCATGAAACGAAATAATGGTACTGCATAGTATTAACAAATAATTAAAACCATATAGATATTTTGGCCAGGAACAAAATAGTTTAAAAAATGTTGACGTTCAATAAACGGTTTGCGAGTCGGACAAGTTAAAAACGAAAAACATTTTTGGTTCAATTTTTATACCTAACACCTAATAGGTGTGCAAAGTATCCTTATTTTACGGTGTATGAAAAACACGTGCGTTTACGTAATGATTTTAGACCCCAAGTACGATAACATGTTCGAAAACGGTAACTACAGGAGGCGACGGAGGATGAAAAGACCGTACAGAACGACACCGTCCTACAACAGGGCCGGGCCGTATTTCGAGCCGACTGATTACAGCCGAGGCGTTATGGGACAACATCCCGCGAGTTTCGCGTCGAATCCGAACATTACATCGAGATTCGATCACGGGTACGTGCGGTGCTCATTTCGACCGAGGTTGGGGGCATTATTAAAAACTGGTTAAAAATTAAAAAGTCGAGTTGAATCAAAACTCGTTAACTTATTTTTTTCGTTGTCTTAATCGGTCATTTTTTACCTAACCTAACGTTAATGAACTTCAAGTCAACTTTCCAAAATATTTCTAAGTAGAAAATTTCAAAAGAAAACACAATAACAAGTTTTTTGTAACGTAGGAAATGTCTTACTGTACAGGTACGAAACCATGCGACTTTAAAAATATGAAATATTAACTTTAAGTTAAGTTGATTTTTTTTTTTTTTGTCAACTTTTACTTGAATAAATTTCAAAAATTTACATTTAACGTTTTGTTTTTTCAACATTAACACAGTTGAACGAGTTAAGAAAAGTTATTAAGCTGCCCAGCCTTGGTTTTGAGTTTATTATTATTGCTTTCAATTTTTTTTATAAAACTATATATTACCTACACAATATGAACGTTTTGATTTCAGTAATAATTGGCCCATATCACCGTATTCTGCAGTTCCTCAAACGCATCAGTTGCCTTTTCCTCTGTCGTCTCAGGTAATCATAATATTTTATCATTATAAAATACACGTTTCACTCTTTGCAGGTTGTATCCGTGTTCTGTTAGCAGTAACTATTATCACGCGAGTTCAACGCACAAAATAATTTTTTATATATATATATATTATAGACGTGATTTGGCGTTGAGGCTTGGGCCTTGGTTAGTCTTAAGCCCACAAATTTTTAAAAAATACACAGAATAGCCTATCTCAGAGGGGCTTAACATAAATTAAACCAATCAAAAAATTTTTGAAATTTAGTCGAATACTACTAAGCTTGCACTTAAATTATTTCCTGTTGAAATTTCCGAAACGTATATCCAAAAAAAAAAAAAACGCTTAAAAAAAAAATTAAACACACCACAAAAACAAAAAAAAAAAAAAAACACAGAAAATTATAAAATAGTTGAACTTTTTTTTGGAGTAGGTGTCGTCAAACTTTTACTTATTTTATTTATTAGTATTTCTGCATGTGTCGGACGGCACCGACTCAACAAAAATTTTAACAATTTTTTTTTTTTTCATTTAATTATTTTATACTTTTTTTTAATAAAGTATTATTTTTTTGTGTTGTTAAAATTTGTGTTTATTTCATATAATTTTTACCGGAACGTGATTGTTTTCTGTATTCACACAATGGTATTCATACCCCTTGTCATTTGCAACTCAAAATAATAGTTGTTTGTGTTACGCGATTTTTCTGTTTAAACAATTTTCGGTTTTTGTTCATAATTTTTTTCAAAAAGCACTAAAACTACGATTTCGATCAAATTTATCACCTCTGAAGTTTGGCTATCAAAATAAATAAATAAAAAAAAATCATCGGCTCATAGTTGTTGGCGGAATAATCGGACGAATGAAACGTACCCCGAGTCGATTATAATATAGGTGTAGAACACGAATCCTCCTTCTTTTTTGAAGTCGGTTAAAAATCCAGAAGAAGTCGTGTTAAAACATAATAATAAAACGATCCGGTTTTGAGGGGGTTGTATCCGTCCATGGTGTCGTAATTGAGATGTAATGGTAATCGTAATGAGAACATATCATGCAGCCAATACCCGTGGAAGTTCATAATTTAAAATACTTTTGGAAGGTCAAAACGATTCACACACCGAATGTTCGTATCAAACAATACGTATACCACTCGTGTTCCATTGAAAATAAAAAACAGAAAAAAAAAAAACTTGACGTTCTCGAAGTACACAAACTTGTCACCCATAATACTCACACTCGCGTGTGTTATACTGTAATGATAAATACGCATAATGAACACAATGACCACGTTCTTTCGAATTAATAAAAATGCTGAACTACCTATCTTTATTGTTCGCGCGATAAAACGTGGCGAATTTTCGTGCAGCTCGAAATGAATTATGAGGTGTCCTAAAAAAAAAAAAAAAAAAAAATGTTCCACTAACGCGGGTTTTTCTCTGCGACTTTTTGCGCACGTGGTCTAGTTATCGGCCGAACATAATATACCTATCTCGTACGTCACACGCAGCAGCCGCAGCATTCCAAAGTTTTTCCTCTCTTTCGAACTCCCTCGGTTAACAGCTATAACAACTATAACGTGTGACGAACAAAAATCTGTTGACATTTGGACTCGTGTTTTTTTCGTACATTCTTATGTATTTGTACCTGTGTACAAAATTAAGGTCGTTTTTTAAACGTCGAATGGGCGGCGATTTGTATAGAATCTTCTTTAGGTTGCTCAGTCTTCCGATTGCCTTTCTCTCCTCGATTTTTTTCCGTCTTCTATACATACTGTCCACATATTTTAAGCCCGGTTCTCCGTACGCCTGTGGTATAAAATTTGTTCTTTTCCTTTTTTCCCAGGGATAATTCCTTCTAGGACTATCACAGGACCAAAGTATACGTCCTAGCCAATGTTATTTCCTCACTTTTATGGTACAGGGCCCAGGGGCGCCAAAGTCAGATTTTTTATGTATTGCGTAAATAAAATATCTGAAACGCACCACAAATTTTTGTCAACATAACTCGTAGAACTTCGCCCCCGCACCACCACCTAATTATCTAATACTGTACTACATGCATACAATCTTAATATACTTTTTTTATAAACTTAGGTAGTAATTTTGTTGTTTTGGTCCTTACAACTAAATTTTTAATACAAATTTTACTAGGCATATCAATTCAACACACATATTATTTTATACTTATACACGTTTTACACTATGAGAAAAATGACAACAAGTTTAATAGTTTAATTCTTTTAAAAGATTCGGACTTTTGTTAGCAAAATTATTGATTACATTCTCAGTGTCAATGTTTGTCTGATTCACAGGTTATAATCATAAGATTTTCTAAACGATTTTCACTCACTGTAGTCCTTAGTTTAGTCTGAACAAGATACATTTTTGAAAACGACCTCTCGTTTGATACACTGGTCACAGGTAATGTCATTGCTATTTTAAGCAAAATATATAGATGTGGAAACACACCGTTTAGTTTAGACGCACAAAACATTTTAAAAATGTTTGCTACACTGGTGACATTTTTTCAATCTGGATTCATTGACACGCACCTTCCTATAGGCGGTCTTGCGCCTCTGGCCTCTCCCTATAAGATTATAGGTACCTACCCCACTGGACGCTAGTGCTCTAAAGCCTAATGATACTTAAAATATACCTAGGTAAAAGTAAAACAGAAAATTCATTACTTACCAGGATTAGCTTTCAGTTTCTTTATTAAAAATGAATATATGGTATTATATTCATGTTTGGATTTTGTTCTAGATTTTAAAGTTCGTTTACTTTCGCAAGGTTGAATATGTCTTGTCCAATTTGTTTTATTTATACTGTTGCGCGCACGACCACAATACTCACAAATCATAATGATAATTTCAAGGATAATTCGATGCAAATTTTCAATTTATTTATTTTTAAATATTATTGAAAATTCGAAGTACAAAATAATCAAGACGACCAACAACTACAAAGCACAAAATATAATATACTATGAAACGTATTTTAGCTGTTTTTGAACACAAACTACAGAGTAGAAGCGTGAATGTGATTATAATGCTATACATCCCACAGAATAACCAGTAGGCTCACTTAATGAGAATTCCAAAATTAGTGAAAAATGTTTGGGGGATATCAGTGTAGCCAAGATTTGAAAATAATTAATTTTGCTCTTTTGCCGCTAAAACTGATTCTACACATTTTTTTTTGGTGATATCACACAGACACTTAATCTATATAGGTTAGTAAAGGAGTCTGTGTGTTATCATTATATTTTTCCGCGATAATTGATATGATTATTATTGTACAATAAAATTATGAACTATATTTATTGTATCGATAAGTTGTAGTACGGTACCACAGGATATTATGTGG
>CM029357.1:17307738-17376916 GCA_017140985.1 Hormaphis cornu
CATGTACACATACTCGTTCATTATGTTCCCGTTCCTCACTCTGTAGTGTGTTAAACTAGCTGTTAATTTACACAGTACACGTGTAAAGTTTATGTTATTATCTAACAGTGTTTGCCAATAATGAAATGATATCACCAAAATCAATTGTCTATGACAATATTTTATTAAGTATAATAATTTCAAAAAAACAAATAAAATGAAATGTTTTTTTTTTATCCCCTCACATCTATTTAAAACAATATATTATATAATATTCCAAAATTTTAAAAGTTTTAAATATATTTACTTATCTTACAACATGAATTTCATAATATGCTTGTAGAAATTTAAAAAAGATTTATGAAATTTAGTGCTGCACATATGCTATTTGGTTACACAAAAATTATGTTTTCTGTAAACGTACCTAACTCAATTTTTAATCTAAATTGCTGATTATTTTTCAATTTGTCCATGCTTAGTTTAGAAAAATAATCACCTACCTACATGCTCCTACTTATCATTCTATTCATAGTAAATTTTAGCCGTAGTACGGCATTACAATGGCATGTATTTTAATTACACAATTTTATATTTATTGTTGTAGTTACAACCAGTGCAGTCAGTTCAGATCTCATCTATGAACCATTCAAACTACAATCATCTGCCAACATCTATGGGTAAGCAATAATAGGTGAACTCATTTAAATTTTTGTGTACATTTATATTATGGGTACCTAAAAACCGTACAAAAGTGTTAACCAAACATCATTATTTGTAACAATAAAATACGTAAAACTATACTAGACGTAAAACATTGTTTAATTATCATCTAACATTAAAGAATGCAATTTCATGTAAGCAACATTGAATACCTACCAGAGAGATATTAAAATGACATTTTAGGTAGGAAGACCGAATTTCATATTGCTGTTCTTAATTTCTCTACTCAACCACATGTTTTTTTTTTTTTTTTTTATGCTCAAATTCTCCAAATAGCAACACATATGTTTCAATGGAAGCCACGGTTGTACACAAGTTGTACGTCATAATGAGAGTTCCTAAGAACAGCTGAAAACCTGAAATACAATCACCAGTATTCCGCGCATATTTTTATTAACGACGTTTGTTGGTCATTTAATATTTTTTTAATTTAAAATGAAAACTGAAACAAGACAAACAAACTGTTAGAATTAAAAATTTCAAACAATTTTAATCAAATGAATCAATTTTAAGTTTTAACCCTTCTTATCTAACCTATAGGTAATAGATTCTGAGAAAATAATAATTTTGTCTAAGGTCTATACAATTGTTTAGCTTTTTCTTTCTACAGTTTGAATATATTATTCTATAATGTCACACAGCCAGTGTGATGAAAAACAATTGAACAGTTTATTTTTTTTATTTTTTTGTAATTTTAGCAGCGTTAAAATGTAAAATTACAATACAACACTTTAAAACACGCAATATCCATAAGATGTTTTCAATGTTTGCAGACATTTATATTTTTACATATATATATTTATATATTTACATTTATATCTTTTTAAAACGCTCATATATAGTTGTATCCTATTAGTGGTGTTATCCTTTGAAAAAGTTTTGGTCTATTTAATTTTTTAGCAAGTCATAACATGACTTTTGGTGGATCGTATCCACAATGCCAACGACGACCTCAGCAAGATGTCTTGCCAGACACCACTTTACAGTATTCAAACTCTTATTGGGCCACGTCTACTTCTTCTCCGGATCACCACAACAACATGATCTCTGGTAAAATATATATAATCCGCATATTCTAATAGTTCAATTCGACTCTCTTGTGAGTTCTTCTTACACTCTACTAACTCACTGATGCGATTTGGGCGAGTGAGAAAAAGAACTTTCAAAGAGATCATCATATTTCATTTAGATCAGACTCCCTATACTCGTATCATATTATAGATTATAGGTAGGTATTACAATATTGTATTAAAAAAACACCATTATTGTATTAGAAGAAACACTTGTATTGGACTTTCAGACTCTGAAATAAGACTTTTCAATTTTCATTTAGCTATAGGAGCTCATGAGACACTCGTATAATATTAGAGCTCTGAGCTTCGGATGTAAATAACCAAAAATACAATAAAATATGCTTTGGAAAATGATAAAATATGCAAATATATTATGCTTCATAATTTACTCAGTCAAATTTTAATTTTTTTACAGACAAACGTAATAAAAAAATATAATGCGAATTTCTTAGCGATTTTTTTACCACTAGATCGATAAAATGAAAAATAAAACATTAGTAAAATTCATAATAAAATAAAATACAATGACAGGTTTTTTTAGCTATACGCACAACCTTAAAAATGTGTTCAAAATTCAAATGTTATATTCAAATGAATGCTTCAAATATTATAGATTTTGTTGAAATACAATTATTATTTTACTATAGTATTTCCAAATTAAAACGACCTACAGACATCAGATAAATCAAGATAAAATACCAACAATACTAGTATATTATTCTGAAAAACACTTTATCATACGTAGGATTGATTGAAAATGATGAATGTTTTTTTCGGATTACAAAATCGAGTTTTACAACATAATTATACGTATTTTTGGTTAGGTATTTTTTTAAACGAATATTCAACTACTATGAATAAATAAGTATTAAAAATAAAAATATTAATAATGTTAAATATACTATAATCGTATACAAAATGAGTTAGTATTTTTGAAAACTAAAGAGCTTTTTGAATCGAGTCTTCTATTGGAAACAATTATGATTACGCTAAACAAACATGAAAAATAATTAACACCCGAGTTGCAGTACAAATAATATTTCAAAGGGGTAGTTTACTATTTCATGAGGTAAATAAACAACGATTTTTTTAAATGAAATTTTTAATTTAAAAACACTTCAGATTAAGTTTCAAATGAAGTACTGTATCAGAGTACTGTAGTATTACTATCTCAAGAGGTGCGAAAAGTAAAGATCGGAACAATTCTACTATACCTACACAAAAGAGTGACGACAAAAAAACATCAATGTAAAATCAATAGATTCCAAATAACGCTCAGATCCTGGAAAAAATAAAATTATAGAGTATTTAAGACCATAAGAACTGAAACGAATAATTTTATTTTGAAGAACTAATAATGTAAATTTTAAAATTCAATTGTAAACAAAATAATTAGAATTTCTGAGGAATTTCCAATTTGGTTTTCTCATCAGAAACTCTCGTACCCTGAATAGCAAACAAAACGTGGAATTTTTTTTTTTTTTATCAACGTTTTTACAGTTTCCATTAAAATTCTTCGGAAATATACCAACCGCAGGTTGTGTGTTTTCTGTTCATCATAATTTGTAACAGAATATATTTAAACAGCTGTTATTCCTGAAGAATACCTACAGCAGTGTTTCCCACAGCGTTGAATATCCCATAGAACTGTGAAACAAGAGTTTAGGGGACCCACTCAAAATGGACTACTTGAACTAGATTTATTCATAACGATGTTAACTTATATAATATTTATGCTTACAGTGAAAGAAGAGCATTTGAATCTTATGGACAAAATTCAAGAGCCAATGAACATTGATCACTTTGAGGTTCAACCCCAAAACGTCGATTTTGAAATAACAGATTCGCGACATAAATGTTATTTATCAGAAGGAAAAACAAGTGAATATTTGTTTAAAAGTTAATATTTATTTGCAATTCCATCTATAGATGAATATTGTACAGTAAGTACCTATATTCTATAATACTATGCACATATCAGCTGTGTTACATAATATACATATTACAGTTTTGGTAACAAAGTATTACTACCATTTAAAATAATAAGGAGTTTCGTATTTTTTTAAAAGAGATTTTATCTAAAGTTAATTAATTAGTTAAGTATAATGTGGTCAGTGTTACTAGAAATAAAACAGACGGGCAGAATTTGTATATAAATAATATAACATAATATGTGTACCTAAATATTATACATTATGTTCATTAATAACCTTATACGTCATAATCACTCAATAAAATCAATAATAACCGTAATTTGAGAATTTTTGTATTGCAGTTTCTATATATTGTTGTTTGTTTGTTAATTATTATTGTAATATTAGTTATTTGTACATTTTGTAGTGGTTTTTTTCCATGATAAGTTGAACTAACTGTTATTATTGAATTGTATTCATGCACAAGCTAAGATTGGACACAGACAAATGATTTCGAACTGGTCAAAATAAAAAAAAAATCATAAACATTTCAGTTTACTTTCAAACATTCTAGTAGTAATTTTATCAATGGTGGTAACTCGATGTCTACCATGGTGTTAAAAACAAAAATTTCAATACACTTAATCAAAACAAATTGTTTAGTTCTAATTTGAAACTTGAACAATCAAACGTGTATGATTACCTGCTGATTATTGGCTATAAAAATGTATATAATCAAAACACAAATATTTTTTTACAATTACTAATTTGTATTATATTCTTACAAGTTTTGATTTCTTTGCCAAAAGTGTTTATGTTTAGTTTTACACGTTACAATTTTAAAGTACAAATAATGAACAAAGTAGAAATAAGTCTTCCGATTCGTTCATTCGATTCTACCTAAATATTATTGTACTTATTTTATATTTTT
Source organism: Hormaphis cornu (assembly GCA_017140985.1). Taxonomy (NCBI): domain Eukaryota; kingdom Metazoa; phylum Arthropoda; class Insecta; order Hemiptera; family Hormaphididae; genus Hormaphis; species Hormaphis cornu. The sequence continues at coordinate 17,312,355 of CM029357.1, forward strand.
GTATTAAGTGCGTATTATGCACAATGTTTTATTTTTTATTTTTAAAATAATATTTTAAATACCTTGGTCGGTATACTCAGGTAATCATTAAACATACTAATTATACTAAGTGCCTTATTACCAGTTTGTGATTTAAATGTTGAATTGAATTATTTTTTTTTAAAGTTATTAATAATACATATTATTATACTACATACATTTCTTTGATTCTTATTATTACCTACTGTCATGTTTATGTAAACCAAACTATTACTGTGCAAAACAAAAACAATCGCTGTTTTTGGTTCAAAAACTGAAAAGAAAAGTTAAGTACTTATTGATCAATAATAGTGTTTATAGCATAGAATGGTAATTGGTGGTAAGTGTTAAGAACTTAAGTATTGAAAAAACTTTGGAAAACGTGAGTTCTTACTTTTTTCTCAGGTTGTTCCTTGATACAGGTTGGTATAGGTTATGTTTTGACATTATTTCTCAGAATTTTCTTTCATTTTTCGGTCGTTGCAAAAATTATCAATACACAAAGGTGTAATTTGACACTAACACTTTATTTTTTTTTGTTAGTTTAACTCGCTTCTTACAATAGTGTCAATAAAAAAAATTTCCCGGTGAAGCACTTTTTCCCCTTGTATTGACTGCATTTTATTTTTGAATTCCCATTAAAGAGTATCATTTAGGAAATGTTTTACTGCCAACTTTATCCCAACTTCTTGATACAAGTAGGTAAGTACCTTTTAATTTATATTTATTGTTATGGATTTTTAAACTTAGAATCATGATGATTTCCTATTTTTGTATTATTGAACCGGCTAAATTTATAAGTATGAGAGGTCACAAACTTTTAAATTCGTATACATTTATTCATTTACATCATACCATTGATTTTATAATAAGCAAATAAGTCAAACTAAAATCCATTCAGGCGATAGATCAAATGCGTTCAGCCGCTGTGGAGCACTGTCGTTGTCTGCTTTCAATAGGAAATCCTGTCATAGACACCATTGAAAACGTACGCCTATACAAGCGGAGCAGCTGAATGTGTTTGATTAATCTCCAAAAATGACTATAGCATGACTTATCCGTTAACTGTAATATCAACGATCATACTCAGTATAATAGTAAAAGCTGACAACGATAAGTAGGACAAAAAAGCAAAGAGCCTTAAAAGTTTGCTACCCAACAGAAAAGCTGAAATAACACCCATAATTTCATATTCTTGTCCATTAAGTGCAAGCAGGTGTAAAGATTTTATCAGAAAGACATACACCAACAACGCTTCCCAAATAAGCTAATTTAGGTCGGAAATGACTAGTTAAGTGTTAGTTTTAACTTTCAAGTTAAAGTTATGTTGAGTTTAATAATTGTAATCAAGCTTCCGAAGTTACGGTTGAATTTCACTAACATTTAGTGTTCACAATATTTAATTGTAGGTACTGGGCATTGCATAAAATGTATGTATTTTAACATAGGTATTCTTATTTTTTTCATATTTCATATTTTTTTTCTGAAAAGACCAAATTTTTGTTTAATGAGATTGATAGCTGGCAATTTTTAAGTTGCAAGTGACAGATAACTTAACATGTTTGGTGAAATTAACTTTTGAGTGTATTGCGTGTGTGTATCATTATTTGTGCGGACGTAACCATACCACTATTTACCTATCTGGTTCTGTTTTTATCCAAAAATTCATTGACAAACACACAATTGCATGTCATCATTTTCAAAAAGGTAAGACTGTACTAGAACAATAAGTCTGAAAATAAAAAACAACTTGATATAAACAACCAATTTAGATACTGAGATTTGAATTATTGGAGTTTAGTTTTATATATTGGTTTTTCAAAAACTTTGTTATATAAATAATTTTAAAAAATATCTTATTTTCAAAAATTAATTTACAACTGACCTAACATAGAATTGAAATATTAGAAAACTAATACCAAGATAATCTGGTAAAAAAATGCTAAATTTAATTTTTTTACAGAATTAAAATCCAACAATTTTAAGTGTGTAACATTTTTAAGGCTTCATGGTCTAAATCGTAGCGCTTTCAATCCAGTTAATAAAAAACATAACAACAAGTTGAAAATTGACCCAAGGTTTACAACATATTTCCTTATAAATGCTGTTAAAAATGTTCAATCAAATTTTTTTTTTTTTAACTTATAGTTTATACCAACATTGTTATTGTACCATAATTTTTTATTTTTAGTCTTCCAAAATGTTTTCAAATCAATTACAATTTGTACACATTAATAGTATAACTAGTAAGTACAACTGGATAAAGTTTCAAACGACATTTTTGAGCTAAATATATACTCTTGAAATTAACTCAAAATTTATTATTAATTTCCTAAGCAATTCATTCATCATTTATTAAATATTATTTAATTCAAAACATCCAGGTACACTTCCAAAACCAGTGACCTACTTCATTTGCGGCTTGTTTTTTTTTTTTACTTAAACATATAAATGCACAACATTATCAAGAACTTAAAGAATATAATTTGTATCAAAGAATTAATTTCTCTTATACAAAATATAGATATTATATAATGATTTATAATCAATAACTATAAATTAACAACAATAATTTTATCATAATTAATCTTCGTGTCAAAATACACTTAAAGCTTTTGTTTATGGAAGATAATGTATAATACAAATATTTAAAATAAAAACAATTAATATATTTTCACACTTTACACGTATAAATATTGAGTACAGTAATAGTAATAATTATGTAACCATTGAATTGATAGTTGATATTTATAAAATATGTACATTATATGAGTGTTATATAAAATAAATTTAATACTCATTATTCATTAGTTATGTAAACTAAAAAGTTTAACCATCATGCAAATACTCTTGGTGTCGACAATATTAACAGCGAGCTGTAACATAATTAACACCAAAATCTGAAGTTATACACGCATTGCACTTATCATTTTATAAAATACATTTTGTAACAACAATACATTTTAATTCGATTTGCTATAAATAAAAACCGTATTATATCAATGTATATAAATAAAGTAGTAATGACTAATAAGTTGTTTTGAATAGAAATATTTAACTGTCTTAAAAATAAATACAGTTTAACGAGACATATAAATATGTATAGTACCTAATTATTTTTCATCACTTTATATCTTAATTTTTTTACAAAAATGTAAACGGATTAATACAAAAATGGAATGGAGAGGGAATTATACTATGTTTTGCATGAAAATAAATCATAAATAACTAAATAAAATATAAATATAAATAAATACAACATCACTTCCATATTATATAGTAGTGGTTTCACATTTGAAAGCCTATGGCTTAAACTCACCACAAGAGTACGTTAACCAAAAATAAACACATTTTAATATTATTCAAGGGAAATCATCATCTTCGTCGTCCTCTGACAGTTCAGCATCAATATTAACACCCTAAATAATAAACATTAATTAATGATTTTAGATTTAACATAATTAATACTTAAAAAACAATGTTACGTATTATAAATAAAACAAATCATACTCATTAATTATAATGGTTCTTAAATTAAATACTTTTAAAATAGGATATTCATTTCCATCCGTATATCTTTTAAAATTAAGAAAAAGTCACAATCACTCTAGGTTGCGTGAGTAGTTTGATGCTATAGGTCACTATTTTGAAATGTTTAATTAGAAGTTGTATCTTAAATATTGTAAGCAAACAATTTTATTTGTTAATTGTAATAACAATTCTGAATGACCTCAGATTACCTATAAAAATTGTAATACTGTTTTATCAATAAATAATTAAACGCTTTCACAGAAACTACTGGGTAGAATTTTTTGAAATGTTTTGATTCGTAAACGTGTAGCACTTGCTACACTTGGATATAGTCCTGGGCGCCACTGACTACAAAAACCAAGTACAATTTATTTATTTTCAATAGATGACAGCTGAAAAGATGGAAATATCTATGTTATGTTCTATTTAAATACAAATTATTTCTGATTTTTTGCTGACTGATATTTGGCTTGGTGCATTTACCCAATTATAGTTGTGATCATGACAAATAGTAAAATGTTGTTATTTATTATCTTAGAAAATCATTATTTTTTTTATTCTTATGACTCTTAAAACTTATGTTAGCTTAAAAATTTACCATAAGCCTAAGCTAAATTGCCACTCAAAGTATAAACCTACATGGGCCCCAGGATTTCATTCAAAAATGTAGCTCAGGGCACTCTCACAAACATATCACATCTATGACTTTAATCTCGCCTGTCCTACATGCTAGTCCCAATTTTTTTTTTTTCTATGGAAGCGTTTATGTTAGATAAACAACATACTTAATAAGTAATAATATAGAAACATAATAGGGAGTACTAAGAAGGAATTTAAACTTAAAATAGGTATCTTGAATTAATATTTAATATTTATTATTTACTAATAAAACTAAACAAATGAGTTACCGTAGACTCTATATCATCCAAGTCCATATTTTCTAGTTCTGCTTCTAATTCTCTATCTACATCTTCAAAATCGTCAACCACTTTCATAGGAACTAATGGCGGTGGTAAAATTATATCATCTTGTTTCTTGTTTGCATCTGTACAGTAATAATAAAAAATCATAAGTTATGAGCAGTTATTTTAGATTTGGAGTGTTTTAAAAACTTAGTTTTTAACATGCTATTTAAAACAAAATTGTTATCCCAATGAAACCACAGCAAATTCTTCAACAATTTTTAATCTCATTCCATGTTCTGTTAGTTCTTGTTGTTTGCATGATAATTTGCAAGCTCATTTCTTTAAATTTCAAAAACTACCAAGAAAGTTGGTAACAGTATGAAGTATGTATGGCATACAAATTTAAACAGAATTCAGTATGTGTTGTTGTCAACTATTTTTCAATAAATATTAAATAGATTAAAGACTTGAAACTGTCACAAGGGTGTTACATGTTTACATGTTTTTTACAATTTTCAAAGTTTTTCAACCAATTTGAGGCCAGTTATAGACCTTTAAAGATTAAAAATAATAAGTTTTTTATGGTTTTTGGGTAATAAATAATGAAATTTTTTTTATTAAGATTTGAAATTGTAATACAAACTTAAAAATTAAGATCATAGTTACCATCTATATTCTATATTTATATTCAGTGCTTGACTTGGATAAAAAATAGAAGGGGGTTGTACACAGTTGAATCAAAAATGAAATTTGTACTGATGTGCCTATAATACTAGACTATTAATACTAGGAATATTAATTCTTATATAAGAAGGGGACTCCATCCTCTCACTTACCCTCCTCCCAAATCGAGCACTGTTTACATTATTCTATAGTAAGAAAAAAAAACTGTGAATCAAAGTTTTTTTTACCAAACAATCGAACAACTAGCCATCATAGGATAGATAATTGAAAAGAAGTATGAATTCTGTCAAAACATGTGGCAGGTATTTGTTGACTTCAAGAAGGCATACGACAGTATCCACAGAGATACCATATACAAAATGATGAACGACTTCGGTTTCCCGGAAAAATTGATACAGTTATCTAAAATGTGTATGGAGGAGGCAAAATACTGGGTGAGGGTAGACAATGAACTTTTGTCACTTTTTATGGTGGATACGGGGCTGAAGCTAGGCGATTTGTTATCTCCATTATTGTTTAACCTAGCCTTGGAGAAAGTGGTTAGAGAACTTCAAGCCAATAAGGTGGTATTCAGGTAAACCAAAATAGAATACAGGTTCTAGGTTTTGCGGAAGATTTGAATATTCTAGACAAATCCTTAACGGACGTAGCGAACGCAACCAAAATCTTGAGTAGTGAGGCAAACAAAATAGGATTACACATTAGTGATGATAAAACCAAAATAATAGAACTGCTAGAAAGTGATGAAGACCCCAGAGTTTGAACCCCAAGAATTAATGTATAAAAAAGTTGAAGACTTTAAGTACCTAGGTGCAACCCTTAATACAAAAAATGACTGGGCCAAGAAAATAGGTATTTGCATAAGTAAAGCAGAAAAAACATTTTTTGCGTTGACAAAATTTTTTAGGTCCAAATGCCTCTCTAGAAAAACCAGAGTTAGGTCATACACAACTATAGTTAGACCAACTCTCACATACGGTTATGAAGTGTGGACAACAACTAAGCAAACTGAAAGAAGGCTGAGGACGTTCGAGAAAATTTGGAGAAGAATTTGCGGTCTTATTTATGATGAATCAACAGGTATGTTAGTTAGAGAAGAAGGTACAATAAGGAACAACATGGTTAATATATCACCAGTAACCAAATTTATCAAAGGGCAAAGAATACAATGGCTTGGACACATTATGAAATGAGGGGAAAGTGATACTACCAAACTAGTACTAGAATGGAAACCACACGGAAAGAGACCCCGGGGAAGACCCAGGAAGAGATAGATTGATGTTGTCAAAGATCTAAGGAATATGGAAATAGACGCATGAAAGGAAATGGTGCTTGACAGGGATAGGTGGCGCGAGGTTGTATGGGCCAAGACTCTTAGAGAGTTGTAATACCCAGAAGAAGAAGAAAGTTTTTTCTACAGTCTTTAGAAGTTAGACCATTAGCACAAAAATTATTCTTATTTTGATACAATAGGTAATTATAATTTCATTATCATTTTCCAAACAATTAAATATTACCATAAAAAGTTGTAATAACTTTTTAAATAATTGACTGAAATACTTGAAATGTTCATATATTTTCAACATGTGTGTTAAAAAACAACTTTAAGTTACTATATTATATTTTGTTGTTCAAAAAAGTTACCATTGTTTAAAAATAATTTTTTTTTTTTTTTTGTATATTAAATGTTTTATTCAATCTGTTACAAAAAGAACAATTGAAGAAGTTAGATAAAATAACAAGATAGATATGACAGAGCGTAGAAGCCTCCCAGTGGAGGCACTACATTAAAAAAAATATGAGTATATATTAGAATTTAATTAGTCAGTAGGGTTCTACACCGTTTGTGCTCAGTTGATTACAAAAAAAATATATCATTGTAAAATTAGTGCATTTTATGCTACACTCAAATTCTAAAATTGGCAAACATGAAAAACATAGGTACACTAAAATTTTAATCGCACAGTTTAATTAAGTTAAATCTTACAAAGTATACAATAAAACCCAACTAAAAAATTATCCAAAAGTATAATAACCTCAAGTTTAAAAATAACAAATTAACTAAAACTTATTTACTTACAATTGGTTTGCAGAACTTCATCTTTAATACTAGCAATTTGTTCATTTAAAGTAAAACTAGATTCTTGAGTTCCAGTAGTTTTCATTTCTTCTAAACAATTTCTCTCATGATTTAACTAAAAAACAAAGAGAAAAACATAGTTATATTGAAAAATATTAAAATTGTGAAACTAATATTGTTTACAGGTGTTTTAGCATAAGCAGTGGCTGGCAATTGTTTATTCCTTTCAGCTTGTAGGTAAATTTCTGTTTTTAATGATTCCTGGTAGTGAGGGAATAAGTTTTCATATTCGTCTGGATTCGCTAATGATTCACTAGCTTTTACATTTGTTTTGCTTAATGAATCTTTCCATAATCCAACAACATAAGACATTTTGCTTGGTAAATATGATCGAGCAAAAAATGCTGCTTCAGGTAACCTTTCAGTGTCTATTAATAGCTGTAAACATTTGTCTAAATCGCCCAAAAGTAAGTATGAAAGGAATGTTATATTGTTTTTTCCATTTGCATGTGTACTTTCAGCTAATTTTTTTACCATCTCGCTATTACCTAGATAACAAGTAATAAATAACATCTAAAATAAATTTAAATTTAAAACAGAATATTATACATACCAGATGATGTTGCTAACAAAAGTAATCCGCCATAATCCTGAGCTTGGTGAAGACATTCTTGTGCTAGTTCAAGATCAGCCTGTGCTGTTGCTAGTTCAGAGAGTTGTCTCCATTTTTGGGGACTAGATGCTTCTTTAGCAAGTAAATGTGCTTTAGCCAAGTCTTGTAATTGGATGGCCAACTCAAATTTATGTTCAACATCAGTCGACACTGATAGTGCTTGTTTCTTATAGCCCTACAAGTAAAATACTTACTTAGTTAATAAGTTAAATATTAAACAGTAAATATGCATAAAAAAATACAGTACAATTTAATGTTGATTGTAAATCTTAAAACTGCACATAGTATACCTATCATGGTATACTTGATCAAAAATATTTAAGTTTTTATGTAGTAGAAATACGTATTACATATATACATCATACATATTATGTGTAACGTACATATACAATATACATATAATATACAATGTGTAATACAGTACAATTTATTTATTTAAAATTAAAAAAAAACAGTTAACAAATTCGAGATAAATTTGCATGCAAAAGGCATAATACTACTTTATACAAAGTAAAGGCAGTATTTTCACACCCTATTTCCCTTCAAGATAGATTTCAAGACTTAAGGGCCTATCTCACGTAATATTTGTTAAGTACTTATTTTAAAGTCAGATCTAAAAGCAATACATAACTATAGTAACAAATCATATTAGTTTGAAACATGATATTCCAAGACTACAAATTATAACAGGAAATAAAATGAGTATTTGATATTTTGGTCAAAAAAGTTTCACCTATTGTCTAAGTGTAATTGGCGCTTTTAATTAAATTATACGAGCTAGTTTATGTGAAGTAAATATTTTTCAAATGAGTAAAAATAAAATTTCAATATATATGTATAAAGCAACTAACAACTAGACAATTTAATATTGTATTTGGATATTCAACATAGGAAAAATGATTTTAATTGAACTGTAATAATATATGATGCAACAAGAACTTTATTGATCTAATTTTTTTCATGTTAAGTAAGTGTGGTTTACATTAATAAAAATGTTGTTAAATTGTAAAAGTCAAAACACAAAAGACAATATTAGATTGTTTTTGATAATAACATTATTATTTATAATATGATTGGTTATTGAAACCCAATTTCAAAGTTATTAATAAAATAATAATAAAACAAATTTACAATATTAATAAGAATATAATAATTAATATAATGACAACTAACAATAATTATATATAATAAGTAATATTATTAGCAACAGAATAAAATCAAAATTAACTGGTTATACTTAACTAAGTTAGAAGTCTAATAATTTGTTAGTTATATTATTACATAAAAATAGAAAGTTGGTAATGACCACATTAAAATTTACCCATAATATTTTATGGTTAATTTTTTTTCAATGTTTAATTAACTATATACCAAAAGTATATTATTTATTTTTTGATGTATTTTTTATTTTTTTTATTTCATTTTATTAATTATTTTGTTGTTTATTATTCAATGACAATATTGAAAAACAACAACAAAAATGTTTTCTATGTTCTTCCTGATTCTAAACTTTTCTTTTTAGTTGAATAAAAATTAATGTGCTTAAGCAAGTAAATAATTGGCTTACAACTAATAAGGAAGAAAAAAAATGTATCATATTGTAGCACAAATACCTTATAATTAAATAATAACAAATTACCTGTTTTTCTAAGAAATGAGCCACACGAGTTCTATACTGAGATGGTACAGATGGTAAAATGCGATCAGCAATTTCAAAATCTTTCCTCATAACAGCTGTTTGGTACTCTAACACAGATAAAAGAAGGCTATATGAAACTATGTTGAGTTCCTTGTCACCAAGGTAGAGTCGATTTTCTTTAGCAACATATCCCAAAAGATACATAGTTCGATCAAGATGAGACACGGTAACAATTTCTCCACCCACATAATAGTTGATACGATTCACTCCGTTTGTGTATATGAAACAATCACCAACCCATAAGCCAGTCTTAACCACTTCTTGGACTTCTCCTAAAATCTAAAATTTAAATAATATTCTATAAATTAATTGTTAAACTTTGTTTGAAGCAATCTTTTTATTTACTTCAAAAGCGTCTTCAAGGCCATCAGAACTAGCAGCTTCAAAATTGGATGCTCTTGCAGCACTTAGGACATTGACATCAAAACGAAGTATGAAGTATGCTTCATCAGTGGCAAGACATACTAATTCCCCAGATTCAGACCAAAACACGTGTTTAGGTTGAGTTTCAATTCTTCGTACTAAGTTCCCATTTTCCCAATCATATAAAGCTAAACCGGTAACAGATTTCACACCTAACAAATAACCTCCAAAAATACCATCAGCACCGCCTTCTGGTTTTAAAGATTTTTTTTCTTTAAAATTCTTAAATACTTTGATTGTGGAAGAATTTTCTCTAATAGCATATTCAGAATCAGAAGACCATACAAAATCTTGAGCAGATCCAAATGCTTTATTACGTAAAGCCATTGAGGTGTATATTATATATTCTCCATCACCACATACGACCAAAAATCGACCATTGGGATTATGAGATATAGACTGTGGATAAATTTCACAGCTACCCATGTCTTTAACTTGTATGGGCAAACGTTCACCATCTTTAATTTCAGTTCCTTCTGACTGAAGCATTGCTTTTAGATTGGCTTGTTGAATTTCACTGTGTCGCGCCCAAACAATTTTACCACCATGAACATCCATTGACATAGCTGGTTCTTCACGACCAACTTTAACCATTATGCTACCTTCATCATATCTAAATAAATTTAAATAATAATTATTATTTAGAGCAATAATTCATAAATTATAATAATATTTTACCCTAAAGCTACATTATTAGATCCTCGAAGGCAGCAAATAGTCCATACACGTTCTAAGCCATAATTTAACGATGATTCTAATCGATAAGTACCAGAATGCCAAATTCTAACAGTACCATCTTCAGAACCAGTTAAAACAATTGGAAGTTCGGGATGGAAACAAACTAAAAAGACAAACATAATGTCTTTAAGTTGATTAATTCTAGTGATGAGTCGAACTCTAATTTTAGAAATCAACCCAAACCAAACTTTTCATATTTTTACAAAAACTAACTGAATTAAACCTAGGCACAAATTATCAGTTAAACTGAAACTCAAACTAAATTTTTTTTTTTTTAATAACTCTACACTTAAAATTTATGTAATAATTACACATAGAGTTGGAACTCCCAAAATCAAACAATTGAGTTCAGTTTGACAAATATTTTAAAATTAAATTTTTGAACAGTTTACCATATTAGATTAGTTTGGTTCAAATTTTATTTACAGTTTTAATTTTGAACCAAACCAAACATAACCGTTCAAGTTTGGTGCAGTTTGAGATTTGAATAGTTTGACCCATCACTAGTTAATTCATTAAAAATTATTCTATTACCGGCAGAAATGTTTTGGGCGTGTCCTTCTAATGTTTGTACACAAGTTTTGTTTTGATAATCCCAAATTTTAACAAGTCTATCATCAGCACCAGATATTAAATATGGTTTATCTCCAGCATGATAGTAATCAACGCAATTAACTCCTTTTTCGTGCCCTTCTAAAGTGAAATTTGGCGTAGAAGAACCAAGTTGCCATACTTTAACAGTTCGGTCAAGAGAAGCACTAGCAAAAGTATTATTATCCTTTGGGTTTATCATTATCTGCATCACATAATGTGTATGTCCTTCAAAAACTTGTTGACAAGCCCATTGCTTTTCCCAATTCCAAAGTTTAATCAACATATCATCTATAAACCATAAAAAGATCAAATCATGACGTAAATACATCAACATACACCAAAAATAAAAATTAATGCATACCGCTACTGGTAAGTATAAATGGCTGAGATGGGTGAACAGCAATGCTTCGTAAATAATCTGAATGCGCATCAAGTTGATGAACACGTTCTAAAGTGTTATAATTGATAACACGTAACTGCATATCATCTGAACCAGTAACTATCCAATTTTTACGAGCAACAAATCGAGCTGCTCTAACAGGAAGATCACATACCTACGAAAAAAAATATTATAACTTAATTCACACTTATTATAACATAGTTATAAAGTTTTTTTGTAAAAATATATATTATTTAAATATTTAACTATGCATATAGTTTTATTCTTTTATCAAAATTGAACAACATAAAAAATTAAAATTATTTTGATAATATGTTACTATTATATATCAACTGTGGGTAAGCTTACTTCGTAGGTTTTAATGAGCGTGGCCGTTTCATGGTTCCAAATGTGAACGTTTCCGTTGTACAATGACGCCAACATCCACGGCTCTTTGGGATGGAGATCGACACTTTTTACGCGATCCGACCGGGCGGTCAGCTTGCGTTTGATGTCTAAACGCAAAGGCTGGAAAAGAGATAACGGTTTAAACAATGTTTTCCAAAGAAATGTCGGTCGCACGACCCTAGACACAATTTGTGGCGTTCTTTGGACAGTCTGAAGCCACCCTCCCACAAAAAAAAAAAAACAGATTAGGTAATCTCAAGGGGACTCGATGAAAATCAGTCTCCCAAAAAAATGTTTTTATTTCCACCATCCAAATTGCGCCTATGCGTACGCTGATTATTTGTTCGCTCACCATTTTGTTGATTTAGTCCGCGGTCGTAGTACGAACTACGTTGGAGAATCTACCGAACCGGCGTTTTTTGCGCGCCTGACGACGTAACGCAGAGAAACTCGAGGATGAGTTTTTGAATAAAATGTAATTATAGTAATAATTAATGTCCGAAAAAAAAAAAAAAGAAGAAACAATTGCTGAGAGAAATACCAGAAATCAGAATGTTGTCGTCGGACGTCGGCAGTGGCGTACGTTATCAGTGTGGCCGCGCGGTTATCAATCCGCGGCGAACGACGTGTACACCGGCAGTCGCGCCAACGTGACCACTTTTGTAAACCGGTCACGGCGACACACTGTACGCGATCGCAAGCAGTCCGTACCCTGCAGTCTGCACCTACAGCAAAACTCGGCGCTTGCCGCCTACAGTCAGCGTCACGGGCGGAAGAGAATGTCTGCGAGCAACAGGTTTTTGTTTGTGTTATATACACATTGACATGTCATACACACGCGTCGTATGTGCACTGTGTACGCACATAATAATAAAATAAACAATAATAATACGCCGAGAGAATCAAGATTGTGGAGTGTGGACAAACATGAAACAGTCGACTGTCGAACACAAGGGAAGCGTTGTGTGTCGTCGTTCGCGTTGCGGACGACAGACGTGAGACGTACTGTATTCTTGTTGATAATTCACATTGTATAATGTAAACACTACCATAGACGTTTCACGGTAACGACGTCGAGAGGAGAGGTCGACGGATCTCAAAGTCGCTGTCTTGTCTCAAATGCGACCCGAAGACACATTATTTTGAATTATAATCGTTAACAGCTACATAATATAGTCATAGTCCGTTGCCAACGACAATGTTATGACCGGTCGTAAGACGTGGCTAGTCGGTCGGAAAAATAAATCGTAAAAATGCAGTGTCAGTTCGGAGGTGTCGGATCCATGAGCGACGGTAGGAAAAAGGCCGCCAGTGACACCCTGCCGAAGCCGGGAAAAGTCAACTCGGGTAAGTACAATTTCTAAATTTTTATTTTTATTTTATTTTTTTGTCATTGTTGTAACCCCACATAAAAGGTCTCTTCCACTTCTTTCCGAACACTTGCAGGTAAATAATTCTCGAGTGCCAAATCAAAGAAAGAAAGAAAGTGTGATATCTACCAATACAATATTATTTGGGGTCACTTTCACTACGTTAGTCAACTGGCCCCGGGCGCCAGAACCATGTCGACACCCGTACCATTTTATCTGGAATAGTAACGGTGTAGGTAATCTGTTGGTACCGACGGCTTTGTTTTGGTTCACTGACACAAATTTTCTCATTGTTGTTTTTTTCAATGTCACTGAATCGTTTATGATTAGCCAATTAGGTACGCTCTATTTATTACACTTATATGATGTTTTTCTATTTGTAGGTTTTGACGTTTTCCAAAGTAGGTACCTCTATATGTAGGTGCCTGCTGTATTTAATTTTATTTCAAATTGTCTTAGACCTTTACATTGTAACATTTATTGTAGGAACCCTTATACTTATAAGTTATACCCTTAAGTATATGTCGTTATGCTTTATAGTTTTATACCTATACTCTGTTGTTTATTCAAAATTTGTTGTTTCGTTTGTTTTTTTTCATCAGTATAGGTATCCTATTTTCCATGTTTAGAATTTTTTTTTTTTGGGCGGGGGAAAGTGTACCAACAGACAATTATTGATCAAATTAAAAATGTAAACGAATAGGTAGCTTAATTAATCCATGTTGTAAAAATGTATTTGTGAAAATTTTACATACTTACATAGCCTTTGGTATGTACCAATGTAAGACTATTGGTTGGTGGTAGATCTTGTATTTTAATGATTTATAAAATAATTACACAATCAATAAACATCTCGTGTTTTTTTTTTCTGTAGAGGAATTGGATGCGTTAATTTTATCTATCTATTACACGCAAATTATAATAGTGATCACGATTTTTATTTCCAACTCACCAACTGATCTAGATATTTAGTTTTGCAATAAAGTCTAAAAATTATTTGGAATTTGTTATGACATATTTTTTTGATTGATTTTGCCATACTTAGTAAAAAAAAAATTCTAATTTAATTTGTAACAATATTGAAAATAAAATAAAAAATGTGAAAGAGTTAATCAAAAGTAGACATTATGACAAATTTAAATAATGTTAGAAATAAAAAAGGGCAACAAAATCAAATCATTTATACAATACTAAGTTCTTTCCGATTTCATTGTTATAAATTAGTCTAGCGTTAGTATTTACATTTAAGTATAAAAAAAAATATATTAACTAAAAATCTTACCTAACTATTAAAAATAATTTTTAAATGTTGTAACTTGAAAACCTTATAGTTAAATGACATTGGCCTCGGTACTTTAACATTTTTATTTTGTGTTTGAGTATGACTACATGCAAATATGCTATGGTTTTGACAAAAATGTGTACCAATTTATTTAATTTTAACAGATTTTTTCCATTTTAAAATTTTTTTATGGTGCTTAATCCTTCAAATATCATTGCTACATTTAATAATGAAATTTTAGAAATAATTATTGTTTTAATGTCCTAAAATTTAAGAATTTAAGCACCTAAAATTTTAGAATTTAACCAACAAAATATTTGTTATTCAAAACAATTGAAAATTGAGGCTTGAGCTATTGCGCAACAAGTAAAACTGAATTTTCTTACACATGGAGGACTGGGTTTGATTTTTATTTTATTTTCCTTAGTTATGGTTTGTTTTGATAATAATTAATAAGTATCAAACATGTATAGAAACAAAATGTTTACTTGTTTACATTTTCCTCTATCAGACCATTTAGATTAAAAAAATTGGTATAAACAAAGTGTGTTGATATTGCCTAAGTTTTTAGTATGTGTTTCCTTATTATTGACTATTATATTATTATAGTTATGTATTTATTATATATGTAGTAGGTAATAGGTATATGCATGATTTATTTGTAGGTGTATATTTTCCAATAATCAAGCTATATTAGTTTATGAAAAAATAAAATAAATTGTTTTGGTATTACAAAATGTGTACATTCAGAACCGTATGCGGGTTATATTTATGTTTCAAAATAAGTATTCCTATTTATTTTAAAGTATAATTATTATTCCCTACTGTTATGTTATTTAATAAAAATTAGATATTTGTAAAAATAATTCATTTTGTCTCTATTCTCTCACTTGGAAACATGTTTAGATTATTGTAACTAATAAGTGATTGCTTATAATACTGTAACACATCCAACACTGATGTTTATTATATTTATAATAATTTTAAATAATACTTAGTAAATAATAATAATAATATAGAATATAGATTATTAAGCATACTAATTTTTTGCAGTTAGTTTAGTATACTAACCTTTGAGAGCTTGGGTGGGTGGCCTTTATACCACTTTTTATTTACTACTTTTAACTTTAATATGTGAGGTCAGCCATGTTGGATTTTTTCTAATTATCAACCTTTTAGATGACAATTGTACTTTATAATTTCAATTGTTATCTGACAGTGACAAATCAGTAATGAACTTGATGTCGTTGTGATAATTATACATTTGGTGTTGTGTGGGTGGTTTGGAGATGTTAGTGCTGACACCCCCAGTTGTGTTTATTGTGCAATACATTATTGTGTATATTATAAATTTCAAAAGTTATAAGAGTTACTTGGTATTATTAAATGAATCAATAGTGATTCTTGATGTAAAATAACTTAAATATCTAAATAAAAAAAACTAAAGCGTGGTAATAATGCCACTATGCGAGTGCTAGTATGATGTTAAAGACGCAAGCCCTCAAAAGTTAATTAGCATTCATTATAATCAAAAAAATCTATTTTTCCTTTATTACTAGATCTTTTGTATAGTAATTTATTCCTGAGTTTATTATTGGTAGGTAATAAGGTAACTTGGCATTTTTAAAAAAATGTGATTCTTAGTGAAATTATCATGGTTTTATAATTCTTTACTCAAATTTAAAATTGCTTAAGTAGTCAGATATACAGCATTGAGACTATGGTTATTTAAAGTAACACAAATATAACATAATAAGTTAAAAATCAACAAGCATTTTGTAAGTATTGATATCAACATCATAAATTTTCATATTATAATGATAGTCTTTTTATTGATAATTTTTATTTAGTTAGTAAAATTAAAAACTTAAATTAACTTCATTTTCATTTTTAAGTAATAAATGTACAAAATTTGTCAATTTTCAGATTAAAAATGTCCTCTAAAGTGTAGGCCCTCGTATGTAAATTATCACTTAAATGTATTTGAAAAATATTATTTAAAAGATAATAATTATAAGTACATTTTAGAAGCATAAAACTGTAAGTTAAAACACTATTTTAAAACAATGATCATGGGATCATCGAATAGACCATGATAAAAGTATTTATATACAAAAATGTATAATTTATACTGTTATTCTGGTTTACTTTTGGTGCGGTCCCACAGCTGTATAAATAATTGTTCTAATATCTAAACATTTTTGTAATATCATCATTGCCATTTTACTAGGTGGTTCTTTAGTTATGACATATCAAAACTTTGTAATTTTAATTTTTATAATACTTATCAATCAATATAATAAAATCAATTTAAATAATACCCAATTTATTAATTATTCTTAACATCAGAATTAAAAACAATAAGTAATATACAATGTTTATCAATAACTACTTATTAAAATTAGTCCGATTCTTCTGTTTGACTTTTGTTTGTTTTAAGTTCAGATGAAGTTTGGGCATATTGTTCCAAGTATCGAACCATTGTTAACTGTGTTTGTCCTATGGTCTGCAAACATCTGTTATTTGTTTGACTTAATACACTTATTAATCTTGCTCTGGCGTTTTCTATGTTTACCAAACTGCTATATTCCACAGTTTGGTTTTTACTTAATAGTTTTCCATCAACAATACAAGCTAATAAAATTAAATGTGGCATTTTCTTGATAATTTTTAATAATTTTGGTACCTGTGACGTGCTGCTGAATACTATTGAACTGTGAGACTCGAAAAGTTTCAACACTGCGTCATAATTGGTTTGTTCCAATGCCAGTTTCAAAGTGCTTTTACCGTAAACAACATGGTCCATTCCAGCCATCTTAAAAGTTTTCATTGTCTTGAAATCTATCTCGCCTTTCACCGGATTTTTATGAAATATTGCCACCATTGCGCTTTGTTCAAATAGATCTCTAACTTCTCTTGCCAAAATGTTTTCATACGGGTTATCTTCAATTTGTCTGGTGGAATCGCTTATTATTTTTGGGCATCTTTCAGTCCACGGCATGTATTCCGGTTTGGGCCATGGATATTTGGGTTTGGCGACTTCCTCGATGATAGCTCGGTAATGATGTGGTTTTCTGGGTTTTTGCACATTTACTCGTCTGTATCGAACACTGGTGACGTTTGGTGTGAATCCTCTACTGCAGATTGCTTTGGTTGAGCAGTTGAACATGATTGTTTTGTTTTTAATTTAAATTACAAATAAAGTAGAATTGTATTTATTTATTTGAAATCACTTAGTAGTAAGTACCAAATTATACTAGGTAGGTACAATTTATACTTTCAAATTGCCAAGATTAAATTCTATAAAAAAAATAGTCGCGTTTGCAACAATTAAATATTATTTTCTAGCCTTTTAATGATAAATCATTGACCTAAATATTATGTATCATGTACGCGATACTTCTAAACACAATCCAATTAATATTAGTGTATTGTAAAAAATGTAGAAAATATTTAGTAATAATATAAAAGATTGATAACCTCAAATCGTGTTCTTTTCTTTTTGTATCATTGTAGTTCATTGATACGAGACAAGGCCGGTCCACTCACGAACGCAGTGTTGCCACATATTACGTTTTAATTGTATTGGGCGTGTATATACAAAATTTATTTATTATTATCTATGATATTATTCACCATGTTCCAGTGAAAATTTTACTTTTTAATTTTTAAACAGTCTTCAAAAATTAAGAGGTTCTATGTTCGACCATGGGTATTTTTTTTATGTATGTTACTTTGATGATCATTGATTACTCTGCTCATTATAAACCAATTATGATGATAATTTTTTGTTTGATTGGTCATACTTCAGAATTATAGTGGTCCCATATACAATTTATTGTTACAGTGCTTTTTGTAAAAAATTACACAGAAAAATCGCAATAACGTTACGGTAACAGACAACCATTTTGAGTTGCATATGACACGGTGTGAATTATGTAAACACAAAAAGCAATCACAATTCACTAAAAATTATTAATTAAAAAAAAGTTTTAACAAAAAAATAAAACTGACTTCAAAAAAAAAAAAAAAGTTTATAATAATTAAATAAAAAATAATTGTTATCACTTTTTTTCGAGTCTGTGCCGTTTGATTTGTACTTTTTAGTGCTTTTTTTTTTTTTTAAATTATTTATTTTTTTGGATCTTCTAAACATTGTATTCAACTTTGTTAGTCAATAGCTGTCTTAGAAGAAGGCTTTTAAGACTGTGGTCATTGGTCATTACTAATTACTTTTATATAAAAAATATCAATATTGATCAACTAATTCTAAAATTGTACAATATAGTTTTATAGCGTTTACTTTTCGTTGTACCTAATATGAATATAATTTGTAAAATTTATTTATGATTCATAAACAATTATAGTTACCTTTATGATTTGTTATTATTGATGTTTTTTTCTAAAATATTTGTTGTTTATGTTTTTGTTTGGTATGAGTATCATTTTATTGGTGTATTTCTCTATAGTCTATGGTGATTGGTGTGTAAAATATGTATTGTTCTGGAAGATACAAGAGTTTTATTTTAAATTATTAAATATTAATTAAATCGTTGTACAGCTGGGTATAGCGTAGTGTATACTAAGGTCTAAATGTGTAAGACTAAACATTAACGATTATGGTCATTTACTATTTACAACTATTTAGCCAAGCCAATTGTTTGTCACGCGTGATTAATTACCTACTTACAGGAATGACCTTATTGTTGACCTTTTTATGAGTTGTAATTATAATATGTTTAATTTTTACTGACGATTGTGACTTTAAAGTCTAAACTCAAGTATGGTTCATAAATAGTATACCTACCATAATTACTGAAGAATTGAATAATTATTAAAGTTATACGAATTATGAAGCTGCTTCTAAACACTCCTTATCCTCATAACATTTACCTTCGTCCCAGTTTGAATTTAAAAAATTTTAAATTATATAATTGATATATAGAATTAGTTATCTTTAACGTTATGTTTTTTTAGTATATTTTCTGGGCTTTTCAACACCCCCAAATTTGATTTATGAAATATTATAAATTAAAATATACCATTGCTTATACTTGTATTTTGTGTTTTTTTTTTTTTTTTTGGCAAACCGTTTAATGAGTGTGCATTTGTATTGGTTTTATATTTTTATTCTTATTGTTCCAAGATCCAAAAGGGTTGGGCATTAAATTGATCGTAATTTTTCAAAATAAAAACCAAATTTTTATTTTTATACGCTGATTATGTGATTAGATCTTCTTAACTATTATGGTCCACTATTATTTTATTCTCTATTGTTGTCATAATATTTGTCTAAAATAGTAAAATAATAAAATATAACTAATGACGACAACTACAATGATGCCAGTGTAGTACGTTCTATTCGTGTGTTTAAAATTAGCAGATATCAATTGTTTGAAACCTTTTTCTAGTATATAAATTAAATCAAAATTCTAGGAACTTAATAATCATGCATTCAAATAATATTCATTAAAAAAAAAAATTATGAATCAACATTTTTTTGATTTTGATACTAGTTTTCATACATTTTTAATTTTATTGTATCAATTTTAAATTTATTAATGTTTTTTTCCTCTGTAAACACTTGTGTATATGTTTGGTGTAGACTGTAGTATATTGACCTTCTCCGATCTCAACCCAGTATTATCTCTCTAAATTTGGATAGAAATAGCGATTTATATGAAAAAAAAATTTGTCATGATTGTAGGTAGATGTTTCTGCCTATTTGTTATAGATAAAATTTTTTAAAGTTCTAGATCTTACCATCATAGGTAGTCGTAGTGATATAATTATAATTTATAAATAAGCCACGTGACAAAAAATAGTGTGTGCGACTTGTGCGGGAAGGGAATTTTACTTCGTCTCGGTCGAAAATTCGATATACAGCACTCGTCTGCTGCGGCTCGATCCGCATTCCGCACACGTCGTATTTACTCACAATCATACAATGTATATGTAACTATTATTTTGAAACTTGGCTGGTTATTATTGTTATAAACTCGAAATATCACAAAAAGGTAAATTTTACTAGGTAACAATTATTTTAATCGATTTTGTGCCGCAATAGATAGAACCGAATTGTATAAATCCATTTGTGTAGTTTTATAAAACGGTTATTATTTTTAGTTTTAAAACTAGAAAAATTTTAACGAGTTAAACAATATATATATTAACAAATAAAAAAAATTAGGCAGTAGGTTTACGCAATTTTCGTTGTTTTTTATTCCATCATAATTGTTTTATTTTTTCTTTCAAAATCGCTTTCGAAATATTATTCAAACAAATATTTATGATAGGTATATATTGTGTTTGTATATAATTCGCTAAGTGTAAAACTTTAAAAAGACGGTCTAAAATACCATTTTATAGTAATTTTGAATAAAATCGACAACCGAAACCCGCCGCTTTACATAATAAAAACATTAACAATCCGCGGTCATTTTCCAGCTATATATATACTGAGTTTACTAGACTGTTGTGCTCGCGTTCAATTTCATTTAAAACAATAAAACAGCTACGTTCTATACATTTTTTTTTTGTACGTAGTTTTTTTTTTTTTTTTTGCTCGTACTCATTAGTCGTTAGGTACATAAAGTTAAATATTTTGAAATTACTAGTGTGACGTTTTGCTCGGTTCGTGGGGGAAAAAAACAACCTGTATGCATAATAATTATTATTATATTTTGCTGCGCTTGTACAAATTATAAAAAAAAATAGCACTACGCGGTGTCCGGTGGCGGACGCTTCGGTTTCGGTTCGCCGGTAGGACGCCACGCCACAACAAGTCGTGTGCGTGCGACGGGACTCCGACACTTTCTCGTGGACGGGAGGGTCCGGTCGCTTAAAATTATCGTGACGATAAGGGATTATGAGTTTTTTTAAATATTTTAGTTATTCTCTATTTTTGATAATCTATTGTCTATTATTATGGTGGTTTTGTCGTCGTCGCGTGTACGCGCAAATTTCCGCAAAGTTGGATCGCAAAATAAAAAGTTTGTTATTTGCCTGGCGGTGACGGCTATTTTCACTGTGGATTTTATCCGATATCAAAATTACTAAGTAGACTTTGGAGCGTTTATAGTGATTTTTTGTACGAATTTTTCACGTTACGTCTAAATTCTAAAGTTTAACCGTCCTACAACTTTACACATTATACGCCACTGGAAACACGGCTTTCTCGCCAATGTGGTGGTGTTTTATAAAATAAACGGGCGTTTAATTGCCCGCGCCGCGTTTTTGCAACTTATCGTCGTAATATTTTTCGGGAATAAAAGTGAACTTCTCATTTACCACCACCAACTGTTTGTCCGACAACACTTTTCGAACCCGTGGAATTTACGGTTCACGGTGCGAGGGGGAGAGCGCGCCGCAACTGCCGCCGCCCACCGCACCCCATTTAACCGAAAACCACCTGCCGCCCTCGGAACAACAACAGGTAGTTTTCGGTCTGTTGTTGTCTCGTGTACACGGTCCGAACGATTGCGGTTTCGTTGTTTTATTTTATAATAACTTGGCTTTTATTTTTTATATTCGCGTCTTTTGATACAGTTTTTTTTTTATTATTTTGATCATCGTGCGTGTTGCATCCGTTTTTACGCCTATGTGGCGGCAATGTTCTCGTTCGAACAGAATCCGATTTCTGTACCGTTTCTTCCCGAGTAACATAATACCTATATTATACATAATTATTATTTTGAAAGAAACTCGTCGACATACGCATTAACCGGTGTTGGTAAACCTGGCGGCTGCTCATACTCACGCACGCACACTGCGGTTCATCCAGGCGTGAATTCATTGTGACTTTCCATTACAATGAACCTCATATATTATTATGTCCGTACACGGTGTTTTTTTTTTTTTTTTTTCCTCGTCGTTATTATTACTTATTATTACATTTTCTCACAGTCTATTCACATTCAACAATAGAGGCGGTTGCTGAAGCGGTCTCTGTGGGTACTATTTCGTGGTACGATTTTAGGCTTTTTCCGTTGTACGTTCGGTGGCAGATGTAGGAGTACATAGTGTAAGAAGACCTCTGTGTGTTGTTATTAACGATGGCAAAAATATGACTACTTATGGAACGCTTATTTCAACTTGTAATATTATTATTTTCCAGTGTGTAAAGAATGGCTGGTCCACGAGGACGGTGCAT
The DNA here is from genome assembly GCA_017140985.1 of Hormaphis cornu. Lineage (NCBI taxonomy): Eukaryota > Metazoa > Arthropoda > Insecta > Hemiptera > Hormaphididae > Hormaphis > Hormaphis cornu. The sequence continues at coordinate 17,335,291 of CM029357.1, forward strand.
TGGCGTATCATTTACAGAAGTTGGAAGGTCAGTGCCTATGCTGTTTTGTTATTGTATAAATATCAAGCACTGTCGTTTTATGGTGTTTTTACTTTTTACTCGTTCGGTTTTTATATGACTTATTAATTTGTAGTCGACGAACACTACAATGGCAACCGTTCAAGAAACGCTATTGTTCGACAAGACTTACCCACAGCCAAGGAGGAACAGGAACGTGAAGTACGTGAAGCTGAAGAACGGTATTGTGCATTCATCAAAGAACAGTGAGTACCTACTTACCTACCTACTATTTTTTTAAACAAAGGGTACTTACTTGCGTACTAATGTATTCGTATTTAATCAATGATGTACCTATAGGTAAATGTTATTAAAAATTTGTATAAGTATTAACCTTACCCTACTTTTTTGTACCCTTGCCTTGTTGTGCCTGAGGTGTAAGTAATAATTTTTTTTTTTTACAGGGAAGAAAGAGATCTCAAAGTTGCCTTAGAACTAGCCGAACAGTTCTCAATAAAGAAGCAAACTCACAATGTTGAAATTAAGGCCAGTACAGATATTTGTAGGCCTGGGATATTAAAGAAGCAGCATCATCAAGAATCTGCCAGAAGGTAGTTTTAATTTTTGTTTGCCTAGGATACTATTGAGACGTGTACCTACCTACCTATCTGATTGAATAAAAAAAATTCCCCTAGATATTGTAATTAAAATTAACTTACATTTTGAATGCCGGTAAGGTCGTCTAAGTGTTCTATCTATATTTTGTACACTAGAGAAATGTAACTTGCTCGTGGATCCAAATCTGCTGTCCCAAAATCTAGTTTCTCCCTCTAAATGGCAACATTGTGGCCGTCCACTGGAAGTACTGTCTTGGCAGGATGGCGTTAATGACAGAACATTGGTGGCGATACACTGTTTTGGACGAGCAAGATTGCGTCAATTATTTTAGACTATAGAGATATCATTATAAATTGTTTACACGTTGATTTATGTTCTAAATGTGAACATAAAACTATAGAGTTGCAAGTGGTATTAATTGTATCATATAATATTTTACAGTATTATCGTATTGTTTTGCTACCCCAAAGGATTTAATATAAAAATATGATAATGTGCACATCTCAAACTATTTATGGTTGTAAACATTTAAATTGGCGTGGTTGTATAATTTTGTAATTAATTGTAGGTACCATGTTGTTTGTAATTATCATTTTGTTCATTTGGACTTATGTTAGTTAAATAAATAAATAATACGCATTGGGTGGTTGTTAACAGTTAAATTTGAAAACCTATTAACTTAAAAGAGTAGGTAGTATTTGTCATGTTGTAGCTGTGCTAAGTGTGCTGGTTGTCCTCTGGTCATTTTTTGTGGTACCAACCAGGGGTATCTGTGATAATATTATAAGAACCATAACAAAAATTAGATTTTGATTAGGCATAATGGATGGAGGAGGGTGTCTATCTTATATAAGTGTTCACTGCCCTAAAAAATTACTTCTAGCTACACCACTGGTTGTAAATAGTTATGCAAGTTAACATGATATAATACAATTAATAACATACATTTTATTAGTTTTGTAGAGCCCGATGAATATACTGAGTTGGATATTGATAATATTCTAAACGGCATTGACTATGAAGAAAATATGAACCGTAGGCTTCAAGAAAGAAAAGATGCTGTAAGAAATTTTACATTTTGATTTCTTTTAGTTTTTAATATATATTTAATATTTATATTGTATTCAGTATTGTGATTAGTAGTCTGAGAGTGTGACGGGTGTAATCTTTAGTACACGTTCATATTAACTGTCGTGACTAGAGTTACACTCGTCATATTTATCAGAACTAGCCAAAGTCATCATATTCTGTCAAATTAGTAGCTTAAATAGAATTTATAGTACTTGAAACTTCGTGTGAGATTTAAATATAATGTCTTACACATTTTAAAGGAACTAGCAAGACAACTACAAGAACAAGAAGGACATCCCATGTCAATTGAAGATAGAGATAGATTAATTGCTATTGAAACACAAGACTGCGAACTAGCCAAACTTTTACAAGAAAAAGTGAGTTTTGTGATGATTTTTTCTGTAATATAGTTTGTTAATGTACACATATTTTAGGAGAAAGCACGATTGAAGAGAGCTCGTGAAAAAGCAAAGCAAAAAGCATTACTAAAAAAACAACTGGAATCATCACCTGAAGTTGTGGCTCCTACACAAGAACCTATTTCCAACATTGCTATTGCTATTGATCCAACGTATAGTTCAAGAAGAACAGATATATCTGATGTTCCCTGTAAATATTTCTATATAGTTAACAGTATATTTTTTAACAACTAAAATTTGACACATTGGTTGTTAAATGTTTTAGATACTTCTGCTTCTCTGTCATCATCGTTAGATGACGTTCCACCTTACATGCCAATTCAGGGACAACGACGCAACAATCAGACAGACAAGAAAAAAAAGTCAAAAACTACTGATGGAGTTTCATCATTTTTCAAAGTTTTCAAATAATTATTATTAAAATTTGTGTGTGCTAAATGTGATACTTTTAATTTTTAGGTTCTTTACATAGCAAATAATGTAAACTTTGTTTCATTTGTTAAATTGATGTAATTATGTTTTTAAAAATACTAATCAAAATCGATATTCCACCAATTTTTACAATTTGTGTTCATTATTTGAATGTGCATTTAACATTAATTGATTAACAATTATGTATGGAACCAAGTATCAATTTTAACGTGTGTTTTATTGGCTTGTATGTACTTTGCTTAATGTTAAACAATTGTTGGTTTTTTTTTTTTTTTTTTTTTAGTATTATCTACAATTGTCAAAAGATAACATTTTATTTATTTGAAAAAATGTAATGTTTTCTTTTTTTATTATTATTGGTTTTTCAGTTATTTAATAAACAATTATTGTCAATCATCAATTATTTTTTTTATACTCATTCATTAATTATATTTTTATAATAATTGTGTACTGAAACTTAAAATAATAATTTATAAAAAGTGAATTATAGCAATGAAATAACTATATAATATATTACACATTTTAATTATTTTTATATTATAAACATAAATTATTAACAATAATGAAACAAGAGATTAGCAATCTTGCAGGTGGAGTAGTGTTTTGTGGTTTACTTTTGGAAGGTATAGTTTGAGTTTTTATTTTAAATTTGTATTGAATTTGTTTTTTTAAGCCTCAAAACTACTATTCTGATCAAAAGGCTTGCTCATAAAAAGAGAGAGAGAGAGGAATTCTACAATGCGTACAAATTTCATTAGCCTTAAGAAGTTAATAATGAAATATTAACGATATTAGAAATTTTTTAACAGCAACAAGCATGTAAGAGCATATGTTGTAAAGTTTGTGTCACAAGTTTTGATTTATAAATATGAAAAAGGATTGGATACCTTGAAATTTTCTCTATCTATGGCAAAACTTACCAATTGACCTAAGGATGCAATAAACTGTATTAAATTTGTCATTAAGTGTGTTTGAATACAACTTTTTAAAAATGTTTTTTCTTAAGTTATCCAGAAATTAAAAATCTAATATTTTTTAATGGTTTGTTTAATTCAAAGGGATAAAATACTAAATTTCGGAAATCTATTTTCAAGTAGACTTTTTTTTAATGCATTATTGAGGGTTATATTGGAAGCACAACAGCTGTGTGCAGGCAATATCACTACATCCATTGTATATCATCTAAAGTCTAAGAAAGGAAGTTCCGGCTACTGCCTCCTGCCAGACTACTATACAATTTACGCTTAGTGAGGCCGTTTTAGTTCAAATTTTAGTTGCAAATCACTGCAAGTTAAAAATTGTTGAGGTTATTATCATGAAGACTATAGATTCACATAGTCTTTACAGTTATTATATAACTATACTTATATTATATATTCAGTATAATCTGCAGCGCTTTGTGAGTAAAATTTGAATTAAAATGGTCTTGCTAAGCGGACAGATGATAACGTCAAAAAGCCAGACTTTCCCTTTTAAGACGGTAGTTATAACCATGAATATATATTATAGTTAGAAAATCGGCAAAAATTAGTCAACTGTGATTTTTTTTTGGAAAAAAATTCATTGATAACCCAATTTTGTTATTAAATATTTGATCACCCAACTATGAGAATTTTTAAGACTTACCGTAGCAAGGAATGTAATTATTTTACGATAGTGTGTTTTTCTTTTATTACTCGTACAGTTTTTCTGAAAAAACTTTTTAAAGAAGTAGAAATGCTCCAATCTTAACCATTTATAGGTTACTTCCCACAAAAAAAAGATGGATTTTGGCTCTAGTTGATACTTTGATTGGTTGAAAGTTTATTTTGTGAGTTATGGTCCAAAAAAGAAAGGTAAAATATTCATATAATATTAAGAAGGAATAAGTGCATTATTTTATATTGGAGTTAAAAATCAATTTTGAACAATTAACAGTGCTAGGTGGTTTTGAAATTCCTCAATTTTTCCAGTTTCAAGACTATTAGTTATCAGCTTCTTGTATAAGACTCAAAACTTTTACAAAAGCTTCAGAAGTATATTTTTTTTATCTATTGAGCTAAATATAAAACTTAAAAATTAACGTTTTTAGTATTTATCATTGAACTCACCAAGCTTGCTGAGAATCATAATTTTAGTATTAGTATGCCTAATGCCTATAGACTTAATTTAAGCAATAAACCGAAACTTTTAAACCAGTGACCCACTCAAAGCTGTGACTTACTCCAAAGCAATGTTACTACTCCAACAAACTTCACATTTTATCTAGAATAACTCGCTCTATTTTATATGAATTTGTTGTGTTGAGTTTTTTCTTTGTCAAATGATGAATTGTTTTAACATTACCTATGCACTACAGTAAAAATGTAATTATAAAAATAAAGCATGCCACTGAAAACCTGTAAAATATTTGCTCATGAAATGAATAAAGAAGCACTTATAATATGTTCACAGCCTACGGGCACCATACGGCTTAATTCGACCCGGGTAATAGAATATACAGGTTGAGCAAAAGTCAGGAAATAAAAGTAAAGTACAATGAAACACAAAACTTACTTAGATTAATATTTGTTTGTGTTTAAATTATTTTAAAAGATTTGCCTTTATTGGTTGACACTGGCAGAAAGACACAAATTTAAACGGAAACTTTGCATAGTTTGCTCATTTGACCTGTGTAATCTCCTGCAGAAGGGATATCAATTAGCCTTCAAGGTCCCATGGTTTAACCTCCTGTGATTTTTTTCCATTGGGGACACTTTAAGGTAGAGGTAAAAAAACACCATCCTCAGACTTGGAATTACTTAGCACCACAATTATTGAAGAAATTGCAGAAATTCCACAGAAAATAGCTGGTGAGCTATGTTAAGTTTCTGTTTATGCCTTTCTGCTTGTTTTGCCAACAAAGGTTGTCAAATGCCATTAGTGGTATGATAAATATGTACATAAACGTGTATTGCACATTCTGTTGAATAGTTAAAATCATACAAAAAAAAATGTAATTCAATTAAGTTTTTGCATTTCATTGTCCTTTACTTTCGTCTCCCTTCACTGTACTTTAAACTGTGCGACTTAACAAAATGCATATAATACATTGTAATCTTCTAAGTCCAAAATAGACAGAGTATTGAATGTGCAACTGTGCTGTTTATACCCAAAACAAACTATCGCTAACCTTCTCTGATTTTTTGATTGTACAGCAGTTTGTAAGCTTGCAGTATGGAATCAACTAATGGACAGAACAATAGTTTCTGCAATATTTGATTCTTCGAGCTACTGTCAGACATTGTTGTAAGTGTTGGACAGTATAAAAGATTACAAAATTTACATAAACAGACATTTAGTGATACTATGCTTTTATTGAAACTAATAAATTAATTACAATTATTAATGTATACTACAAAATAACTTTTATAGTTTAAAAAGTGATGTACTTATATTTAATATTTATCTTTTATGGGTAAGGAAAATATATCCACAACCTTAAAAAATATATCCATGCAGCAAATATTACGACATTATTAAACTATTAAAAATCAAACACGAAATTCATGAAATTGGCATTGATTATTTTGTTGCAACAATGACTTAAAATACGGAACACCAAATAAGGCATTGATCATTTAACAGAAAATATAAATTGTGAGAGGCAGCCGACACTGCGTTCATAATATTTTTGAAAAATTATTTAAAAGATAAATATTTGACAATATTAGTAAAACTACGAGTGCTAATTTTATTAATCTACAATTTTTTGTTCAGAATTATAGTGTTGCGTTTTTGAATACTCGCAAATGGGTTGACTCGTGGGCACCCACTTTCTCGCTGTACCACTTCCACTACACTGTAATTTGGAAGCCACGACTAAAAATAATAAAATGTATAGATAGATGAACACAATTTTTTAATATTTATTATTACAACATAATTTGTATCAAAAAAAACCACCAATCATTATTAATTATTAGAAGTAAAAAATTTTTAAAATGTATACCTAAGAGTTAGATTTTAAGAAAAATCGAACATAATTGAACTTTGTTAAAAAGACATAAATTACAAAATCAATTAGGTAAATTAATACAAATATTTTAAGATTACTTTGTTGAAAACAAATGGTTAATTTAGTTCAAGTTTTATTAAAATTAAATAGATCAATATAAATATATTTAATATTTTGCATATTTGATAAATTAAAATAAATGTACATAGTTTAAAGAATTAACATTGGCGCATGACAGATACAATATAAACCCATAAATATAAAATTTAATTAACAAATTAAATTATAGGTGTTAGACATTTGTGTTGAGAAAACAAGAAAAATCAAATAAAAACAAAAACATTGATCAAAAATTGATTTTGCTTTTGTAAATATTGAACATCTAGTGGGTGTAATGCAATAAAACCAATAATTTAACTTACAAATTTAAAAACACAAATATTTTAAATTAAAACTACTATATTGGTTTAGCGTTAAAGTTTACTTTACCTCACTAAAAATGCAAATTTGATGATTCATGCTTATAGTGCGAATTAGAGAATTTCCAGATAGAAAAAACTGTTTTTCTATTCTATTTATTTTTAGTGAAAATTAATTGATAATGTCTTAAACAATACTAATATTAAACTAAAATTATCACAAATTAAAATTACTTTGTTTTTGAAGGCAGTAGCCACCACATTTCTATTTGGTTCAGCATCGTAAGCTACCGAATCACATCCAAAATGTTCACAGTACTCGTGAACAAATTTTCGTTTTTCATACTTCATCACTTCAAATGAATGACTTCGCGAATTTTGTTTTGACTAAAAACATGATAAAATTGAAAATTATAATTATTTTCTCTTATTATAATAATTACTAAAATACTACTCACTTGTTTGGCATTAGTTACTAATTCAGCAAGTTTCTCATGGACATAATTACAAAATGGAACATCTTTTTTTGCAAAGTCTTTCATGAAGTCAGAATATCGCGGAGTGACATTGGGAGATAAATCAGGATTACGGATTTGGAGGGCGAGGGCTAAGCGACGATTTCTCTCTATTTTAGAACATTCTGAAGTACATTCTAGGCTGAAAACGTGTATGCAGGGATCATATTATTATTACACGATAAGTATATTGATTAGTTCAGTTGAAAACTTTTTTTAAGATGCTCACATTTTGTATGATTTTATGGTTGGCGATGAATCAACAATATTGTCTAAAAGACTCACAGATTGTGCTTTGATCTGTAACCTGTATTCAATTACCTTAGGGTCTGAACACATCCTGGCTTCCGTCAAATTTCCACAAATACAACTTACACTTACCTTAAAAAATTATTGTTAACTACTATTCACACCACAACAAATGAAAGTTTTACCATTGTTTTGCAGGCAATTCGAGGACATGGCCCATCGTGACAAGGTTTTGCACATGCATGTCCACAATCCATTTTTGGCAAGTTGCAAGGTAAGCTGCACGGTCCATCATTGCAAGGCGGTGGATGACATGGTTTAATGCATGAGTGTCGTTTGCAGGATAATGGATTGCCACATGGCATACCACATGACACATTTTTAACATTACACGGTATGGCAAAACGCAGCTAAATATAATGAAAAGATGTATGAAGGATGATTAAGTAAAACAAAATGTGTATCAAAATATTATTTGTATTATAATATTAAAATTACCTCATGAGCACCATAACATAATTTTTCAGTGAGAGTTAAACAAGGAGGACATTCTTCATTGTCATGACAATTATGAGTAGGTACATGATCACATTCGTGCTCTCTTGAACAAGGTAACGTACAGAGTGGACGAGGAGTGCCACATCTGATTGGAGGCAAAACGAAACTGTTTCCACACCGACAGAACAATTCATCATAGCCTATGAAATATAAAAATAAATCAGTGATTAATAGGTTATTAATAATTAATGGTTTAATATTGATCTCTTATATGTACATACAAACTAATCCGTCAAAGTAAAGAAATAAAAACCAACACATTCATTTTTATAATCAAACATACTAAGTTCTCAAAAATGAGTAACTAAAAAGAATTATCTATAACATTTTAAACTAGATAGAATGTTGTTACATTTTTGAGAAAATAATTATTGGCATTTTCTCTAACTTTGTATTAGCTAATATCTGTAGTTATTAATTTTTACTGCACACTTAATGTAGGGCAACTTATTTTGGTTTTGAGGGCCTAGAGGGAGACGACGAGACTCCTGTTTTCATAATAAACAAGTTATTACAAAATTTCTGTCTGTGTTGTTTGTGTACTATTGTACAATAATACCACAGATCAATTTTTATGCTGATATGAAATATAATTTTGTGTACCTAACTAATAAATTACAAATCAACAAAAATTCTTATGAAATGTTTTATAGTAGGTATTTTTGGAAATTAACAATGGACAGTAAAAATGTTTTAACGTAAAATAACAAATACATAAAAAATTTGTGATAGTATCAAAGAATTTTGATTTTACATAAAATAGTTAAAATCATACAATTGAACCTACTTGCTTCATAACACATATTACATCTGCCTGTATGACAAGCGCGGGTGCAACGATGTTGACGACAATTTAATAATCCATTACAAATCCTGTTACATTCATGTTCTTGTGCATTACAACACATTACTGTGCATCTATGTTTTCCACAAGACATCATCTGGAAAAAAAATAAACATTATGTATGCATTATAAGATATTGGGATTTTAATTTGTTTATTACCTTGTTACACTTTTTTTTGCACGTCAATTCATTAGTTACAGAACTGCACTTTATTTCTTTAGATCTATTTCCGCATTTGCACACATATTTGGTTTTAAGTTCACAACGAACGCATGGACCTTCGTGACAGATTTTTCCACAAACGTGAGGATTTTCTTAACATAGTCAAATTGTTTAAATTAACAAGTACAGCAAAAATGCAAACGTACCATTATATAGATACAAATAATGGTTTTACATACCAGGGGGACCACATTCTAGGGGTTTTTCACAACGCTGACCGCATGTTTGAACGGGTTGTAAGCACGATGTTCGGTTGTCTATTTCATCTTGTGTTAATATTCGTTTTCCACAAGGGCAGCTATGGACAGTTAAAGCACTACAAGGTTTGCATGGACCATCATGACATGGTGTCTGACATGTGTGATTTCCACAAGCCAATTGTTTACCACATGATTTTCCGCAACTGTAATATACTACCATGGAATTTTCCGGAGAGCATGGAACCATTCGTTGTGACTGACCACAATAACACACTGTAAAATGTACATAAATTACACAAGAAATAATTAATAACAAAAAATCAAAAAACAAATCAAATAAAATTTGTAAGCAAAAAGTCATACTATATATTGCCTAATTTTGCCGGCCATTGCTGTTTTTATTTTAACAATTTTCGTTTCATAGTTTTTTTAAAAATATTGTAAAAATGTGTATAATTGTGTTATGAGTAGAACAATAAAACTGCTGTACCATGTGCCCCCAATGCAACCATATGTGATGCAATGCTTTGTTTCAAAAATAGTTCTAACAGAAAACAATACTGGGACAAAACCCTTTTCACGAGAGTGTGACTGGAACTTGACCAATTTTTTTTTTCTCTGAAATTTTGTTTATTTCTTGATACTTTTTAGGTTCCAAAAACAAAAAACCTCTAACTTCCAAAAGAAAGAAGTGTTCAAACAACTATTTTCATAAATTATTAAAAAAGTATAATGTATACCTACTCTATGTATACTATGTAATTATATTTGAATTTAGATACATTTTCTAGAAGTTTTTGCTTTATTTTATTTTAATTTGTCAATTTTAGTAGATTTTGTATCACAAACATTTTAAATTTCAGTTTAAGGTCTCAAAACTTCAATACAATCCAAATAACATATTTTCCATAGTTATTTTAACATTATTTGTTTTTGGCAAAATCTCCTCCAACATTGTTTGAATTTTTTTTTAAAGTTTTATTGGAATCAACTAAAAGAGTAAAAACGTTATTAACATTTCAAATAATTTTGATCATTTGAATTAAGAACTTTAAACTTCTCTCATAATTTTTTTGATTTTGTTCAATATAAAACACGTAATTTTCATACTTGAGAGTCAACATGTAAGCTATTACTACAAATAATGTAAGCTTGTAAGCTTCACATAATAATTTTTTATATGCTGTTAAAATATTTTGATAATCAGTTAATATCTTGTTTATTTATTTACTACTTCGTCTTTTTTGTTTTTTTTTTTTTTTGCAATGATCCTTCAAATAAATTTTCCAATTAAAATGTTTACACATCAACAATAAAATAGATAAAATGTCAAAGTTTCAACAAATTTCAATCATTTTTTAAATCTTGAGCCAAATAATAAAATATATAGTAGGTATTTAAATATATTCAACTTGTTGAGTATTTGACTAACTAAACGTCTGAATTTAATCCGTTTATTAACCAACAAAAATAAATTTCAAATACAAAAATAAAATGTACATCATCTTTAAAGTAAACAGTAACAATATTTTTGACACTAGTAATAGCATTGATTATATACATAATCAATGATAATAGTAATAATAATAAAATAGTAGGAATAAATAATAATAATTCATAGTTTAACCACAGAATAAATGAAATTCTGTGGTATAATATCATACAACAATGTATCTAAAAATAAAAAATAAGATGATTTTTGTTGTATTATTAATGTTAACTTCTCAAGATATTAGATATAAAAATATTTAAAAAATTACCTGCAGACATTAAAATGTTGACTGGTGAATTTTCGGTATAATTTGTAGTATAATTTTATACATAAAATACATTTGGAAATTGACATTTTTTTTGGATTTATTTTATAATCTATATTTTGAAGTAATTCGTTACAATCATATTATTAAGTAACTTATAAAACAATTTTAATTAAATATCTAAATAAACTAAAAATCGTAGCAACATTAAAGCCAGAATGAAGAGTTTTTTGAAAAAAACATTGGAAACATAAAAAATAAAAATTTGATAAAACTATTTTGGATTTTGTTTAAATTTTGTATTTTTTTTTACTAAATATGGATGCCAAATTAATTGTGCATAATCAAAATGTGAACGGATTAATGAATAATATAATATTCAATATAACATATCTGTAAATTTGACAAGTGCTATTTAAAAAACCTAATTTTGAAAAAATTTTATTTCTATTAAAAAGTATATGATCGTTAAAAAAGAATTTTGAGTCAAATTTTACTCAAAGATCATGCACAGTAGATACTCTAAATATATTAATATTACCCAAAGAATATTAAAATTTAATAGGCGTTAATTTAAAAAAAAAATTAATGGTAGAATACTTATTTAAGTTTAAATACACAGCGTTTTGTTGGCACCATGTACATTATTCAAATCTATCTGTAATTTAACAGCATTATCTATGCTACTAACATTTTTGCATTATCTTATTTTATTTTATAATAAGAAATAGCATCAAATATATCAGACATAATAACATTGGAGATAAATGATCTCTTTCAGGAACCCCAGATGTAACGTTATTTGTTTGGAAAAATAATTTGTACATTTGATTTAATAAAAACATCAAAATCAGTGACCCACCGATAGCAAGGTTAGGTTTGTCTACTTAGACATTCATCTTGTGGCATAAAGTTGACAATGAATCAGGTTAAAAATATTTTTTATATCTATCAGTGGAAAGTGGTAGAAAAAAACGAAATTTTGTTAGTCACAGTTACTTGAAATTGGAAAATTGAAAGTTCCAGGACCACTTTTGAAAAATTCAGCCAATCAAAGTACCTACATTGCGGCATTGCCAAGTATTGTGTTGTGTATGCCTTGTTCAGAAATTGGCCAAGTGTTAAACAACACAATAAATAAAAGAGCAGTGTTGCTTATAAGAGTATAAGTTAAATGAAGTAATGAACTAATTACTAAAAAATTAGCAGATTTTGCCACATTGTAGATATCACTATTTCGATAAAGCTGACTTTATTGGGAGGGTTCCTGAAATTTTAAAAAGTATTTTTTTACTGTTAGATTTTGTAATGCATTACGCTTACAATTTTCAGTAGATTATAGTTTATTTTTCACTTTTAAATTGATATTAATTCTTAACGCATTCTGGTTTTACATCTTAATATTATAAAATTGAAGATACTAAAAATGGATTATTGTGATAAAAAAATAATTATTCTGTCATCTATACCACCTACGTTTATTTAGCTCATTTTATAACTAATATATTTATTTATAACTGAAATTTAGTATACAACTGATAGTTTTTCTAATAATAAATAAAATTTAAGGTTCCTAACTTTCAAAACTATTATTTCCGTTAATAATTTACAATTGCTTATAAATATAATAATACAAATATTGATTATTAAATTATAGTCAATGATACAACTTTTAACTAAGTCTTCCAAAACAATGTTCTACTCTTCAAAGCAAAGTTGTTACTTTATCCAGTTTCCCACCACCAGACCTCAACATTTCCGGCTTTAACATATTTGGCTCACTTACGCGCATATTCTTATGACAGTATTCCAAATTTCTAGAATACTGAGGATGACGTAATTATTTTTAAGATACTCAATTGGCTAATCTACGATGTAGACTTGTCAGTTTCTATATTGTTGGCTAAACCCAAACTCAAAGTTGAATTTCAAGCAGCTATTAATAGATTTAAATTAAGGTGTCTTCAAATTCCCTTAATAAACCCGCAGCAATGTTATAACCGTGATGAGAAATGACCCAACTGAAGGCTGACCAGTTGGTGTTTAATATATTATACATATTGTATGTGCAGGGCTTGGTTGTGACACATTCTTCCGCATATAGTCATTGAAATATATATACGGATACAAAATAAAGTGTTTTTTATTTTACCATGACAAAAACTACAAGAAATTATTTTCTTTCTAGATGTTGTCAATTTTAATATATCAACTTGCAACAATTTTATTTGTTATAACCATCATTTGAGAGTTTCACGACAATCATAAAAACTATATGGAAATAATTAATACAATTTATTCAAAGGCACAAACAATGAAATAATAAAATTGGAATTTGGCGCTATCTATTAAGCCAATTTAATTTAATAATATTACCATTAATATACAAACATTTATTAATAGTACACATTTTGGTTTAAAAAAATAATGCATTTTCCATATTTGTATTATTTTAATATTAAACAATATGATTATATTAAATCTACACCTAAAATAACTTTAAGTTCACTTATGTATACATAATTTAATCCAAATCCTGCATCAAAATAACAACCATCTTTAATGAGCAACAATAGAAATGAACTTGAGAATTAATAAATATTTTACATATTTTTTCAGTTTGAAATTAATATTCTACCAACTAGACATGTCAAATACACGTTTGAAATAGAAATAAATAATATGAATAATATTGGCACTCGAGTTACAACATGAAATTCATTAACACATTATATTAAAATATATTCACATTATGTTTTAAAATAATCAGTACAAATTTAACAGCATTTAAGTTTTAAAACGAAGAGGAACTTTGATCGCTGGAGAAAAAACATTCTGAACTGTTTACAGAGCTTATACTACTTATACTACTCTGTGAAAAAATATAAGATGAATTTTCTACAGAACTAATCTCAGAACTGGAAGACGTGTTAGTAGAATCATCACTAAGAATATCATTCCGAGAGGAAGAAGAATGGTCATCATCACTTTCCTCTGTTGGCAAAAAGTCCAAATCATTTACACTGTTTTGGTCATCATTTGAATGAGCAGAATCAGGATCGGCAAAAGAACTATGTTCATATTCATCACTGGTGGCATTAATTATTTCATTACTACCATATTCACTATCTGTGCTTTCACTTAGATCAGAACTTGAATTAAATACTACAACTTCACTCATATTAGGTAAACTCTGGAGACTTCTTGCTGTAGGAGGATTTACTGCTGGTTGTGGGCCGGTATTTTCTCGTGGTCCTTGACGAGCTGATGCACGACCATTAGAAGTTGAAAATAATTGATTATGAAACAAATCTATTGCCTGCCTGGACCTCAGAAAATCTTCATTGGTAATGCTGTTATAAGAAAAATTATTTTCATCATCATCATCATCATCTGATGATGATGATTCATCATCAAAAAAATATCGATCCATAAATAGATTATCTTCATCATTGTTTCTAGTAGACAATAATTCTTCTGGATTTAATCCCAACATTATTAATTCTTCTTCAGTCACATGTGATTCAGAATGTGTTTGATTAAATGCTTGACTACGTAAACTTTCAAGATATCGAAATCTTGCCATATGATCATGATCAAAGTTATTCTGGTCAGTGTCTAAAACAAAACAATATAAAAACATTAGTAAATATGATAAAAGAATATTAGTATACTTATGTGTGTTTTATACATTGTTTGCACTTATATACATATACTAAATATATTTATTGAACATATTTATCAGATTATAGAGTTAAAGGCGTTTTTACTCTAACACAGATAATTTTGAATAAGAATTTAATCTTAAGTACTTTATTGCATTAAGTAAAAAATTAAAATTTTTTTTTACTTAATTAATACTTTTAAAAGTATAAAAATAACTGTTTTTATTGCTTAAAATATCCATATAGAGAAATTAATAATAAATGCCAGGTTGAAGGTTTTTGATACCTGAGATTATACTGATTTAATTATAACTCTAATAGATGAATAATAAAAATAATTAATTATTGCTTTAAAAATAATAATTCTATTAATTTCAATACTTAGCAATTAAGTAGCATTTAATATTGAATTGAATTCAAAGTTTAAAAATTAACATACATTTTATTTAAAGGATAACTGACAAAAAACAACTAATGTAACTGAGAAAATTAAAATGGATTTTTAAGTAGAGAAAAATGTTTACATTTATTATAGTATTTTCAATTTTAACTTGCATTATCCCTAAAAAATATATGAATTAATTTAAAAAGTTTATGAGAATCTAAATCAGACACTTTGTATTATGCACAGCAGTTAACAAATTTTAGACAATTTAGCTAAGTCCCCTTTAACAAACTAATACACATTTTTGATCGAGTGTCTTTTATGTAAAAACTGTGTTATCTTGTTTTCACACTCAAGTTTTTAGAAATTTACTGTTTCATGAATTTAAAAAAAAGGTGATTTTCAATTTTGAAACCTTATATAAATTAACAAATTATTAAGCTGCACTCTATTTCAATAGTGTAAAAGTAAATTGTGCACGTAAATTGAAGGACCAAGGTCAAGAACTAAGCCAAGGCTAAAGTAAAACTTTACTTAAAGCCCAAGGTCAATAACTTGGGGGTTTTTTCGGCATACACTTCTACTTGGTTGTCAGTCTACGTGTGCATAATTGGCATTGTTTTTTATGGGACAGAGTAAAGTGTTAAATTATTTTTAGAATATTTTGATAAAAGTTCTCAATTTACTATTTAGTATAAAAATTAAATATAGATTGAATACACTTGCATTATATAATTTCTTGCTATAGCATGTGTGAACATTTTTAAAGTAAAGAATAATTATTACAATCTTGTTAGAAGAGTATTCAATCTAACATTATGGTCAAATTATACTTAACTATTTGAATACATTTCTAAGATTACTCTGTAGACTTTATTGTAATTTCAGCACATAGTTAAATTTACTAACTGTATGCTCAAATAGTAAATTTGGTTATAATATTTGTTTTAAGTTTTTGTGAACTGTTAATACAACCCATGATGCTAAATTTCATATTTTGACTCTTAATAATTTATAACAAGAGTAAAATTCTGTATCAGCCAGAAAATGAGAGTAAGACTGTAAGAACATGCATCATGTTTAACATTTTGAGCTACACTCAGAATCTAAAAAAAATTTCAAATAAAAATTAAGGATAAAAATCATAAGCATGTTTTGCTGATCTTTTATAAAGGATATATTCAACTTTTATTTGTTTTTATTAGTTTACAATCAACCATCAAACACAAGTTTAGGTTCTATTATAAATTAATAATTTTTTTTTAGAAATTCATGGGCTTATTTTTCATTTAAATAAATTTTGTCATTTTAGTTTTCTGGGAAGTAGGCTATTTATGTTTAATTTAAAATTTCTATTGTAAATATAATAATAAGGTAAGGTCGTAATAGCAATAAACTATTAACTTTAAAAATAATATATATATATATATTATATAATATACCTATAACACAATACATTTTTTTAAACAAATTGTAATGCCCTGAGTATTTGAACAATAAATAAGACCAGTTTTGACCATAGGTCATTATCAGGTTACATGAAATAAAATATAAAAATTAAAACAAAATAATATCAACATTAATAAATAAAGTATATATATTTATAGTAAGAAAAAAATTGAGACGTAGATGTATAGCTACTATAAATTATGTATTATTGTTTTATACTTATAAACTTTAATATTGATACTATACATATTATTGTAGATTCTGTAATGGGCCAGAAATCTATGTGAACACAAGGCTAGATCATACTAGCTATTTTTCAGTAACGCAAGTTATATTTTTATTACAATAGGTAGTATATCTACTTTTTCAAAATTTTCAATATCAAGTTGAATACAATTTTTTTTTTTAATAATTAACTAACTATTTTATAATGTTGTCAAAATATTGAATAAATATACCTTACATATTGATATAAGGCTATAGTTTAATGTTTTAATAAGTAAGTAAATACAGAAGGCTATAATTTGTTGGAAAATATTTAATTTGAACTATAATAGATAATAAAACTCTTTAAAACATTTTCATTTTATTAAATAAAAAATTGTCATTTTAGATATTTTAAATTAGATTAACAACACAGTGAATCAATGATTTTCAAAATAGTTGGTCACCAGAATATACTTATATTTCTATAACCATTTAAATAATAACATTTATGTCAAGTTTTAACGCAATCAGATTAATTATTTTCATTTAACTTTTTTAATAGTAATTAAAAACTAAAAATTACCTAAATGATCACAAATTGTTTAAATTGGTAAAATGTAAGTCTGCTTTATGTTTTAACTTATTTAGAATATTATATTTTTGAGCTTAAAGATCACTGAAAAATTTGGTATTTTGTTTTTATTTAATTGTATTAAAATGTTTTGGAAAATTTCTAGGCAAAATTTATTAGTTACATGTGATAGTATAAGTGATATAGTTTAGAAAATAATGTATGTTAAGTTTTAAAAATTGAACATAAAGTATAAAACAAAATTTATTATTGAAAATCAACAACTTCATTAATATATATTAACTATTATTAGTTTGTTAGATAGAAGTTAGATGATTTGTATAAAAAAAACCAACCATGTGAAAACATTTATACCAAAACTAAAAATTTAACTATAAAGTTAAACTTTTACTATTTGAAGTTAAACTTGAATCTAAGTTTTTTGTTAATATAGAAGATTAAGGACAATTGAAACAGAAAACTGCAGGTTTTTTCCTTATAATTAAACTCACTCATAATGTGTTGGTTCTAACTTTGTATGTGTGTTAGTTTTTACACTTCAATGTTGTACAAAAATTTCAAATTATATAAAGCAATTTTAGAAATTATAATTAAGAACTTTAAAAGGAGATGATTTAAATATTTTGGATTTGAACTAAAAAAATATCAAAATTAAAAAAAAAGTCTGGATCACTCAAGGTTGTGTGGGTTGTTTGATGGAGTAGCAACTACGCTTTGGGTGGGGGTCACTGGCTTGGAAATTGTAGTTTAAACATATTATTTAATATATGAAAGCAATGATAAATCATTGTCTTTGAAAAAATGATTCTGAGTGTGCTCAATTATCTAGTTAGCATTGTGGTGAATACTAACTAATTTAAATAATGTGTGAAAATTTAAATCCATATGGGCCATTATTTGAAGAGTTATTATAATCAAAGTAACAGTTTTACAATACTTTTTAAACACTCTTTCAGAATCTATAAGGCAGATTTTTATGATTTTATTTTATTCAGATAGCAAATATTATGGTGACAATAGATTTTCTAAAATTTTTAGTAGCATTTGTATCTACATGTTGCCTTCCTTGTATCTAAGTTTCATAAGTTTTTGTAGAAAAATAAAATTTTATTGAACATAAATTTTTGAATATTTTTTAGTTCTATACTTAGCTCAGATTTTCGATATCACTTGAAACTTGAACCAAACCTGTATCTAACCTATTGTAATATTGTACATAGGTTTTAGCTAGTTCTGATTATTATTCTGGATAATATGGACAAAAAACTTAATCAATTATGACAAAAAACAGTTAGCCATAATTGTTTATGTTTTATGTTTTAAATTACATGTTGTTTCTTTATTAAAACTTTTCTAATTTTGAACTCTCAAATTTAAGTACCAGCTCAGTCCATTGACCTTTCAGTAAAGTTGCTACTGACTTTAAAAATCGGAGCATTTTTTTTACACCCTAAAAAAGGTGTTCACAAAAACAAAAAAAGAACATCATTGTAAAAATAATACTTTAATCTTGAATCTAAAAAAAATCATCCACCGCTAATAAATATTTTTAAGGGCACCATTATAAATAATGATTACCTAGTTCAATTCTAATACCCCAAAAAAATTGACGCTCAGAATTTATAAACTAATGACTATTACCTGTCATTGTAGCAATTTTTAAAATTTTAATTTATATTTCTTAAAATGTGGAAAGCCACAGGTGTTACGGGGAATATTTGTGTATCTTTTAAAAATTATAATAATGTATAAAAGTGTTTAATTTACATCAATGAAAAACACAATTTTAACTGTAAGTGAAATAACAAACAGATCATTTGAAATAGATAATTATTAAGAATTTAACTATGATAATTTAATGACAATACTCAGTTAACAAAACCTTAAATTATCTTATAGTTATCTAGAAGAATCTTGAGAGTATTGTAATAAAGGTAGATTAAATACAAAATTATCTAGATAAATTTATAAAACCCATTTTACAATTTAATGTAAAGATACAAAACTTAAACTGAAAGGAATTAAGTAAAATCGCCTTAAACACTCACTTACAATGTACATTAATTTCTAGCATTACTTACCATTAACATGGTAACACATGTTGACACTCAGCAAACTTAGAAGTTCTTAAGTTAATTAATACTTAAATAATGAGATATTTTAACATAACAACACATTTTAGTTATTAAAAATAAAATATTCAAAAAAATAGCTGGGATCATTCTAGGTCCCGTGGGTAGTTTAACGGAATAGCAACTACGCTCTGGGTGGGTCACTGGTTTGGAAGTTGTGGTTCAGACACATTAATTAATATCTAAAAGCAATGATAAATCACTGTCTTCAAAAATACGATTCTGAAAGAGCTCAGTTGTCTAGTATACTGTAGTATGTTGTAAAATTTTTGAGAATTTCAAAGTTGTACTATACTTGGCTCAAAATTTATAGAAATCATTTGAAACTATCAAACATCAAACATGTATCTTACCTATTTTAATAATATGTAAAAGTTTCAGCTTGCTCCGATTATTATTTTGGGTGTCAAGTCCAAAAAAACTAAATTGATATGTAAAAAACACGCTTGCCATGAAGTTTCTATTACGTTTTAAAGCTGTAAATTTTTCAATTTTGAACTTGAGACCCCTCAAAGCACAATCTGAGTTTATAGACATTTCATTAGAGGTACTGACTTTAAAAATTAGATCATTTCTTATACCTTATTTATACCTTATACCCTATTTCTTATACCTTCTTATACCTTATACCTTTAAAGTTGTTACACAGAAAAAAAAAACATTGTTAAAACAATACATTCTTTGCTCATACTCAGAATCTAACATAAACAGTATTTATAAAAATTAAAGAATACTAATAATAAAAATATAAATATGTGTATAAATGGGTATACAATTTAAATCCATTACTATACATTTTGTAGTTAATTTTAAAAAATATCCAGTTTTGTAAGTATAAAACTGTTAACACTAAACATGATAAATACAATATTCAAAAATTATAACTGTAATTAAGTTTGGATTAAGGTTTGAATTTCAAAGAAGAAACAACAAAAATAGATTTTGCTAAATAAGTAAAAACAGGAACTGAGTAAATTCTAATATAATTTAAAAGTTTTTTTTGAGATCTAACTGATTTTCCAACATTGATGCCTCATTTTTTTTTTCTCTGCTCTATAATCATGTTTTGAATAATTCATACTACACTTGATAAATTGAATACATTTTAATTTTTATATGTATATATATTTTAAATATTGGTACAATAAAAATGTTGACATTTTCTTTTTTACTAGTTTTTAACTACCTATTCAATTAAACTAATAATTCAGCTAACCAATGCATATTTGTACTTAAATAAGCAAAAATGCATCATTTTATTCTGTTTTGATTAGCTATATTTTTCACATTATCAAGAATGTCTATAGTTTTTAATTATTTGTTAATTATTGTTTCTCAGTGTCCCAAAAAGTGTACTCACCACTAAATAATTATATGCTACTCCTTATAGTAAACGTTTCAAAAAAACTAAAAAATTATTTGATCATGACTACCAGCATAAACTATATCAACACATAAAAAATAATCACATAATCTAAAAGATATACAATTATTTATATAATGTACATTATAGATAAAAGTTAAAAAAAATCCTCAAAACTAGTAAATGATATAAGTAGATATAATTAGTACAATTGATAGAATGAAGTAAAGTACGAACTTGCATTAAATTTTTTTCTGTAGTCTGGTTTAATTTTTTGGAAGTGTAAACCGATATCATTTTTTCATTTGTAGTAATTATTAAGTTAAGTATTAAATAAAGCCATTAAAATTAGTGAGTAAAATATAAACGTCGTTAAATATGTAATTATATACCTATACCTAAATTTCTGATGACTTTATAGCAAAAAATTTTTTTAGGCCCGCGGTAAAAAAAGTTTGGCCACCACTGGTCTAGACAATCAGAAAAAAATAAACTTAATAATTAGGCTAAAACTTAATGTTGTAAATGTATTTCATTGCAGAAACACCATAACTGCAAAGGGTAAGAGTTTAAATTTACCCCCTTATCTTCAACATTGGTGAGTATATATTTGATGCTGTGTATAGAACCTTCCTCTACTTCCAGGAATGAAAATTTTTTTTTAAGAAAATTACAAAGTTTTTATTAATTTCTTGAAAGTTTAAATTTCTGTACTCAAGTTGTTTCTATAATAAGTGATAATAATTATTATTATGTATACTTATAATTATAGAAGCTAATATAGCATTGACTTAAGGCATATCACATATAGCTTTATTAAATTGACTGAAAAATAGAAAGTCAAAGTATAATACATGCACGAGCTCTGAATTTAAGGGTTTATAAAGAAAATAGTTTAAGTGCAACATCCATATTAATAAATTACTGCAACATTGTTTGTATTATAGTCAATTAATAATACATAAATATAAATTGGTAATTAGTAATAAACCTTTTTAGTCCTGAGGAATTTGAATTTTGAGACGTTTTCAGAATATTTCCAGAATTTTTTTTTTTTTTTTATTAAAATCCTCACATGTTTTTCTAAATAAATGTTCGGTCATCATAAATTTACTTACAATAGTTAAAACCTAACAATGTTTTCAAAGCATTCTAAGGATGGGTAAAACATAGTGTACTCTAGGACTAAAATGGTTAGAAAAAAAACCATTAAACGTCATTAATTATCAAATCACTAGTAATACAATTATTATGATAGTAATAGTAGTATTTAAAAAACTAATTTACATATTCTTTGACAGATTTTAAATCAGTTAATAATATTACTTACTTTGTGGAGTGTGCATCTTGCAATCTTCACAACTACCAACATGACATGGTTTTTCGCACACATGGTTTTTGCAGGCTAGTTCTTTAGAACATATATTTTGACACACAATAGGATCCAACTGTCCACAATGAGCATAAACACTAGTTTTTCCACAACCACATTTTCTGTAAATGTTTGATTAAAAAGGCAAATTAATAAAATAAAATAAAAAAAAAACGGCAAAATCAAAGTTTATAAAATGACAACCTTTTAACTTGCACAACACATGGTGGACAAGGACCAGGGTGACACAGCAGTGTACACTTATGATGACAATCATTATACTGTGCATTAGCATTGTTTTTAACAAGTCCACAAACTTGTCCACAAGAATGTGGAATATCGACATTGTTGGAAAATGGATTTGCTAATGAACCACAAAAACAAACATAAGATGGTTTACCAGTATTCTCATTTTGACAATGTGGACACCTCCATTTCAAATCTTAACAAAACAATGTAAAATATTAGTAGTAACATGGATCTAACTTTTTTAATAAATTCAATTAGATTATAATACTAATTCAATGTTTTAAAATATTAAAAAATTCAGAAAGTATAATACACTAACATTTAATTTCTATAATTATTTGTAGTTAGATCAAGAAAATAAGAATTGGAAGAAAAAATGTTCAAATTTCCGTTTTAAAATTTAAAAGTAATTATTTAACTAAATAAACAGATGCTTATATTAATTAGTACTAAAACTTAATAAGGCGTTTAAATAAATTTATATAGGTTTTTCTAATTGAATTTAATGTACCTATTAATTATTATACCATTGATTAATTATAGGTATACATATATATGTATATTAAATCAATGGTTATACTTACTACGATGAGATTTAATGAACCAAACCATTATACATTTCAAATGCATAATCTGAAAACAATTACGACAGTTCCAGATAGGTTCTACATTTTTAGTCATTTCATAGCATATAGCACAGTCAACTTTTGCAGAGTTCAAAAGACTGATAAGCGAATCTCTTTGGCCTATAAAAGATGAATGATCTGGCAGAGTAGAATTATTAGAGTTATTGCCATTCCTAAAACATTACATTAAATGTTATTTTAAGTTTATATTAGTATTATTGTTTATACTCACGAATTACTAGTTGAAGCACCAGCATTTTCATTTAAATTTGTAGGCCAAGGAAGTTGTATTTCATTAATAGCTTCAAACAAATAATTAATTATAATTACTATTTAATACAGTAAATATGAAAATAAAATTAATTCATGAATACCCGAGTTACTTAAGTTATATAGAAAATTAATTAGTAATTAAAGTACTCAGTTAAGAACTAACCACAAAGCTTATTGTAGCCACTAACAGATGACTGTGACACATTGACATTTGCTGATAATTCTCACTATTGTTGCAGATTAAAAAATAAACACTGCTTGTCAATGTGCCAAGCTGCAGTTTTTCAATAGTGGTTCATTCAATAGCACAAAAAAAAAAAAAAATTACTGTAGTCAAAACTATTAGAAACAGTTTGGTAAAAATCTGATAAAAAAAAAAATTTAAAAGAGATATGTAGAGATATATATTTTACACTAATTATTGTTTGTGCATATAAGCATAGAAGTATCAAAATTTCAAAATAACATTTAGATTTTTTTAATATTAAAAATAATAGTAAAAATTTCCATTTTTTAAGACGTGCCTGTTTTACACAGATATATAACTGTGTTTTATAACACATAGTTTTTTTAAATCGAATATTAAACCCATAAAAAACAATACTTGTAACAAAATACCAAGTGTCGCAATGCAGTTCTTCTACCGTAAAAAGTTGTAAGATCCATGTAATACCAAATCGGTTATTAATTTATTCAGTCCCTACTTAAGGGACCTTCTGTCTTAAGTTGTTATGTAATTAGCTATCCTAACAACATCTTATAGTGACCATATCAATATCTATTTTAAGTCTTATGTTTTAAAAAGATAAATTGACTTGGCCATTGCACTAAACAATTTAATTTAATACAGGTAATATGTATTACTTGTATTTACATTGTGTCTTCATGCAATGGCCAAGTCAATTTTTTTTGCCTTGAGAGTTTTGATGATTGGTTAGTTAGTGAATGACAATTTACCTAAGCACGTGCCGCGCTCGCTTGCACCTATTTATCTATCTTATGGTGTACCTAGAAAACTAGATCAAAATTGAAAAATATTTTAGTTTTTGCTTGATTTATACACTAAACACTAATTGTATTCTAAATTTGAAGCTTCTATGTCTGCTAGAAGTACCTTAGAGTTTTGATGATCGGTCAGTGAGTGAGTGACAAAATTAAAAACTTTGACTAGTCATAATTCTTAAACTACTGGTTCAAATTTAATGAAATTTGAAGTACACCATGTTTATACAATGTTTGCTTGGCTACTGAAAATTCAGGTTTTTATTTTTATCTACAACAAAGTTATGGGGGGTCAAAAATGGCCTGAACTGCTTTGAGAAAAGGATGGTAAGGTCGTGCCGCTTGACTTGGCAGATAAAAACTTAACACTTAAGAACAATCCTGGTTCCACTAACGTGTTTATAAAAACACGTCTATTAGGTAGAAAAAGAATTTGAAAATATAACTTTGGAGGTTGGTAAATAACTGTTTTAAACAAACTTGTACATGTATAAAATAGGGAATTACGAAAAGCCCAGCTCAGTGACATCACGTGTTTTTTTACTTCCAATAACTCATTAAATAATGCAAGTAGCAATGTTAAACATACACCATTCTTCTTAGAATTGAATATTCTTTCTAACAAAAAAACTCTTTTAAAGTTTTGTGCCCTTTTAAGATTTATGTCACCAAATATCAGAAATTAAAAGTTAAAATTGTAGCATTAGTGAGTATGCACAGGTATAAATCTAAAAAAAAAAATTCTCAAAAAATGTCTACTATTTTGCACGACAGGCAGTGCTCATCTTTTAGGTCTATGAGTCGACTATAATTACCATTTTATCAGCATAAATAAAAATGTATGAAGTTTATAATTAATCAAGTTGTCAATAACAAATACAATATTGAATATTTACCTGATGGTACAAATTCAGGAGCATATGGCGATAAAGTAGAAGAAACAGATTCTCTGTTTGAGTTATCATTTTCTCTATTGGAATTTTGATTTCGATTGTTTGAATTTTGATTTCGATTATTTCTTTTACGACTACTTGTTCGAGGCATTCTTCAAAATCTATTATAACCTAAAAAAAAAAAAAAAAAAAAAACACAATCATAAGTACCTAGTTATAGTGTTACATACACTACATTATCACTCAATGACATTACTAACTATAACAAGGATAAATACATAGTTACCAAAAAACAATATTAAAATAAAAACTAAAACATTAACTACTAGGCTGCATTGGACAACAGATATCAAAGTATATTTTTTAAGTACATATTTGTATGTAACAACTCAAGCACCAATCAACATAAACATAGCAACAAAAAAATTAGTTAGACTGCACATATATATATTACAAGTAAAATTACAAATACTGGTAAATCGTAGAATTTACAGGTCAACCCTAGGTTTTACAGATTGTTTTCAGTAAATGTCAATTTCTCAAAAATTAACTGAAGAACTTGGGTAACAATTCATAACAAATTACCAATAAATAATTATGGTAATTTGCACATTTATAATTGATAAACAAGTAATCAAAAGTCTAAGGATTCACTAGTATTTGCACTATTACAGTGCCATGATTATATAAAGTATGTACTAAGTAAGAGCGCACCGGGCGGCGCACAAAAACCAGTCAAACATTGCACATGACAAAGAGCACTAACGCAGCGCGTTCCAGCGGCAGCGAGTACACGGTTCACTAACGGCGACCAATGATAGAACGAATAACTCGGGCCGGGCGGGTTTAGACATTGCACCGTGATTCATTTGGATGTGCCAACGTGGTGCACTTTTATTTGGTACAGGCTATACCTAATAAGTAATATAAGATATAGGTACGGTAGGATCTACTAAGAGGTAACCTTAGAGATAACAAACACTATCTAAATATTTTGGCTGGATGACTTTAGATTGAAATGGAGTTTTTAGAAGGTAAAAAAGAATACCAAAATACCTAGGTATTGCTTAGGTTATACTTTTTGGGAAAATTATAAATGTTTAGGTCTTCTTCAGTACACCTAGTCCAGTCAAAGTAGACGAAAATCCTACAATTAGAACCAATATCTGGTAAGCTGAATTTTGATATACAATCAGTCTATGACTTACTGATTGCCACATTCAGTCACCTGACATACTCTTAGCATAGCTCTTTTTTTTTTGTGGTGGTGCATACCGCCTTTGCTTTTTTTACTAAAGCTTGTGAACTTTTGGACAAAAAACCATAAGTATAGAAAAACAATTATAAACCATAAAATTTTTAATAAGAACGTGTCATTTTGCATATACAATAGAACAGTATACTATACGTATATAACTATGCTATATATGAGAGTTTACACACTATATTTTATAAGGTTATATCTATATTGATATCTATTTATGTATTATGCATCTCAGTTTCTAATTTTGTTATTCTTATGTCATCATCATGCTGTATATGAAAGTTCACATACTATGTATTATTTTTACTTTGCTTACGCTTATAATATTGTACAGCAGTCACCGGCAACCCGCGGTCCTAGGAACTTTTTTCTGTAGCCCTCTAAATATATTTCATGGTGTTTAAAATTCGGTACAAAAGGCGGCATCCGATTAGGCGTAATCGCGTATTTGGGGGAAACTGCGCTACCGCGATATTCAGTATTTATCACGGAAAAGTTTCAATCATCAATTTCAACAAATACGTATCTAGTTATGGCCTTAGTTAGTGCAGTTCGTTTCGAATCGTTACAACGTGGACATCGTACAAAAATCGTGAAGTTTAAATTTTAACTGCTTGAGTGTTTTATGATTATCAATTCAATGTCAAAAAAACGTAAAATTTGTTGTTAACATTGTACACTTAACGAATCATGGACGGATCTATATTTTTTTTATCGAAAATAAAAGTAAACTGTTGTGAAAACTATGGCCCGTGTAAGTAAAAAGGTTGCCGACCCCTGTTGTACAGGACTAAATAATTGTTTGTATATAGCATAAGCATAAAAAAAATAAAATAAAGTTATTAGGAATACAGAAAAGACTAACGATGTGTAGTATGTATTGGGAAGGCTTGAACCTTTGGATTACCCAACTGAACACGTACAACACCTACTTACCCATCTATACGTCCGAAAATTGTTTTGTAGTAAATGCCGTAATGGCGGCGGTCCTTACGCGTTCGCAAGGGAGAACGCGCGTCATCAGTGGCGTGCGGGGGCGCGTGCGGGTGGCGGCAGCCGCCAGTGGAGAGTCTCAGGATCGCGTGAGGGTGGCGGGGGAGGGGGGTAGCCAAACAACGTGGTAAATTGGTAAAGGGAAAAACAAAACAACAACTAATAAATAACAATGATAAATGTCGTATGCACCGAGCCAAAGGTGGATCGCAACATTTTCGGTGCAACAAACGAACGGACACGGACGCGCGACAAAAAAATATTATTCGTTGTACACTTATGCCTACATAAGTTACATAAAACTGAAAACTGAAGTCAGTACGCCATTTTACCACACTCACCGGGCAACGGGCCGACCGGCCGCGAACACTGAACAGCGATGATCGTAAAAACCGTCGAAACGTCGATGTTTGCTCGTACCACGGGAACGAAGTGCGAACTCAAATGGCGCCGGTCGCCGCCGGATCAGAATTCTGAGCGGATGACACACACGGCGTTCGCCTACCCAAGCCGGTTAGGTCAGGGAACGGGAAGACGACGGAGCCAAACAACAGTTTGTTGTAAAATGAATGGAATATGGAAGAAATTGTTGCTATCATCAAAAATCAACTGCCGCAGTGTCGCGATCTACGGCGTTCCGATCCGCCGCGTTCGTGTCGTGTTGTCACAGCAGCTGTGCTGCTGCTGTCTACCACCAGCAGGATGTTTCGTGTCGCGGGCACCGTAGCAGTGGATGCACTGATCGATATTGTGCTCGCGTCCCGCCCGCTTTTTTTTACAGAACAATGGTTTCTATTATACTACTTTAAAATCCGTATTATCAAATGTTTAATGATTAATAAATAATAGTAATAATACTTGTCATCAATTTCATAAAAACTATTCAAACTTATAGTGATCACGTATCACCATGGATATCATATTATATATTATAAACAATTCTCGTAAAGTAAAAAAAAAAATTGTTTATACTACGTCAACACAAACTTATTGACATTTCAAACTTTTTGCCGTAAAATTCTTAATTTTTTTTGGTTTTTTGGGTATAACTCAAAAAGTAAGCGAAATTTAAATAGTGGTACCAATGTAGCACCGCAGTTTAAAGACCTATCAGAAAAGTTCTGATTTTAAAAATCGGAACATTCCTTTTACCCGAAAAAGTGTTCACAAAAAAAAAAAAACTTATTGTAAAAACAATACATTCTTCGCTGCTCTCATAATCTTGTTGTCCAATCTTTAATGTACAGTTATAATTCATTGTTTAATAGTTATTTTTATAAAATATTCAAATTATATTATGTGAGATATTAAAATTTAAGATTAATGCGCAAAAACTGAAATCCATTGTTAGAAACATATAGTAGGTATACTAGCTATACGTTTATTAGTCTAATATAACAATTTTTATTCATTTTACTCATTTTACAAAATGTAAATTTTAGTGTCGGTAATAATAATTTCTAGTTAAATACCCGGTATGCAATTTGTTGGCATACTAAGTAAATGTTAGTAAGTTTTGCAGGTTTTTTGTTATTATTACAGTTGTCAGTTACAAAATTGTGTCTAATACGTTGTTTCAAACAACTTTATTCGACTGTTTGACTATAATTTTAATTTTAATCACTCTTTCTTAAATATTGTGAAATGTTTCGTTCTACTTCTATATACTAAAACGTCATTAACCGGCCGTGCAGTCCAAAAACATTTTTATTTCAATACTATTTATTTAGAGTTATAAATTATAA
This sequence comes from Hormaphis cornu, assembly GCA_017140985.1. Lineage (NCBI taxonomy): Eukaryota > Metazoa > Arthropoda > Insecta > Hemiptera > Hormaphididae > Hormaphis > Hormaphis cornu. The sequence continues at coordinate 17,364,779 of CM029357.1, forward strand.
GTTTTATTATACGACGTAATTATGTGGGTATCCCTCTACAAGTACATCCTAAAAAATATTTTCTGAAAAAAATAAACTGCGGTATAAAACTTGCGGTGCTAAGCGTTTTAGGCACCTATTATATGTGCCTAAATGTTGAAATTTGTAACAGACTTGTATCTTATCGATTTTAATATTATGTAAAAGCTTATTACGCTCGTTATTGTGGAAGTTATGGCTAAAAAATGTATAAATCGATTTTGTCAAAAACACGTTTGCTGTAATTTTAAACGTTTTCTCCTTAATTTTTGCTTGGTTTTCTCGTTGCGACACGTTTTAACGACCCGCGATGTGGAAAAAAAAAAAAACACACAATACGTGAACGCCGACACATTCTTCGTTACACTCAGAATCTAAAAATCGAAACGTGTGAGATTATGATAGCGATCCGCGGGCGACGCCAATTACTATTCGTATACCTGGTACCAAAGGAGAACGCACGGGCCGCCCGACGAAAATTGGTTTGTTCTGCGCAAGTCGCACCCACTACCGGCCGATGTCCGTAATCGATTCGTCGATTTGAACGGTCGTACGTCACTAGAGCACGGATTTGCATTTTGATTGGCTCCGCCGTCAGTCTACGTGCGCGGATTCCGTGCGTTCTCTCATCGAACAGAGTATAGTAAAGCATAGGCCCCCCCCCGTAGCCGCTGCAAATAATACTATTGTACGTTATAACAATGTAGCCGTGGCCACACTGTAATCCGAATCGAGTACGTGTATTCCGTGTAGGACGTGTTCATCGCGTGCGTCCGCCGTCCTACAAACGTGCGTGCGTGTGTATGTGTGCGTGCGTGCGTGCGTGCGTGCGTGTGTGTGTGTGTGTGCGTGGGGTGGGTGTTGGTGCGTGCGTCTTGTGTTGTGAGCCGTATCCGTGTGTGCGGTGCGCGTCTCTCGCAGTTCGCGTCCCAGTGGTGTCAATTTCGATTTTTATTATTTTATAGTTTTTCTTTTCCTGCGCGAAATTGGAGAATAAAAATAAAAAACCTCGATATTGTCAGTCTAAAAACGCGCGTACATCGATCAACGTGCACCGCAGCGACTGTCAATCGTCTCTCCGAATCGTTTCTATTGATCGTTTGCCGTTTATGCACCCGTTCTGATAACGACATCTCGTCGTCGTCGACACCGTAGTAAGTACGCGTTGTCGACGGGCGGCTGTCCCGTGCGGATTTACGGTCCGTTCGCATCGTCCTTGAGCCGGGAGAATATGGGTCGCAAGAAGAAGAAGCAGTCCAAGCCGTGGTGCTGGTATCCTTTTTTCCGAACACTTTTTTTTTTTTTTTTTGGTCGGTTTTTCAAAAAAACGGTTGGAAAAGTGCGAAAAATCCCGCAAAGGTTTCGTCGCAATGTCGTCGTTCGCTTGTGACGCATTACGACAGTACCTACTCGACACATAGATATAAACTATTATGTATCATTGTGTAGGTATGGTTTCTCTTGTTATTGATTTTGTAATACCCATCTATAATGTCAGCAACGCTCGAATTGTGTTGGAACGGAGTACCCATTAGTTTTTATAAAGTTGTTAACCCCTTCAAATTAGCTTCCCCTTGTATGGTACGGTATAGGGAAATTGGTTTGTAACTATTTCCTCGACAGCGTCCTATTGTTTTTTTTCAATTTGAGTACCTAGGTACTGAAAGTCAGTATTGAAATATTCTTTTACCTACCTACCTACCTACCTAGTACCTATGTAGTTTTATGTTGTACAACGTAATATTATTGTGTCGTTTGTTCTCAAAATAATTGTTGTGTGTTTGCCAATTATTTGCTTGTCACCTTGGATAATTGTTTTCAAACGCACCTTGTTTACCGTTAGTTTTAAAATACATACAAGTTCTACTAGGTAGGTAGTGCGAAATGATTTTGTAAAGTATTTTAGACACATAGGTACCACGTAGATAGTTATCCAAATAATTGAAGATACGTTTGAAAAACGATTTCAAAGTACCTAGAACTAGATGATGACCTTGTTTAATGTTGAAAAAATTAAAACATCTGTTGATTTTGATTAGGTACTACATTTTAGTAAGTGAAGTTACTATCCTACCTAGTTGGGATGCTTATTTCCGTAATAATTTTGATTTTTTTAAAAAATACATAGTAATTATTGTAAGTAAAATCAATGGTTTAGATGAACACCGTTTACATACTTGCACTGACTGTAGTCACTTACGCCAGTGTTGTGTAGTTGTGGAAGTAGTTACAAAAAAGATTTGAAGTGAGCTAGGTACTCTGATGTTTGCTGATAATATAGTTTCGGTTGGGGAAAATCCTGAAAAAAGTTTACAATACGCTGGATGAGTGGGGCTAAGCGCTTGTAAAAAAAGTATTGAAAATGAATAGAAGAAAAACTGTACAACTACCTATACTGAGTCCTATGTAGAGTATAGTTTTGAAGAAAGAGACTTTGAAATTGACGATACAAGAAGAGTAATGACGATCAGCGGTGACGTAATAGAATGTCCTTTAAGTATCTAGAATCCCTTGTACAAACGTTAATAAATAAACGTTTTAATAAAAGTTAGTATTGGTGGTTGCATCAATAGTGGACAAGATGAGGGAAAATAGACCGAGATAGATTGGGCATAAAAATAGAGAGAAAACTGATGCAGTAAAGGCGGTTATAAAAATGAATATTAAAGAAAAAGGTAGAAGCGGTAAAGGAAGACCAAAGATGAGATAAATAATGATATGAAGCCTGTTAGTTTGTGTATAGGAGTTGTAAATGATCGCAAAAAGTGGGTTGGTATAGGGCCATATTAAAGTATTGTGTGAAAATGTATATTCTAACTTATGAAAATATTTTTACTGTTGAAGTACAAATACCATATTGTAGGTATACTTATAAATAAATTGTATTTTTCCTTAATTAACTGTAAAGGTATTGTAATCGTGAATTCGACGATGAAAAAATTTTAATTCAACATCAAAAAGCCAAACACTTTAAGTGCCATATATGTCATAAGAAACTTTACACCGGACCAGGGTTATCAATCCATTGTATGCAGGTTAGTACATATTTTTTAAAATTTTCATTTTTTTTTTTATACTTAAAAATTTGGCATTGGCTTCAATATTCAACTCTAAATTTTTGAAAGTAGTTAGATACCCAAAACTTAATTATTTTGTAAACGTTGTACCTACAAGTTAACAAAATTTATGTTTTGCATAATATTTGCACATTGCACCTCTTGACATTATGTTTATGTGTCATTTTCTATTATATCTACTTCAATTAAGGTATTTAACTTGTTGCTAGTGTTGTCAAATCATTTTGATGTGTTATAAGTATGTACTTACAGCCATAATAAGTATATAAAATTGTTTACTTTTAGTTTGACAAGCAAATAAAATTTTTAAATTGTAAATAATACCTTAAAATAATAAAAATAAAAATATCCACCATTCTTTTTTTGAATTTTGACATTGTTTTTTAGACTAGAGAAATATCATTCTTAAGATATTATGTAGCTGAATAATTTGTATCAGTTTATGATTATTAGGTAAAAGCACTTGGCGTGTACCTATCTGTTTAAAATAAATGATAATACAATAATCATTAATAATAATAATTTTGAAAATAATACTTACCAATAAACTGATTATATTGGTTGTAGACCAATATTTTATTATATTTTATTTAGTAGTTACTAGTTGTGGTGTATTTTTTTTTTTTTTTTTGGGATGGACTATCTAATTATTGAAAAATTTCAGTTTCCATTAATTTACACATTAATAGTGTTAAATAAGGAAAATAAAAAGATAACCTAATACAACTAAGGTTCCCCCTTTCCCCTCTTTTTTTAAATTTATGGTAGGTAGCAAAAAGGTCTTGATACACAATCCTGGAAAACAATAGATTTTTATAAACCTGGTAGAGTAAGTTATACCTTAGGTTAGGTTATACGTAGGTCATACCTCTTCCATATACTAATGTCCGTGTTGAAATTAATGCATTACCTCATTCTTTGTTAAAGTTTGTTAAAAATTTATAAATAGATCAATAAATTTATCTCCATGTATAACTTAAAATAAATATAAATAAAACATTATATTTTTAATAAGTGTCCTTTCTTAAATAACTAATACATAGGTACTTTTTATACTTATAAAACAAGTAATTCTCTGATAAATTACTGTAAAATTATTTGAGTACCCGAATACTTTATGATAAATTGTTTTTAGCCGGCGCACCAAAAAATACTACTGATTTTAAATACAAGTTCTAATTTATGTGAAATCTTGGGAAGCTCCATCATCCTCTCCACTTGAATACGTCACTGCGTAGCACAACTACTTCTTTAAATACTGATTAGATGCAAGTTTTAACTGGATACCTAACATTAAAAATTAAACACTTTTAGTGCCCAACACATTCCTGAAATTAAGAATAGTGGTTAGTAATTAAAACATAAAAAATGAGAAAATAATATTCATCATACCTAATATTTTAAAATCTTAAAAGTTTAAAATAAAACATAAAGTGATTAGAGTTTAGTTTGAAGTAAAGTCTTAAAATTTTACTGAAATTAATATTTTTTAAGTTAATAAGTAGATATTGTGCAATAAGATTTTATTTATTTCTTTTAAACTATATTAGTAAGTTTGTTGTATGTTAATATTAAATTTTATTCTACAGGTACATAAAGAAACAATTGACAAAGTACCAAATTCACTCTCTCATCGTTCTAATATTGAAATAGAAATTTATGGAATGGAAGGAATTCCAGAGGAAGATATGAAAGAACATGAAAAACTCAAATCTGGTAGCAAAGGTAATATTGATTTGTGAAAGATAATCAACTAAAATCTAGTGTTAACCTACTCAATTAATAATGACTTGAATGCTTATTATTTAACTAAACAAGTATGCTGGTACCTAATAAAGCTTGTAATAAATTATAATTTCAAGTTTATTAAATTATGGCACATGAATTATGCTCCGGTCACTGAGAGAATGCTACTGGGTGGCAACCAAAACTGTTCTGGCGCATTACTCTACTAAATCTGCCTGAATGTTGACTGCCACCTCCATCTTCACTCACTGCCAGGCACTGCCCACTGGGTACCACCACCCAACGCTGCCGGAATTGGCCAACTGTTAGGTTAGGTTGTGTGTGTGTAGGAGCTTGTTTATTTGAATGATCATAAAAGTAATGTTTTTCAGTGACCGGAGTATATTAGGTATTTTTGGGATTGTGTTACCTCTCATTGAATTTTTGGTTGGTTATTTGTCATTTTACAGTTGAATTAATTATTCAAAAATAAAAATAATAAATCGTTATAATTTTAGGGGCTCGATCTGATAGTGATGACGATGCTGGACCACCTGCCAAGAAAAAGCCCGAGTTTTCAAATCCAGCTAGTACTTCAATGATGCCACCTTATAATCCTATGATGAATCATATGCAATCTATGGGTTCTCCATACATGGGACCTGGGTAAATAAATATTTATTGTTTATGATTTGTATAGTTTTTAGTAAAAATATTTGTTATGTTGATTAGAATGCCGATGATGGGCCCTTCAGTCTCTGCTGGGCCAACACCGCCAGGTCAACCTACAGGAATGGGAAATAAGCCATTATTTCCTAGTGCAGCGGCAATTGTAATTTTAATGTTCATACATTTTTATTTTATTTTAAATTATTCATTTTGTTATTTTAAAATATAAATTTTAGGCTGGCAACTCTGATGCTTCTTCCAATAGTGCTATGGTATCCGGAGGTTCTGTTAGTGGATTGAATAATAAGACTTCATTTCCTGCTTATTCTGGGTAAATTATAAATTAGTATTATTAATTAGTAATTTATCTGAGTGATAATGAACCTTATACCGTTATCAGAAAATAAATAATAATTACATTTTTTAGTTTTTAACATGTCATATATTTTAACAATTATTATGCAACCTTAATTTATGATGTTAATATATTACTTTTAAATTTTAGGAATGATAATGATACAAAATCTAAATCACTCATTAGTTCCACTGGCTTATCTAGTAAAATAATTCACCCATCAGAAGATATTTCTTTAGTAAGTTTTCTTTAATATAATTTTTTTGTTAAATTTTTAATTTATGTTTTTTTTTCTTAGGAAGAACATAGAGCTCGTTTTCCTAAGTACGCAGTTCATATGGATACTAAAAATCCAGTGTCAACAAATATTGCTGAGCAACATCAACTGGGTGTACCACTTATGTCACCTCATGGTCAAGCATCTCCTCAAACTCAACAATTACAACAACAACAACAACAACAACAACAACAACAACAGCAGCAGCAGCAGCAGCATCATCATCATCATCATCTTCAACAGCAGCAACAACAACACCAACAACATCAACATCAGCAACACCAACAAGCAATTCAAAATGAGGTAAGGTAGATAATGTTTAGGCACACAACTTCAGCTATTTTTTTACAGGGATTATCTTTAAACCATTCAAGGTCCATTTTATGTCCTGTCGATGAAATAGACTACTTAAAAACATAAGGTAGAATTATATGAGTGGACTGACTTATTTGTAAGTACTAACAATGTGAATATTAGGACAGAGGTTATTATTTTGTTTTTCCTTGGTAAACTTAGGTTTGTTATTATTTGTTTAATTTATAATTTTTGTTTTACTGTCTTGCAAATTGTCTTCAGTTGTGGTTAGATTGTTTTCAAAATGTTCATAAGTTTTAAGATTCAAAGTTTTATGAGGTGTAATGAACCCAAAGTGAGTAATTTTCCAGGTATTTTTGGTTAATATTTGCATCTGCTCGTGAAATATGTTTTGCTTTATGTAATTATATATAATTATATATATAAACAAGTATATACATTTTATATATGTATACTTATTTGTTTTAATTTTTAATTTTTAATTTTGTCAATAATTAATTTAATTAATATACTTTTAATCACATAATTACACTAGGTACATATACATATAAACATGAAATAATTTTAGATGGAACGACAAGTAGCTGCTATGGCAGCGGTGATGCAACAACAACAACAACAGCAGCAGCAACAGCAACAGCAGCAGCAACAACAACAACGATTTGCTCAACCCGTAATATCAATGCCCAACATGATGCCACAGCACCCTACTGTTTTTATGGCTCAACAAATGCCAACCCTTTTAAGGCCTTCTCTAGGTGGTTTACCACCACATGCTATGAGTATGCTTAGGCCTCAAATGCCCATTCATCCAGGTAAACTATTAGATAAATATAATTTAATCGTATTAAATAATTAACTCTATAATTTCAATATAATGACAGGTTTAATGGTAAACCCACCTATGGTCAATCCTTATGCTCCTGGTGGTCCAATGGGATTTCCAGGCGCTCAGATGTTAGCTCCTATGATGCATCCTCGCTTCAGATGATCAGGTTTGTTGGGGGGCGTACTACTTGTGTACAACAACACACCCCCATCACTTTTGTGAGTTGTTAATTAAATTTGTAACGTCCAATTAATTACAAATTGTTAATTTTATACAAAAATAATAAATGTCCTAATTTTGTTGATTCAAAGTTAAAAATAAGCGATTTTTTTCATTGTTTTCACCTAAAGTAGGGTTATGATTGACTTTTTGTTAACTTAAATTATTTATAGAAGTTAGTTGACCTGGCCCTCCACCAATCATTAAATAAGTGGCTACATAATGCATTTTTGTTCACACAGTTTTGTTTGCAGAAAAAAAAAAGGAAAAGTATTGAATAATAACTGAAACGCAGTTTCAGTGAAAAATCAGTAAGTCCTTTTATATTTTTAAATTTCCTTTGGCCCTCATTTTTTCTTTCTTTGGATTTATTTGTATATTCCCAAAAATAGTTTTTAATTAAATATCACACGTACATTTTTCAGTAGAACGTGTGTAGTAGTATTTATTAGTGTGACGTGGATTTTGTACAAAGTTTACGCTCGGCATAAAATGCACAGCAAATTTGTTTATATACATAAAAAAAAAAAAATATTGAATGTGTAATGTGTTTTTTTATTACTTATATAGTGTTATGTTGTGAGAATGAGTAAGTACTAATCATTCACTTATAATAAATAGTAAAATATCAATGTTCATCTCCTAAAAGTGTGTTTTTAGGTATATTATTTATAAATGCAAATTGATTTCTCAGATGATGCGGCTCAGAATTCTATAATCTTTGGTATGTCATTTGCATTTTTAGACATATTTAAGAAATTATGTATAGGGTTTTTATTACTAACATTTTAGAGTTAAAATTATATTGTAAAAATAAAGTAAAAAAACACAATTTTATTATTCTAAATCATCTAACAAAATTATTATCATTGCATTATTATTAATTATTATGTATTAAGTTCGTGTGTAATTTGTTATAATTGAAGGTAAGAAATAGATGTTTTATTATATAAAATATTTGAAAATGCACTAGTATTATAACCTTTTTTTTTTTTTTTTTTTTTTTTTTAAAGAAATTTGATTAATACTGTGCGTTTTCTACTTTTTTCTTTAAATAAATGTAAGCACATATCTGAAAATTGGTTCAATTATTTCAAAAAGTGAATCCTCTAAAAATGGTGAGTACTTCGTTTAATATTCACACAAAAGTGTAATACTCCATTTCCATCTTTTCATCAATAAAAAAAAAGAAAATTCTATAAACATTTAATTAAATTCGCTATTAAAAAAGTTATAGGTTGTTCCTCTTTGGTTGCTATTATTAGATAATATTTTGAATTTGGAATTTATTTGATAAAAGATTTGCCATTTGAATCTCAACTTAAAAAAATTTACAACTGTTAATGATAGTTTTATTTTTACCTATTGCCTACTATACAATATTTTTAAATAGTCAAATTCTTTTACCCTCATTTTCATTCTTTTTAAAATGTAGTTATCTGTTTAAATTATAAATGTCAACACCTAAATTATTGGGAATTAATAGATAGGTACATTAAATTTCAAAAAATTTCATTTTTTTGTGTTTATATTAAATATTTAACTCAACTTTGAATGAACTGAATTAATTATGTGCTTGATTCCTTTATCCTTATACAATTTTAAATGTTGTTTACCTTTAATTTATTTATTTTGAGCCGGTTTTTACAACATAATTATTTTAAGATATAAAAATTCTCATAAGCTCCTAGTGAAGAAAGATAGCTTATAGATCTTGTGAGTTTGAATATGATCATCAGGTCTACCAGGTACTTTACTATACATAAAGTCCTTTCACCTATATATTCTACACTCACCGATTGAGGTTGGTTGTTGTGGTCACAGTGATGCTGTTGGACCCTAAATTGGGTCCCCTGAACACAGCCCCAGGCGAGGCTATCCCCTCACAGCTGACCTGTTGGACTTGTATATCAAGTCCCCTGTTAACCACAACAGGCGACACGTTAATTATTAAAAATTAATAATATTTGTTTTTTGTCTTTATAATAAAGACACCGTTTTTAATGTAGTTTTGCATGTCAAATGCGATTTTGGGTATAAGCCAAAATGGTTGCGGTAATAAACGACTCGACATATAATTGGCTTTGCACACTACTTTGGGCGCTGATTAACACTTCTGTGACTGTTAATATTATCAATTCAAATCTTAATATACTGTGTTTTAGGTTGGGTGATTGCTAAGAAGATGCTCACTATTAGAAATATATCATAATTAAATTAAATGAATTTTATACAGAACAATTTTAAATTTTACAAATAAATACTATCATTAATGGTACATTTTCAGACTACATTCTTTCTTATGTATTATTTTATTATACTTTAGTACAATTTAAAATATTATACTTGCACACATGTTGATAATAATATTTTTTGAATATCGTAGTTTGTACTTATATCGTGAGCAACGGACTATATTTGTGTGACAAAACATAGTGTTAAAACTTATTAACTGATTTAGTATTATATGAAAATTGTGGTTATAGGCTTAATTTTTTTTTTTTGGTATTGATACCTACTTATACCTACGGATTTTTTATTAAAATAACAAAATTTGCTAGATTTTGCTAAACAAGGTAAAAAAAAAAAAAAAAAAAAACGTTACAGTGCTCACAATGAACAAGAAAACATTTAAGGGTTTTTGTCATCATGTTCTAATTGTTTTTTGGTTTCATTTTGTGGTTCGTTCCACTCTTGAACATCAGCTGATCCATACATAACATAAAATAGGTTTCCAATAAAGAAGAAGATAGCCGAGATCAAAAAAACAATTCCCCATTGGTCTTTGTTACTCTAAAACAAATGAATTATACTGAGATTCATATTATATTATTAGAAACGTGTAATATAAAAAAAAAATCTTACGGTGTCTGTAACAATAAATCCCACTAATAATGGTCCTAATATGGCCGTCACACTTGCCACACTGTTGGTAATTCCTAATAACGTTCCAGCAAAATTTGGAGCTAAATCCAAATGGTTTGTAAAGAACCCGATGTAAATTCCACTATTAACAGCTAGTGTAGCTGTCAATAAGATCATTGCTTCTGTGACTGATGTGTCAAATAAGTAGAGGGTCATCAATGCTAATGCTCCACCCCAATGAGCTATGCTGTTCCACATTTTTCTTTGGTTTGTTCTGGACATCAAATTATTTACACTGATATAGTCACTGAGCCAGGAAAATATTACCATCATTATCCACATAATCAAGTATGGTAGAGCAGACAGATATCCGTTCTAAGATAGATGGTACATTAATAAATTATTATTGTTATTATTTCTGTTATTCAAAAGTCTTACCGATTCTATGTTAAACTTGAGTACATAACTAAGATAAGTTGGCATGTGTGTTTGTAAAATAATAATGCCCCAATTTTGCATTAAATGTGCAATAATAAGGGTCCACATGGGTATTGATTTAAATATTTCTGTCCAAGGAGTTGGTAAATGCTACCAACAATATTCATCAAATAATTATTATTCAGTTTGAGAGTTGTGGTTCGTTGAACTCACCTTTGTTGACATGTTATTTAATGATTTCATTATGTATTTTTTTTCGACCTCGCTTATGGATTGGTGTTCTTCTGGACTGTTGGCTCCATTCAAAGACCAAACAAGGACCCACACTAGTGTAATTCCGCCACTTACATAGAATATAGATGGCCAACCTCCAGCACTCTTGGCCATAATACCTGTCGTGGCTAGCATAGACAATGAACCTACCTGTAAACCGCTAAATACAAACGAACTCAATCGAGCTTTTTCTGATGTTGGGACCCATTTTGACAATAAAACATTGACTGAAGGAAACAAAACGCCCTAAAAAAATAAAAAAATATCTAGTACGTATAATGACGTAGTGATAAGTCGCTAACCTATACAAATCTATAAAGCATTTCTATGTTTAAAGTTAAAAAAAACCTGATGGAGGTTTTAAAAAATCATTTATGTTATAGTTGATTGAGATAGGTATGCTTTTGCAATCTTATTTAAGTATATATTATATAGTTATGGAGTCTAATCAAATATGGTTTAGTGCTAGATTGAAAGATGTCTGGCTTATTGAGTTTTTGATTGGGCCAAAATATAATAAAATAATGTATTGACATTTTAATAATATGTTAGGTTACTAAAATACCCGAAATTCAACATATTTTACCAAGCCTTACTTGGTAACTTGCTGGGCCTTTATAGTTAATTGTTAGTGGCGTATTGAAATTGTTTTCTGAATGGGTCAACTATTGAGATTTGATCAATGTAATAAATGTAAAACGGGAAAAAGTTAAAATGTTTTAGTAAAAAAAAAACATACACCATTCATATTTCTATTGGACCAATCAACTTGGTAGGGTTAAGGTTTTATTTGTAACATCTTTCAATTCACTTGTGCCATTCCTTGGACCATTCGGTTGATGCATGTGGCAACTGCTCCTCCATGTATTGCAGATGCCGGCGTGAGGATTGTCAAGAAACCGCATATCCCCAAAGCAACAGCTAAAAGCACTTTGCCTCCATACTTCTGTGCTATTTGCCCACCGTGCACTTGTGTCAGTATGTATCCCCAACAGAATGAACTCAAAACTGTGCTCTTTGTCGGTTCATCCCATTGCAATTCCTGAAAAATGCATAGACTTTTTTAGAGAATTCCAGA
>CM029357.1:17376926-17464763 GCA_017140985.1 Hormaphis cornu
CCGACTATTTTGGTGTACTAAAGTATTTAAATACTTCGATTGATATTTAATACTCTGCAAGTGTTGAGATAATTTTAAGACTTAGATATTATTAGTAGTACTTAACTAAGTAGTACTTATATAAGTATTACTTATATATATACAGTAATACTTATATAAGTACTACTTAGTTAAGTACTACTTACTTAAGTATTACTTATATAAGTAGTACTTATATAAGTATTACTTATATAAGTATTACTTATATAAGTATTACTTATATAAGTATTACTTATATAAGTATTACTTATATAAGTATTACTTAAGTAAGTAGTACTTAACTAAGTAGTACTTAACTAAGTAGTACTTATATAAGTATTACTTATCCAGCGCCACGGTCGTAGCTAAGTAAAAAAAAAAAAATAAACGGCACGACAGTTAGCTATAGTATCGAGCTATATCGAAGCAGGATCTTCCCATTTAAACTGTGCAAAATACGTGTATTTCTTTACCCGGACATAACTAATTTCTAATGCATCAATTAACTCCTAGTAAACTCCAAAACATCAGAAAAGTTGTGTAGATTGTGCTTTTGTAAAAATCATCAAAATCTAACGTCTAGAAATGAAGTTATAAATGAAAAAGTGCGAAATTTTTAATGTAATTTTATATTTTTTTGGGAATTATGCCCGCCGCCGCCACCATCGTCGTCGTCGCCAGTGTCGCGTCGGCGGTTTCCCCACTCGATTTCGTGTATGCAGCTCGAGGCCTAGGTGGTAGCAAAAATGACAACTGTCGAATTCAGTGCCGAGTGACGGCGTCTCCCATACTGTTGTGCATTTCACTATTTGCCGTCGCGCCATTTGTAATAAATACAAATGACGCGACGGCATACATACGAAAATTATTATCCACCCCGGATAAAAAAAGTATAATATACTTTATACTATTTATATCTGTATATAATAATAATTATAATAATATAATAATTATCATTATTAAAATTATTGATTATAAAAACTAGTGATATCACAACAAAAACCCTTCGTAAACTACGTGTAAAAATGGCTAAGCAAAAAAAAAATATTAAATCTTTGAGCACTATAAAGATGTGATATCATGAATAAATGCTAAGTATATTGAATTTAAGTAAACTTGTTTTGTTTTAATAATTTATTTACTTGGCGAGGAATTATTTAGAATCGTTTCTAAATATCAACTATAATATTTTAAAAATAATAATAAGTTATTTTTAGTAGTCCTTCACCATTTAATTTTGTTGATTATACCTTGTTTCTTTAAGAAATAATTCCTCGCCAAGTAAATAAATTATTAAAACAAAACAAGTTTACTTAAATTCAATATATGTACTTAGCATTTATTCATCATATCACATCTTTATAGTGCTCAAAGATTTAATATTTTTTTTTTGCTTAGCCATTTTTACACGTAGTTTACGAAGGGTTTTTGTTGTGATATAAGTATTACTTAAGTAAGTAGTACTTAACTAAGTAGTACTTAACTAAGTAGTACTTATATAAGTATTACTTATATATATACAGTAATACTTAGTTTTTAGACTTTGTATGGTCAAACCCAAAATGTATTATCCCGATAAACTTAATGGTTTTTATTTTTATTTATTTATTCGTATGGCAATGGTTTTTATTAAAACCGCTACGTCACTACGGTAATAATGTTATCTATACTTTAGAGTTTAGTAGTTTAATCACAGAATAACCAAAAAGCCTACTTTTCTTGAATTACACGGGTTCTTATGGGAGATGGACAATTGCTACAGCTGTCGGTATATCAGTGTAGCCTGTATAGAGATAATAATTATAATTGCACAACCACATAATATCCTGCGGTACCGTATTACAACTTATTGATACAATAAATATTGTTCATAATTTTATTGTACAATAATAATCATGTCAATCATCACGGAAAAAATATAATGATAACATCAAAAATGTGTAAAATCATTTTCAGCAGCAAAAGGGAATTTTTAATTACTTTCAAATCCTGGCTGCACTGATATCCCAAACATTTTTCACTAATTTTCTTATTAAGAGAGCCTTCTGGTTATTTTGTATTTCTGTGGTTTAATGTTCAGTATTGTTGTACACGTTATAGTTCTTAGTTTACTTCGTGTCGCCGTCTGACTGTCATTTATAGGTTCCCGACTTCCGTTTGTGTAAAATAACTAAAATATTTACTTTTTTTTGGTTAAATTAATTGGTGTGAGCTATTTTTCTCGTGACGACATAATGCCGCCAACACTGAGTGGTAATCTAGATTTACAGGAAAATTGCAAAGAGAATTCACGTTTTTGAAAAAAGCTCGCAACGATAACGATTATGATGTGTACCGCACAATTTGTTCGAGTTCATTTTCCGTCAGTCATGGAGGTCGGGCTGCTATAATCAATCATTTAAAAAGAAATAAACATAAAACGGCGAAACAAGCGGCTGCATCCAGTTCAGTTAGTAATTATTATACACCTTTAAAAGCAGATGATAACACATTAAAACTTGCAGCAAAAGAGGTAACTTTTGTATACCACACAATCTCGCATTCTCAGAGTTTAATTCAACGACGTGTACATCTACTTTAATTCGTAAGCTATTTGACGAAAAAAAATTCAAAAAGAAACTATTATTTATAATTTATATATAATTATATATATATATATATATATTTTTATATGGCAAAATATATATATAATATTTGTCCATTCAAAATGTCCCGGATTCGGAAAAATATAATCTGGTTACCCTAAGCTGGACGGAAATTCGAGTACTTAGAATTATTGAATTTTGATTTTGTAAAAAGCAACACATTGATCGACTAAACTTCTATGTCGCCAGGTAAGCCGAATTTCGATTTTTTTTTTACTCAAAATTATCTTAAACAAAAAAAAAAGTCTTCATACTTTTTAAAACTAAAACTATATTATTAATTACATTGTTTCAACAAATCAAAATTCTGTTTCCTATACGACATAGAAAAGTTGTCAAGCTGCTCAAATGTTTTTACAGAATCCAAATCGGATAACTTAAAGCATCTTAATTAACAAATATTGCCTAGCTTATAATTGGTCTACACGAGAAAAATAAGAGGAAGTATCCAACGCTCTTAATTGTTATAAGCGAGATTTGCTGTTAAGTCCAGTAGCCAATAGGTACACGTTTCACGTCATGCTGCATGTTATGTTATATTTTTAACGTGAAAACATTTTGTTTTCAAAATACAAGGAGTTAAAGCCATTTACGATTTAAATAAAATCACTTACAAACCACTATAATTGGGTGGAAAAAGCTTGCAGCGTGAGATGCAAAACACGATAGTTACTACATAGGCGGTGACTTTTGCAGATTCGCATTACCTTTAAGTGCAGTTATTAAATTGTTAAGCGTGGGTAGTTCAGATTTCATTGAAAATCCTGCGTCGGGCAATTTTATATGGATGATAGAAATATACTGATGAAAAAAAATATTTTTAGGCACGTCTATTTTATTAGTATATATTTTAGTATTTTTAGGTACTTTATTGGTTAAGTGAGTAGGTACTTTTAAACTCGGTCAAAAATGTCGTACAATTACACAGGTAAGTATATCTATTGTTACCTAATTTTAAACCAAAAAACGTCATTAACAGTTAATGGAAATATGAACTATATAAAATATAGTTTCAGTTAACATTTGTAAGTGCATATAATCTTATCGTGGATGCAACTATATAAGGGGGTGTTAGGGGGACTTTAGCACCCATAGACTGAAAATTAGCACCCCTAAAATTCAGACCCAAATTCTCGATAAGTACTCGTACTTAAACTTTTTTCAAGTTTTTTTTTCAAGTTCAAAATTAATATTAATAAAATTTAATAATTCAGTTATCATGATATGTTCTATTTATAATCCTTTAATGATTGAGAAATAAGAATGTTTGAAAAGACTATTACGGTTTGGTCTTGGACTGTTTAAAAATAAACTAATGATATATATATGTATATAAATGTGCATATATAATATATTTTATATAATACATAAATTGTTTATGAAAATTTTGTAAACAACACAAAACAGAAGCAGTGTTTGATATGTACAGGAAAAAAAAACAAGGAAAAGAGTTTTAAAAATAATAGATACTATATTTAAAGGTGGGTATTGAAAAAATTGATTGATTTTTCTCTATCCATTACCTACACGCAAATTATAGGAATTTATGAACGGTTTTTATTTCTGATGTAGGTACCATTTCGTAATTTCTATTCGACTGTCTCACAATTTTGAATTTATTTCCTAAAGTTTTATAAATCAAATAAAAAAAAACCTGACTCTGTTAAGTTTGCGTGGGTAGATTGACGGAGTCGCGACTATGGTTAGGGCTGTTCATTGGTTGGTAAGCTGTGGTTTTAACGTATAATTTAGTATCTGAAAGCAATAATAAATCATCGCCTTCAAAAAAATAATTCTGAGGCAGTTCAGTAATCGCGAATACAAAAATTATTTTGTCCATAAGCAATGATTTATCACTATTTTCATATGTAACGCAACCCGTTTATTCTTTTTAGATACTGCCACTGTACTGTTATAAGGGGAGATTTCCCATTATTTTTTTGTTGTTGCTTGAATGGATTGTTTGAGTATACCTACAGTTAATACTAGGTTTACAATGATCACAAAAAATATTTAAACAATTTTCATTTATTTTTTAGTCAGTTACTACTGTTTAAAAATCAAAATTTTGCATTTCAAGTTCTTTCCCTCTAGTTTAAGTTTTGTAGTTAGAAGTCTGTAACTTTTGAATTTACAATCTATACATATTGCTTGAAATATTGTCGTTGGTAAATTTTTAAAAACCAATTTTTTTTTTTTATTTACCGATTAGGGTTTAAAATTGACCTCGTTGTTGCAAATTAAATTTAATAAATACTTTTTTAATAATCAAAATTTCAAAAAAAAAAAAAAAAAAAAAAACGTCAGTATACTGAATCGTAATCATTTTTTAAAACAAAAATTAGTTAACTATTGTTTCATTTGTGAAGGAACTAACATTCCTTACTAAGATAGCTTACCGTTGTATATAATTACAGTACAGATCAATAGTGACTCTATCGTATACCTGTAACCAACCATAGTGACCAATTTCATAGTCGACAGTCTACAACTCTATTCAAAACATTTTTTCATTTTTAATAATGGTTTTGATGTGCGAAAAATTAATGTTTGGATAAAAAAACAATGTAAACTTTAAAAAAATTTTTCCAATCCCCACTTCCACGACAAAATCATTTGACCGCCACTCATCTACAATAAAAATGGACATCGCAAAAGCAATATACCTACACTTTATTCGCACTCCATTTAGAATCTAAAAATATGTTAGTACGTTTAAGTAGCTAGTAGCTATATTTTTCATATACATTGTACTTACATGCGGTATAAATTATATTATACTAATAATATTGTTGTGCAAAATTTATATTTTTTATGATGAAGTTATGAGGCGCGTGAAGAAGGGAAAGTGAGCAGGAGGGCGTGGTAGGAGTGCCAAAAATCTTAACGATAAGGCTTCGCCACCACCACTTAAGTGGCAAACTGTACGGGTCTATATTAGCAATATAGACACCCAAATCTCCCAGTCGATTCTTGAATGCCGTAGGTACCGTAGAACATGGTGGTTTGATTTTTAAACCAGTTTAGACTATATTTTAATATTCCACCGGCAACAATAACGAATGATGTTATGTAATATTTTATATTCTATGATTTTACTTTCTTAAATTTTTTTTTTCTACAAATAGATCTGTTTGACTTATTAAAAACCGTTTGCAGTGGACCCCAACTAATTACTTTGTTTGATTGCCGTCCACGAACAAAGAGATCAGCTGATTTCTTCTTGAAGAATGACTTCAAGTAGAATAATCAGCTGATCCTTCTATACTGTCTAATTGCTTTCTTTGGTACGTTTCTCATATATCGTTATGTTGTATACCTATAGTTGTAGTGATTGTACACTATTTTCACCGTTATTCAAAACTCTGGTTTCCTATGTGTAATTTAGCTTTAATATCGTAGTTTTTTAATTTTAGATGATTTTTTGTTCTGATTTTATACAGTACGCGTGTGTACACATAAACGCGTTGAACGATAAAAAAAATTTAAATAAACAAGACATTTATTCCTATATTGGAATTAGGTTGACAACAAGTCTAAAATGTTCGGTCACACCTGTGTTCGGTACTTCTCGGGTTAGCGAATGATTACTATCTATATTGTAATATTTAATTTTAGGTAATTTTACTCTAATTTTATTGCTTCATATTGTAGTTATGTACAAATAAAAGCGTCGAATAAGAAACAAAAGTATTATAAGACATTTACACCTACTACCTAGGCGTGGTTGGAATTATACACACTTTAATTATTCACAATTAATACTACACGACGTAGACGAAACGTCTTAAATATTTTGAGTCGAGTTAGCGAAATCGAATCAAGGTACAGGCGAGACACTAAATTTTTCAGTCAGTTACGTTTTATGATTTATGAAAATATCGAAATTCTCGGAAAAAAACATTACAATACTGCAGGCAAGTTCTTCAGTCAGCTGGTACTAAAATATTTTTTTTTTTTTACGTTAAAAAAGGATCTGACTATGTATCATTATACCTCTCTATTATAATGCCTATAGTTTTTGGCAAAATATTTTACCGAATTGGAATGGAAGGCGTGGAATAAAAACTGTAGTAAGAACGGTGGTTTGAAAATATGTAATGTTATAAAATACCGGAAAACAATCGAGAGACCATCGGTATTATTTTTTCGAAGATGCACTGTACCCAGTGTAAAAACAATTATTATTCGTATAAAAAAATAAAATACTTAAAAAATCGATCGAGGATTCGTTTTACAAGTTATATAATCGTAGTTAGTACCTTGTATTTAATATTACGACTCACGGTAAAATTCCCGTTGGCCGTCGATCCGTCTGTCATGGCGACGATCCCGACCGACAGGTTGAACCGAACGGCGTACGACAGGGCCATGCACAGGAAGAGCATCGAAGTCTGCGTGTGCCGTTCGCCCCAGGAAAACGCGCCGGCGAAACGTTTAAAAGAATTGTGCGTCATTATGATATTTTATTGCAGTAGCTACTGCCGCAGTTTGGTCGATTAAAAAACAAGAGAAAGAAAAAAGTTCCTTTACAGGCGCGGCGTACCGTTATATCGTTTCGGTTAAAAAATTTAAAAATTCCATTAGACATTAACCGCCGGGCCCTCGTGAATGTCAACTGCTGTAAGTACCAACACACGACGTTAGGTACTGTTAGGTAGTAGGGTACTTATACGCGGTCACCCATCGTGCCGTAAGTAATACCTACGTTTACATGTTATTATATACCAGTAATAATTATATTCATCTCATTAGCGCCGACATTACAATATATAATATACAGGGTGATTTCTAAAAAAAAAAAAAAAAAACACTCGCCTATTAATTACGTTGTCTTATTATTTGTTGGATAAAAGAGACGTGGTTCACACTGCACTTTGTCTTGAAACATACATGCATATATTTACATATCTCGAATGAATTGGCAGGGAAACTGCACTCATTAGCTCCTCTGAATTTGTGTAAATATATGACATACTGATGCGTGTTATGTTATTGATTAATTGGAATTTTTTTTTTTTTTTTGCTTTTTGACTGATATTGGCTTCATGGCTAGTTTTTATTGGGTGCGTTTTAGGGTGTTCTGCAATTTCTCGTGAGGATTTAGATTATTATTAGAAGTGCTTCCAGTGAACGAATGTCTGCAGACACTGTTAATAGTAGCCCGTGTATCGCAGTATATTGAGTAGGTACCTAATACCGTAAGACCAAAATATAGCAGTTAAATATTTTGTCTTATGGATTTCACAATTCGAACAAAAAAAAAAAAAACTATTCTGAAATAACTGTTTCTTATTTTTTTTTATTATTACTCTTGGTCACTTTATTCAAGCCTTTTTTCGTCAAAATGAACTGGTATTTCTAGAAAACGTATAATATAGCTGCGTCGTCCTCGATTTTATATTTTTGAATTTTACATATTATACGAATAAATACGTACTTATATCATTTTTGAAAAAAAAAAATATTCGCTTCTATATTCCGTATGTAGTTAAGTGCTTCGAAATCTAAGGAGAAGTTAAAATTCATTCATTCTTAATAAATTTTTTTGGATGGGTGGCTATAAGAATTAAGAATAGCTCCTCGGTATGTTTTCTCCGACTTTTGAAAGTGGGCGAAGATTCTACATAGTTAAATAGTTGTTATATTTTAAATAGGTAGTTCATTAAACTTTTGACGTTAGGGAAAGCTTAACAAAGATTAACTTACTTGCGAATTGCGATACTTGATAGATTTCTTTTATTTTTTATTTATTGATGGCAAACCATTTTAAATTAAAATATTATTTAAATTAAATTAATTGAAATATACAAACGACAAAATCAACGAGTACGGAATAATATTTTTTTCTTATTAACCATTGCGTGAACTGCAGTCTTTTCTGTAAATCATTTCATTACGCTTAATAATTTCTACATTTCATACCATCGTTCCTAAGTACGTATAAAGATTAGAAGAATTAGTAATTAGTATGTTGTATTGTTATTGAAAACACGAGTGAAAACAATGAATTGTTGTTGCCTTAAAGATGTTTTTGGGGATAGTTATCTATAAACGTTGTATTCATTGTCCAAATTTAAAACCGACTAGGTACGTTTTGGATTCGCAGTATCGTTACAAAACTTACTTTAAGCAATTTTAAGTAGATATACAATTACAAAACTAAAAATTATCGACTTACAACACCTAATGTATATTACCAAGCAGTAGAAGTTTGCATAAATTACAGACATACAAATAATAAAAAATTGTTTGTACACATGTTGAAATGTCACAGGTCACAAAATAGATTCAATAATGAATAACTAATATCTAATAAACAGAGTAACTGGTCATTGTTTTTGGTGGATCACTGTTTTTTAAACTGTTTTTGAAGGTTTAATATTTTCTCCTCTATATTAAAGGCCTCGCCTTGTTGTTGCAAATCTGGTTCGCCATTCTTC
Organism: Hormaphis cornu; assembly: GCA_017140985.1. Lineage (NCBI taxonomy): Eukaryota > Metazoa > Arthropoda > Insecta > Hemiptera > Hormaphididae > Hormaphis > Hormaphis cornu. The sequence continues at coordinate 17,386,033 of CM029357.1, forward strand.
TCTGTTAAAAGTCTGTCTTTTCATGTCTATATATCGACTACAGTCAGCTTGATTAATAATTTCTTCTATACATGCCTTCCTCGGTCTGCCTCTGCCTTTGTATCCATTTATTCGTCCTTCAAATATTTTTATCATAAACGAATTACGCCTAAGTAGGTGACCTAACATTTTTCCACTTCTTTCTTTTATAGTGTTTAATAGAATTATTTTTTTCCCTACTTGGTTTAATACATCTACGTTACTTTTCCTTTCTGTCCAGCTGACTCAGCAATCTTCTCCATGTCCACATTTCCATGGCTTCCAACTTCTTCTTGTCTTGTCCATTGATGGTCCATGTTTTGCTTCCATATAATAATACGCTCCACACATAGCATTTGACAAAATTTTTTCTCATATTCATATTAAGTTTTTTGTTTGTGAGTAGTTGTCGTTTTAAAATATGCTCTCTTTGTCATAGCTATTCTTTGTCTGATTTCTATTGAGCATTTACCATCGCTTGTAATCGTACTTCCTAGGTACTTAAATTGTTGGACTTGTTCTATTAAGTTATTATTTACTTCTAACTATACTAAGGAGGTTTGTTTTGCTTTAGTCACTACCATTTTGTTTTATTTGCAATTATTTTCATTTGATACTCCTGTAATATTTTAGTGAGGGTGGTTAAAGATTTTTGCATGTCTTTTCCCAATTCAGTCACAAAAGCAATATCATCTGCAAATTGTATGCAGTGGATCTTTTCTCCATTCATGCTTGTTCCGTTAGAGTTTCTCTTATACTTGTCTATGATTTCTTTTACAAATAAATTGAACAAATAAGAAGATAAGGAACAACCTTATCCTACTCCTCTTCTAATTTTTGCTGTTGCACTATGTTCTCCTACCTCTATTAAGGTCTCTTGTTATTTGTATAGTAAACTTATTACTCGTCCAATCTAATCAATCTAATCTAAATTTTTCATAGAGTTCATCAACAGTGCCCAGTTGACTGAATCGAAGGCTTTTTCTTAGTCAATAAAAGTTATAAAGGTATTTCTATTTACATTTAGCCTTCTTTCCGTGAGTACCCTTAAAGCTAAAATTGCTTCTCTTGTACCAATTCCCTGTCTAAGTGTAATATATACATAATACACACACATATATACACATATATATATATATAATACACATTGCTACAAAACAAAATAATGAAAATATTCAACTCGGGTATAACGATGTATAAATAGCCTGAAACCGCAAAAATTGCGCAAACTGATTATATACATATTGTTAGTTAGCTAAATAGTCTATAATATAAAAAAATAATATGTTCTTAAGCATATATTAAAGTTTTAACTCTCAAATATCTAAACGGGAAATTTAAGATTTCATAAATCATAATAATCTGCGAAAATAAACATATTTGAATATTGTTTGAGGTATTCAATTATATTTTGCTTAAAAATTGTCGACAGTATATACCTAATCAATTCATATCATTGAAATTTTTGACTTTTGGATTATGTCCAAAAAAATAACCTTATTTCAAATCTCAAAAAATTTTAGTCTATATATTAGTTGTAGTTGATCTGTTTGGTATATGCTTTTTGGTAGGAAAACGTGTAGTTAAGAATATGCCCGAATAAAAACCAGTTCGTTTGACGTGAAACTCGCTAACCTTCTATGCGAAAGAATTTTTTTTTTTTTTTTTTTATTATTCGAACGCAAAACGAAGTGAACGTATATTTTTTGTTGTTTTGCTGTAGAGATATTGTTTACTCGTTAAAGCACATGTTCCGGATAATATGATTTTGTGCTCGCTTTATCCTACTAATTATAACCACCGAATAGCTGTCTTCCTATACTTGAAAATTGAACTAGAATAAGTTATATATAGTGAGACAAATTGTTAAATTCGTAAAAAAAAATCGAGTTTGAAAGTCTAAAATCTAATATTATTATGATAGGTGATAAGTTATCACCTATATCACTGATAACGATGCAAATGTATTATAATAATTATACAACGCGAATCTATATATTACGTTTTTTTTAACAAATATTTTCAATTGTTTTTTTGTTCATAGACTTTAACGCATATATTTCATATATTTGGATGTGCCTCTGAGTGCACCAGAGGTAGATTTAGAAATGAGAAAAGGGTGCTAGACCATAAAGTTTAAATAAACCAGACTTAGATCAAGTCATAATAGTGCGGATGCGGATCGGTGTCCCTTGGCTGTGAACGAAACAGTGCATTTTTATTAATTTTCTGAGCGAATTTGGCATTTGTGGGTTTTCACCTTTTATAGTGATGGGTTATGCGTTTGTCGAATTCGGTCAAGTGTTGACCCCACAAATGTGTGTTCATAGAAATAAGTATAAATATATTTTATCAACTCGAAGAAAAAAAACAACTAGTTTTACCTATAAGTTAAAACATTGATTACCTATTGAGTACCTATTTGCTACAGGAAATCAAAGAATCGTGTTTGAACACACACATAAAATATATACAAATATGTTATTTTTTTGTATTAATTAATTTTTCTGAAAACATTTTTTTGGGAAAGATGTTACAATATTTTCATGCAGTGTACCTCATATGATAGGTTTTTAAGCCTTGATTATGTTACCTTAAATGAAGTTTTTTTGAAATTTCATGTGTTCGCTGGTCAAAAAAGTAAAACAAGTTCTAAAACATTTTGCCGCAAACGGTTTGAAATTTACAATCTACACATATATGGTACTAAAAAAGTACTTAATTTGAATTTGTTTTTAAATTATGATTATTTTCTGAGTTTGTACCGAAAACGACAAAAATTGAAAATTCGCCACAAATGAATTAAAATTTCACACGTTGTTAGGATCAATAAAATTAATATATAAACGTAACTGGACTTAATGTATATTGACATTATCAAATGTTCTTAGAATGAATTAGAACGGAACACTTAAAATTTTAGAACTTGTTGATTATTTGACTGACTAAACTTATTTTAGAATCGTAATTTACACAAGTAAAAAAATTTAAAATAAACATCAAACTATTATAACTTCCAAACCTGAAATCCACCCGTACGGAAGTTGTTACTCCATCAGGCATCTTATCCGACCTAGAACTACTCTATTTTTAAAATGCCATTAATATTGATCAACTGTTGTCTGTTTAAGTCATTTTTATTTATTTTTTTTGAATTATAGGTACTATAAAAAAAAAAAAAAAACTATTCATATATCACAAAAAATGTGTATTTTAATTTAAACCTAAGGAGAGGGGCTTTAGTCTCCATAGTAACATTTTTGTATGCTCCTTAGAGTGTACTTTGCTTTTGAGTGCGTTATTTTTGTGTGACAATGCCACTTATAGAATCATGGCATGGCAAATAAGTTTTTTTCCCGCTAAGAGTTTGAAGAATCGAAGAATCCCGTAACATTATGACTAATTTGTAACTATTTTATTCTATAATATGATTTGATTGTTATGCTATACAGATAATATATGTATTATTGAATGCAAGTTATGAATGATAGTTATTATTGTCATTAATGTCATAAACATCAAATATGGTATGTATGTATACATATGTAGTATGTACTCTCTTAACAAAAATAAACAGATGATGTTAAATAAGTTTTAACTATAATCATCTAATCATGTTGTTAAAAACTACTTTTACTTTTACTAAAATTTATCAGAGCACTGATCAAATTAATTATATGCTGGTTTTAAAAATTGATTCTGCACCTACCCGAGTTAGCTCGTTTTTTTCTATCTCAGTTGACGGTTTCAAGTTGAACTCACTTATATTTCCGTTTGATTAGGATACTATTTTCGCGTGAATATTTTATTTTTTAGGAAAATGTCTAAATTATGTGTGTACATTATTTATACCTAGGTATGAATAGATTTTGGTTAAAAAAAATATTTTTTCTAAAACGTGCCAATCAAAAAACTGTATTGGCTATTGCACTAAATCATTCTGTATGCGCTCTGCACGTATAACGCTATAATAGATAGACCAATTTTTTTTTTTAAAGAATATTTTCTGTGAACAATCGTTTTAAATTAAAATTTTTATGATGTATCGTGAGTGTGCAATGATAATAATTGTCTACCGTTTGTTAAGTTATGGGTGACCATAACTTATAACATAAGTTTTTTTGTTTAGTTGTTTACCTACCAAGTTCAGTGATTATAAAATTAAATAATTACTGACGCAGCGTCACGGATATATTATTTTGTTTAAAACATTAAAATAATGGCCACGGTTCATTAGAATTACGTTGAGAACGGTTATCATATTATATATACTTCGTTTGAAACGTTCTCTACGCTCAAATTACCAGCGTATCCGCACGTATCCTAGTAAGGACGAAAGTTGTTGTCAAAATAATGCATATTTAAATTAGACATGGTTGAGTGGACACGGGTATGACGATGGTTGAAAAAAAATTTGTCAGGAATAATAATTACTATAGAAATGCACATAGAAATTGACTCAACTGAAGAAAATTGCGTTCGTTACCTATAATAAGTGTTGGACGATCATCTTATACCGTTTCAGATTCCAGGCAAATATTGTGATGTGCATTGACTTTTTTATAGGTTATATTTAAAATTATTTTTAGGGTCTCCTAAAAATATCATCTATATCTATAAAAATATCCTACCCACATCAGCTGTGCAGTGACTTGAAATGAATGAACCTTGTGATTCAACTCTAAAACATGTTTTTAACCCAGAACATTATTTTTATTAGTACATAAAAACTAAACAAACTTTTGTCCACTCTTCTGTGTGATGGTAGGTTAGGTACCTTATGTTGTAGAAATGAAAGTAGGGATTCGTAAAATCACTCGTTTGCTTTATTTGTTTCGTTATAGGATGCCATAAAAATATAATATTTAAACTTTATTGTTTTTTTTTTCTTTTAAACAATTCGATCAAATATGTAGTATATTTAACGTTGGGCGTCTTGTAAATTGATGAAATTGTAGTGTGCATTGGGATTTGCCGATACATGTCGTGCACGTGTTTATTATTTTATTACTCTAGCTGTCCTCCCGACCCGGCGTTGCCCGTGTATCGTTTGCTATATAATATAACTAGCTGATCCCGCGCACTTCGTTGCCCGTAAAAAATAATAATTCGTAAAAAAAAAAAAATCGTGTTTGTTCGAGTACTTTTGGGTGTAATCGCTGCAGTAAGCGCGACTCGGCCACCCTGGTTCGCGGACAAAGTACCACCTCGGTAGGCCGTGTTCAAAAATTCGATTTGACGCAAGTTTTTGTACCTGGTCTGCCCGAACAACCGGTGGCAACCAATAATAATTAAGTACTAATTTCTACTATATAATTGTTTCTCCTATTATAACCAGTAACGACAATACTGCGTATCTATTATACACTATTACATCGAAAAAAGGTCCCCGGGTAAAGTACACTCTCCTTTATACACACAAATATTGTATATATATATAATTAGTGAAACATGGGTACGTGCGCAGGGCCGGATTTAGGGCAACCACAACAGTGACTCGGGGGAAAAAATCTTTCAAATTACATGTGCACTGTCACCCCGCCGTCCCGTCGAAAGTGGCCAATAGGATTGAAATGAAATTTAACACCGAATGCCGCCGATGGGTGAAATTTTATGTCGACAGCATGTTCGTTCGTCAGTAAATCCGGCCGCATCCTAAACCCTACCATATATATACAGTATATTTATAACCATAGAATATTATAATATTATAGAATATTATAATTTAATCAATAAATATAGCCCATCGCTCCGCAAAATTATAAATTTTTGGTACCAGGGTCCCATGAAGCCGACGTTTGCGTTTCAAGTGCACCACGTGGCCACAAACACGTGTACGCGAACGTCGCGTCAGTTGCGTGCCGCGTCATGCGGATCATGGGTCCCTGGTACCGCGGTGGGCTAAAATGTCCGTATTTGCGGACCCGTACGCTGCCGTACGCTTAACTCTTTTAAGCTCTTTGTTCGCGCGTAGGCAACTGCACAGTGATAACATCGGTTATCAAACCGGTGTCGGCGACCACATGAAATGTAGAGTGCCTTGATAAAGAGAGTGTGGTCATAGAACGTGTCGTTTCTAATTGGTCGACACGGTTGTCCGCCATTTGTAGGCTAACTTAACAACTGATGATATGATATGTAGTGCTTTTATTTTAATTATTGCCATTAAAAAATAAAAACTAATTAGTTTCTCTTTTAATTTTTATTTTAATAGTTAATTAATTAACTATTAATACTATTGCAGTAAGTATTTTTATCAACAGGGGATATATTTTTCAGTCTTAATATAGCAATTTTACTCAAAATGGGTAATTAAGTTGAAAACTAACCTAACTTAAAATAAACTCTATATGCTTGAAACTTTTTTTCGGTAATAATAAAATAAATGTTTATTTGTTACCATCATAATTTTTTTATGTACAACAATCTTTTTAATATTGTTATCATGTAACTATTTTTTTAAATATTCATAATTACAACATGATATTAATAAAATTTAATATGAACATAATTAAGTAAAGTTCTAGTAATAACAGTTGGTTGGAAACTGCATTTTATCCTGTATCTTCACAAATTTTATAGATGGATATAATTTATTAATCTATTTTGCTCTGAAGTTGATCAGCTAAAAAATAATAATTAAAAATAAAAATCAATAGCTGGATACTATTTCAAACAAAATATGTTATTTATTATTGGAACTACTATGGCAAGCATCTTTATGTAAAGATATATTAGTATAATACATGCAACTTAGCAAATAGAAATCTGAGTAAATAGAAAAGCAAAGTATGATTGTCGTTAAACTTATTTATTGATTTTGCTTTATTTTAATCAAGCATAATAATACTTAAGCTTGCATAATAACACAAAAAGTCTTTTTATAGCAGTTGTGAGAATAAATTATTATTTAAAAAAATAAAATAAATAGTTTTTAAATAAGCTGTGTACAATAACAATATTTTTATGGTAACTATATTAGATCATTTTACTTAATGTTATAACAATAAAAATAAAAGTAAACATGACAATATTTTTTAACAGCATATAAAATTAAAAAAGTAGCATAGGCAGTTTCATTAAAAAGCATTATAAATCTAAATTAAAAAAAAAGAAAATAATTAAAACACTACAAAATTATAAATGAGTAGCAACAGATTTACTTCCATATTTATTAGCTAATTTAACTTTCAATTTAGCCTACTAATGGCGGACAATTTTCTTATCAGTACGTATGACCACACTCTCTTTATCAAGGCACTCTAATGAAATGTGGGCTTGTTATTTATTGTTATTCTTCCATGATGATCTAGGTTACGGTGAATTTTGTTGATTAAAAACACAACGAAGTCGTGTTGTTGTTAACAAATGATGTGCGACGTACCACATTATTTTTCTTAAGAAACAAATTCTTTTCAATATTTTTTTTTTGTGTTATGAACTTGGCTGTTGTGGTTCGTGTGGAACCGGAGTCATAGTTCAAATTTCAGTGTCATTTGTGTCAGGTACGTCACACATTGTATGTATTTATTTAGGTCAATCAAGACCAATATTGTATGTTGTTTATTCAGGTCAAACAAGACCAACATTTGTTAATTAAATTATTTCATTAAGTCACTAATTTGTATTATTTGTACCCAGTCTTGTATTTAAAGAACTCATTTATATTGTTGTTACCTTGTTATTGTCAAATTTGTATGATAAAAATAAATAATTATATTTTGTTATTAGTATATATCCAGTATCACATTTTCTTTTGTTTATACACTCAATCATTAATCATTAAATTTGTGTAAGGTGTCGGGTTAAGTGGAATATTAATTCTCCACCCCCGCCCAAACACTCTTTTTACCCTTTAAAATGCGAATTTCGAAAAATCCTTTCTTAGTGCGCCTACACATAGTAATAAGTACATTTCCTGAAAATTTCAAATAAATCCGTTCGGTAGTTTTGGCTGTGCGTTGTTTAGTCAGTGAGTGAGTGAGTGAGTGAGTCAGTCAGTGGTATTTGGCTTTTATATGTATAGATATTAAAAAAATGCCAATATTGATAAAAAAAAAACACAAAATATGAGATGGTGGCATTCGATCACCTGTGGAGAGGTCGGTATAATTGAGAAAAGTCAGTTTTTCAGACATAAAAACGCGTATTGGAAATCTTTACAAAAAAAACAATTATTTAAATCCAAATCGTTTTAAGTAACTAATAAGTAGGTTCTATCTGTTCTTTTGTTACACATTACTAACCCGTGCATTTTAGATCAGGCTTTTTGACAAAAGACCAAAAAAACGTCAGATTGATAAAAAAAATTTATGACAAATGTATGATATATGTTTGAAAATTCTAAAATTTCAAAACTATGGCCCAAATCGGAAAAAAAAAAACCACAACGAGAAGGGTGGTATTCAATTACCCGTGGAATAGAGGGCATTTGAAAAATGTCGGTTTTTCTGAACTTCGCTGTTATACCTATACACGTACGGGACATTTCGGAAAACTAAAAATAAAAATCTAAACACAGCAAGTAATTTATACTTTAATGTCAAAATTTGGCTCTTACGTATATTATACATTATATGTATATATAGCCGTGTGACAATTATTTTGATTAAACTTACAAAAAAGAATCATTATATTATACTTTTATATTATGCACCTCGGCATGTAATATATCTAGGTACACAAAAGATAGTTTAGGTCAGTTATTGGTTGTCATTTTATTCTGAACAATAATTAAGAATTTAAAATCAACAGCTATTCCGCAATGAAGTAATTTATATAATGTTACTAAAATAATATTTAATTTTAGGGTACTTGCAAGAGAATTATTATTTTAAATATTTTATACTTTATAAACAGCAGAGTAAAATATCATACTTATGTTTTGCCACACAATACCAATATGCTCATTAATGAAATGTGTATAATTGTTTAGTCAGAAACGTCCAATACACATTACTGCGTGAAATATATTCAGTCATTAAATACCCAGTGCACACCCCAGTAAGCTAAATTTAAGTCTCAAATGATTCTGATCAAAATAGCTAGATAAAACTTTTTTTTTTAATTAATATTTACTATTATCCCTATAACGCGGGTAATTTGAAAATAATAGAAAAACATTTTTTTACATAAAAAACGTCGTTAATTTTTTTCTTGTGAACAATATTAAGGAACGCCAACATTTCTCAGTATGTACGCCACTATAAAATCTGTCTGTATAATATTATGTAAATTATAATTTATTGTAACCGCTAAATCATCACATCAAAAATCATCGTATCAATAATAAATTTAAATATGTTTTGTTTGTGCACTTTTTTTTTATATTTAACCGTCGTGGTCGTCAATGAAAACAGTATTGAGTAAACCATTAATTACAGAGCTGAGCAACCTTTTTTTAATTCGTTAAGTTAAGTTACTTCAAAATACAAAAAGTTAAGTTAAGTTACATGTTAATTACTTTAATTTAATAAAATTAAAATAAACTAACAAAAAAAAAAAAAAAATAACTTAACTTAAAATAAAGATAGTAGGTATAATATTATCATCTATTATAATATCATAATCTTAACTCGCACGATTTTAAACCTAGTATGTCATTTTCTTCTTATCAACAATTTTTTTTTCGTGTTTTTTTTATAAATTTTTTTTTCTTATACTTTTTTTTTTAGAGTTTAAAAAAAAAATTTAAACTACTACAGAATAACTTCAAGTTGACAAGTTAAACTTAAAAAAAAATAAGCGACGGAATCAGTCTAGGCCGTGTGGGTAGTTTGACGGGGTAGCGACTACGCTTTGGGTGGGTCACTAGTTTAGAGATTGTGGTTTAAACGCATTATTTAATTTCTGAAAGCAACGATAAATCATTGCCTTCGAAAATACGGTTCTGAGCGAGCTCAGTTGTCTAGTATAACTGTATACGTGGTGGTAAAAACATTACTTTAACAGTAAAAACTTTTATCAAATCTGTATCTTTCTTATTTTGGTATTGTGTAAAAGTTTCAACTTGGTCCAATCTTTATTTTGGATGTAATGATCAAAAAAATCTAAATCGATGTGGAAAAAACACGTTTCACGTAATTATTTGTTTCCCCCATAAGAAATACACGGTCGCCCGGAATGATGAGTTTTACGACAAAATAACAACGTGAAATCGGCTATAAACCAAAATTGTGTAAACCAATTTTCTAAATTTTTGAATTACATATGTAAAACTATCTTGTTTAGATTGCATTAAAATTTCGAGACTTAAACGTAAAAACTAGAGGTTTTATGAAACAACTGCGTAAAATTCAATAATTCAAAAATTTCAAAATTCCATAACTCCCTTAAAAATGATGAAAATCGATTGAAAACAAAGCAATATACTCGTTAAACTCTTTTTAATGACATATATAAATTTCAAGTCGAACGGAGCACTTTTGGGAATTTGACCGTTTTCGTTTTTTCCTCAGAACTTAAAAAATAATCAAAAATTTTGAAAACGATTCAAATAAAGTACCATCTCTGATCAATTATCTATATTTTGAGGTATTGTACGTTAAAACCGGAGAATTTTTTCTACTAGAAAAAGTGATCACAAAAATTGAAAAGAAAAAATCTAAATTGACGTGTAAAAAACACGTTTCCCGTAATTATTTGTGCCTCCCATAAGAAATACACGGCCGCCCCAAATAATAAAAGTATCAAAGTTCAATAACTTCCTCAAAAATGATCATAATCGACTGAAATTTCAGTGGAACACTCATAAGACCCTTCTAAATTATGTATATGAATTTCAAGTCGTTCGGAGCAATTTGAAAAATTGACCCGTTTTTTGTTTACCTCAGAACTTCAAAAATAATCAAAATTTCAAAAAATGCTTCAAATAAAGTACCATCTCGGATCCATTATCTATTTTTTAAGGTATCATACGTTAAAATTGGTGCAGGTTTTCTACAAGAACTTTCGATCACAGAAAAAAAAAAAATATAACGTTTATATGAATTCATATAATTTTATAAATTACGGACTTTTGGACGTTTATTAGCGATTCACGATTTTCGATTTAATAAAAACATTTTTTTGTTGATCGAATAAAAAGAACTTCAGTTACTTACGATTCAAATATGTACGAACGTACCATTACGGGCCTGTCATCATACTTGAAGATTGGATATATTATATTATAACTGTTCTATAGTTCAGGCAAAACTGGCTGCAAATACGGACATTTTAGCCCACCGTGGTACCAGGGCTCCATGATCCGCATGACGCGGCACGAAACCGACGCGACGTTTGCGTACACGTGTTACGGCGACGTTTTTGCCACGTGGTGCATTTGAAACGCGAACGTCGGCTTCATGGGACCCTGGTACCAAAAATTAATAATTTTGCGGAGCGATGGGCCATATTTATTGATTAAAAAACATCATTGTAAAACCAATACATTCTTTGCTAACGCTCAGAATCTAAAATTTAACTTAACTTTTTAACTGATTTTAAACTTTTTACTAGTTACTACCCAGCCTTGATTTATTATGAACTTGAGTTTATATGAGTTTAAACCTGTTAGTCTAGTTTACACTTAGAGTAGAATTATTTAAATGTTTTAAAAAAAATTATATTTTAACCAGTTCAAAATTACGGTTCCCATAAATATATTGGATCTATTATATTATAACTGTTCTATAGTTAATGCAATTGTTCAGGCAAAAACTGGCTGCAAATACGGACATTTTAGCCCACCGTGGTACCAGGGCCCCATGATACGCATGACGTGGTTTGAAACCAACGCGAAGTTCGCGTACACGTGTTTATGGCGACGTTTTTGCCACGTGGTGCACTTGAAACGCGAACGTCGGCTTCATGGGATCCTGGTACCAAAAATTGATAATTTCGCGGAGCAATGGGCTATATTTATTGATTATATTATAATATTCTATTATTATAAATATTATAATAATCTATGGTTATAAATATTATAAGTATTCTATAATTATAAATATTATAAGTATTCTATAATTATAAATATTATAATTATTCTATAGATATATTATAATTAACTCCACCACTACCACCGTTCACGCAAAAACTGGCCGCTAATACGTGTATTTTAGCCCACCGTGGTACCAGGGACCCATGATCCGCATGACGCGGCACGAAACCGACGTGACGTTTGCGTACACGTGTTTACGGCGACATTTTGGCCATGTGGTGCACTTGAAACGCGAACGTCGGCTTCATGGGATCCTGGTACCAAAAATTGATAATTTTAGCTAAAATTCAGAATAGCTAACCGAAGCTTTAGCTATTCTGAAAGCTATTGAGTACGCCATTTCCAATGTAGACGATTGCAACATCACAATATTTAGTGACTCCCTTTCCGCTCTTTCTAGCTTCCAAAATCAGTATATCCCTTCTGACATCGTCGTCAGGAAAAGACATAACACTCATTTCACAGCACAACAACATGGCAACAATTAATCATACGCTTGGATTCCTGGTCATTGCAACACATAGATGGCAATGAACAAGCAGACACAACCGCTAAACTTGCTCACTCGTCCCCAAACGCTCTTACCTTACCCCTCTTCTCCTATTACGATGTAAAGAGGGTCATCGAAAAGGACACAGTACTTCAATGTCAAAAGGAATGGAATGAAATGTCAACTGAACTTAACGAAGTAAAGAATTCTGTCCTCACACACTCCCATTTGATGAAGAAAGAAGACCCCCCAACATGCTGTTGTCGTGGAGTACCCCTCACTGTTAAACACATTATCACTGAATGTAGAATGTACGACAAGGAAAGAAGGCAATTTATCATCTCCGACCACCTTGCTGAAATACTCAACCCAGACCCCAACAACATAGTCAGGATCATACAATTCCTTTTAGAAACGCAGCTCATAAATAAACTGTAAATTGTACCTAATACCTATGTTAATACTTAACCTCTTGTTTTATGTATCTTTGTTAATTACTATCACACTTGTCTCTAATATGTTATATTGTATACCTCCATTTATAAATTCATATAATGTATAAATATATACATATATAATGTACTGTTACGTCCAATGGCCGCGGATGGTTTGTTTAGAAAAAAAAAAAAAAATTTTCTTAGAAGTTTATATTATATTGCCTATACAGTTTTAACTAATAAGTTTTTCATAAAAATAAAGTGTGGAATGAAAAAACCTTATTAATTATTTCCCATTAAATTGAACAATTTCAGCAATTTCTAGGGAGAAATTTGTAAATTTTACAAAATAATGTTATAAATATAACAGTTATAGTGATAACCATTTAAAAGATTCAATTAGATGGTACTTTATTCTTTGCCTTTTATGAATTTCGTATCAGTTTTTGAGTTGTATCTAAAAATTTAACACATTTTCAAAAAATTCACACTAAATGACTTGAAATTTTCTTTTCTGGTATCAAAAAAATTTATATAAATAATTAAATGTTACTACTCGGGTAAAAGAAATGTTTTGTACTTAACGTATGAAACCACAAATAAAATAGGTATCCGGTCCAAAATTACACTTTGTTTGAATATTTTTTTAAATTTTAGTTTATTTTTTGAGTTGTGATCCAAACATTTCAAAAATTCTTCGAATGGCTTGAAGTATTTGCACATTGTTAGGTTGAGTAAAACTATCGTACATATGAACACATTTTGGATTAAATTATTAAAATTTTCACATAATGGAAATTTGGAATGGATTATTTAAATCGTAAGATGCTATTTGCATCTGAAAATGTCGAAAATATCTACTCAGTATATTTTCTAATAACTTATAAAAAAAATATTGATGAAATAGTGTTATTATGGTACATTTTTGGTATTTAGGTATTAATTCCATTGACATTTTACAAACGATTGAATACTAACTTACCGATAATGGAATAACTCTTTAAACAATTTTGAAAACAGGTAATTACAATTTTGACAAAATCCTCAGATATAATGAAAATAAAAATTATTGCAGGTTTGATACTTAAGTTATAATAATTTCCCTCAAATAATTGTTAAAATAATTTGAACTTTTCACGCATTTTTTTAATTGTGTATAATAAATATTGAAATTAGTTGACCATTTTTAGTGTTACTGCAGAAAAAATAATAAAACAGTTCGATATTTTGATGAATTTCAAATATTTTTTTTGCGTAATTTGTTGGGTATTTTGGTGAATACGAGTAGGTTTAAAATGAACTTTTACGGGTACTGTCAACATTGAAAATTTCAATAAAATTTGACCATATACAATTCAATTTTAACCCTTTTTAATAATGAGTTCAAATGATAAGATAAGATAAGTACAATAATAATAATTATGGTTTTGCTAATTTTTTTGACCGTTATAATTTTGTAAATTTCAAATATAGTAAGTAGTCTGTTTTAGTTTTTCCATTTTTAAATAAAACTATCGTCATTATCTACAATTCAGTTTATATTTAGGTGAACTGTGCTCACTCTAAATCGTTATTTTCGTAAGCAATTTTTGATTGCAAACAAATTGAATATAAAATTTCTAACTGAAATTCCCGAAAACCAGAATAGTGTTTCACTGCAAATTGTTAACACCACTCCAACTCGGTAGTCACTATTATCTTTTTTTATTACTTTAAGTCATAAAATTTTTTTTTATGATTTTGTTAATGATAATTATTAAAAATTATTGAGGAAAAATGTGTTAGAAGTCAATAAATGACTTGGTATAATTTATTACTAGGTATTCAATTAAAAATACATTACAACGTAAAACTAAAACAAATGGTGGTATGACATTAAGTTTAAAAATGAACACAATAATTTGATATTAATTTTCATTTAGACAATTTAAAACAAATTTTACTGTAATGATTGTGAAATATTTGAAACATTGCACGTTACAGTTTACGGATTCATTGGTATTTCTTCTTCACGTTTGTTTTGTATTTCGGCGGCTTTTGTCGAATCGTTCCACGGTTGAATTTCGGCGGATCCGAACAAAACGTAAAATAGGTTTCCAGTGAAGAAAACACAAGCAGAGCATAAAAACACGATGCCCCATTGATCTTTATTGCTCTATAAAATATAGCAAATCAATAATATTTTAATTAATATTTAGAAAGTCGCCACTATCTAATCTTAAATTAAATGTGATGGTCGCAAAAATAAAGGTGTAAATAGTTTTATTATCATCATTCGAGTAGTTAGGATTACAAATTTACAAACATGGTCAAATAATACTTTTAGATTCTTACAGTAACAAATTTTATTTTGTGAAAATTTTTTTGGATTGAAGGTGGTGCGCTTCCATCTTTACACCACAATAATATAAAACCAAAAAAGTATGGTACCTAATTGGTTCAACATTTTTTATTTATTAATATCAATATTTTTTATTGAGTTTTTGAATTATGTTTTTTTATTCATAAAATCTAAAAATGACAAGAATTTCAAAAATGTTCCGAATGACTTCACATGTCGTTAAGATGGTTAAAACTAACGTAAAAACGTCATTCGGACATAATTTATATGTAGGTATATTGTATGATATATTCCTTCTTCATTTTTCGAGTGTATATTTTATAAAATCACTTTTGATTTCTGAGTCTTAGACCTCAAGAATCAAATGATTTGTTTGAAATAGTTTACTTGTTGTTATAGGGAACTTCTAAAAATTTATTACGGTCCATGTTAAACGACTTGACATTGATGATTTTGACGCTAAAATTATTTTAATTGATCAATAGAGTTAATGTATTTTTTCCTACTTCTCACCCATCGTCCTGCAGTGGCATAACGTAGAACGTTTAATGTATTATGGAAGCTGGGGAGTATGGATATTTTTATTGAATTTATGAGAATTTTTCAAATTCGAACTCAACGTATAATTGGTAAACGCTACTGGCAACATTCCTCTAGTGTAAACAGTAATAGTTCATTTGTTATTACTTATTATTGTATGCTAACCTACAGTGGCGTAGCCAGGATTTCTAAAATGGAGGGAGGGACAAAAAAAAAAAAAAATTCAAAACAGTTTGGCTTTTTTGCAGTTTTATGATTATAATTATTGCTTTTATTGCAATGATCTACACCGTACTACAAACAATACATTCACATATTTTGGCGTATACCCGTCTATATAGACTTTTACTATGTTTTTAAACCTCAAAATCAATGTTTTCATTCAATAGAAACCATAAAACGATAGTAAATTTTCAAAATGTTCACAGTTCTATGTCCAGTTTTATAATAATTAAAACATTGTAGACATATTTTATCTACCTGTTTATAAATAAGTACAGTATGTCGGGACATTTAATGGTTTTATCTAATTAGGCAGTTTAGAATATGTGACGAAAGAAATTGACTCGTAAAGTATTAAAAGTTAATCTAGTTTTTAGCAATTTTCGTCATATTTTAGTTACTTAATAAATATAATTTTTTTTACAATAATTTTCAAAATTCAAATATCTTAAAATTCTAAAACGTTTTTAACGAAAATTTCGATCTTGTCGTGATTAAAAGACTTATGCACATCTGCCTATACTGATAATCATTGTGCAATAAACACACATGTTGAATCTAACGACTTTTTCACTATATACTTAAAGCTGAAATTCGATCATAACTTATTGGTTTTTATGCATAGCTAATGGTCAAGTGCCGCCTCCAATCGTCGGCTACTCTACTGCACTACTGCTTACAAATTTTGGAATTAATATCAATGTCAATCGCCGGTTTTTCTTCTCCGATTGTGTTTTGAGGTCGGCCTCATTTTTGCTCTATTCCTCCACTTATCACGATCATTCAAATCCCCTACACACACACACACACACGCACACACATTAACAACCCTCATATCTTTTTCAATAACTGTTTCCATCCATTACCTCTTTTTCCTCTTCAATGCGGTTCATTTTCATAATTATACTTCTACAGTTTCTTTTCTCTTCGCATCACACGTCCAAACCATATCTCAGCCTATTTTCTCTCATCTTATCCACTGTCGACGCAACGCCAACGTCATATTATTTATATATATAAAAAAATGTTTTCAATATGGAAATTTTGTTTTTTAATAGAAACCGTAAAGAAATTAAACGAGAAAAACAATGAATATTATAACGGCGTAAGTTAGAAAAATCGTCGATTTTTAAGTTGAGAATCCACAAATATATATGAAATCGGACCGATTCGTCTGCACTCACGCTGTCCTTCACCACGAAGCCCACCAACAAAGGGCCCAGGATTGACGTGAGAGCGCCGACGCTGTTGGTGATGCCCAGTAACGTGCCCGCGAAGTTGGGTGCCAAATCCAGATGGTTGGTGAAAAATCCCGTGATCGTGCCGCTGTTCACGGCCAGAGCGGCGGTCAACAGGACCAGCGCTTCCGCGACTGACGTGTCGAACGCGTACAGAGAGTACATCGCCAGCGCCCCGCCCCAGTGCGCGATACTATTCCACATTTTCCGCTGATTCGTTTTGGACATGAGGCCGCGCGCTTCGATGTAATCGCTGGTCCACGAAAACACCACGACCAGCATCCACATGATCAGGTACGGCAGCGCGGACAAATATCCGTTCTGCGTGTGTATACCACAATAGGTGTGTAACATCCGCGATGAAAACAACCTCGGAGACGCGTAAAAAAGGTGCTTTACTTTAGAGGATCGCAGGAGTGCTTGGATTTCGGGGTATAATTAAAAAAAAGAGTGAAACAAATATCGTATCCTCGAAATTCCGTGCTGAAACATCAAAAATTCACTCGCGAAAAAATTGGACGACACGAGATTGCGCGAAACGTTTCAGCTAAATAATCGCACATCGAGCTGATGCGCCTCCTTCGACATTTTTCGCAAACAAATTTTGTGCTCTCTGTGTAATTTTTTTTTCGTAGCCGAAAACTTCGCGCGATTTCGTCGATCGTCAAATGTAAGTGAATATTTTTCACGTTTCAGCACAGAATTTTGAGGTTTGATTTCACTTCTTTAATTCGATACCTCGAAGTTCAAGCGCTCCATACCATTAAAGTAAATCACCTTTTTTACCTCTCCGAAGTATTTTTTTATTGGATTTCAGTAAGCTAATAATGTTAATTTTTTATTGACCTTTTTCATTTATTCTCAAACACACGGACATTAATATATATATATATATACAGAGTAAAAAACCCCATTAAAACTAACAAAAATAAGGGTTAATTCAACAATAGCATTGTTAACATAGGGCCAATAAACAGCGTTATTGATTTCAAAATAGTTGTATTGCTTATCTCCAGATTTACAAACAACATTGTTAACTTTTTAAAGTTTTGTTCAATTCAACAACACTTGTTTGTCAATTTTTTGAAGTCGATAGCAGTTGGTTGAATTCTGTTAAATTGATAAATCATTTTATGAAACTAACAAACTGTGTTTTGTAAACTTTACATACTGTTCAATAAAACTGCCTTTAAAATTAGAAATACTTTATATTTCACGTTGTACATAGACCGGCCATGTTTTAATTTTTTTCAACTTTAACAAATATGAATTTTTAATTTAACAACATGTCGTCAATTCAACATATTGTTGTATAGTTTTGTTAATAATTGATCAAATTGTTTTGTTAATATTCATTGATGATATTTTGATCGTAAAACAAACAAAAACGGGCATTTTCCTGTACATATAGATCTCTCGAGACAGCGCTGTGCTAAGGTGCCGGACCACCGTAATGCACAGAATGCTCTCTAGCGAAATCTTTCGATAGGTCATATTACACCGTTATGTTTTATGGTGAATTCATAGGCTAAAATTGAAGAGTTAAAATTAATATTTTTGGAGGGTTTGTATTGAGTTCCCTCTGGGATAGACTGTTCTGCCTACATTTTTCAAAATGTTGGGGAGGGGGGGTGCTTAAAACTAACCAGAGGGAGGACAAAGCCCCTTCTAGCCTCCCTTGAATTGCGACTATATGATATGATGATCACTCCAAAGATAAGTACTTCAAGAATATTATGATTCATTCGTTGAAATGATTGGCAGTGAGTGGGTGGATTGATCATCTAAAAATTATTTTTTTGGTTTGTGGATTCTATAATAAAAGATATCGAGAATAGTACTCGATAACCATTGGGTTTCAGCTCGATATATCAACCAAAAAATTGCAGTATATAAACATGGAGTCGAAAAGTTTTTTTTTTCTAGATGACCCAGGCAACGTTAAATTTTCCTGTATGGATAAATTGCCAATAAATTTCATGTAGGATTTATTATACGTCGCTCGCTGATAAATTAAAATTTTTTTAAATATACAGTAAAATCCTCCAGGGTGGCCAACCCACCCGTCCTGCAGCAAATTAATGCGTTGTCAGACGTGGTCTGGACATCTTACCGATTTGATGTTGAACTTGAGCACGTTGTTCAGATAGTTTGGCATTTGCGTCAGTAAAATCATGAAACCCCAGTTTTGCGTTAGATGTGTGATTATGAGCGTCCATACGGGCACCGAAGTGAATATCTCGCGCCAAGGTGTCGGCAAAAACTAAAAAAAGTAACATAAATGTCAGACGTATAGCCACACTAGTATTATTTTATAATCGACGATATATTACGAACGTTGAAAACCAGTATTCCAAAAAAAAAAAAAAAAAAAATATTCGATAGATGGCAGCACATAATTATTGCTTTTGGCATTCGGCAATCAGCCCTACTAAACAAATGAGGTGGGTTACTACCCAATTAGATTTGAGCTTTTTCTCCAAACAATGTGGGTTAAACTGTTGACCGTTCTGGCGCTATATGCTCCTCATATATAGGTGTTATAATATATGTTGATGTTAAACGTAAACAGCGAAAAACTTTTTTTTTAAAAATGTTTAACGCTTTTGGAAACACTCTGCGTCTGTTGCGCTCGTATTGTAGGGGAACCCGGGGCAAGACAATTACACGAGGTAAGACGGGACATCCGCGGATTGTCATTTATATATATATATATCATAGAGTAATACATAGTTACTCAATGTTCTACGATGTATATTCAGAAATAAGAACATTTTTAAAACGACTTTGAAGTACTTAGATAATATGATGATCTGTCAAATTTTGATTGTAAATTAAATTGATTACAGTTAATAGAATAAATAGTTTCGTCTAGTTTTATATGAATTTAATGTAAGAATAATTCCGAGTTCACTTGCAAATGCCAATACACTATAACAACATACTTCCGAAGTTATTTTTCACGGAAAATGTTTTAAAAATTAATCAAGTATTCAATCGCACACAACTCGTGTTGAATATGACGATACGCTCGAAAGAGGCTAGTTAGTGCGTGACTTGAAAAAAAAATGACGGAAAAGAAAATGTCACTTTTAAACTGTTAGTGAAATAATAGTGAGAAATTCGTAATTAAAATTTATTAAGGCTGAAAAAGTTGTACAATATTGTTTTAAAATCGTGTGTCTTGGATACCTGAAAATAAGATGTATGGATTTGATTGTGTCCCCCCATGTTATCCCACCATGGGGGTAAGACGTGGGTCAAACGGCACCATTTATAAAAGTTATTATCCTTAAATTGAAACACAAGTTGCGCGTTTTTGAAAATGATAAACTGATTTTTATAAAGAACTTTCAAATGGGTAGTGCACGAACTAAAAATATCAGCGTGTATAGGTTAATATAATATAACTCGAGTTATGGTCAGATTTCGTCCCGGGTTTCCCTGCAAAGTTTCGAATCTATAAACCGAAATTCGCCTTTTGTTGAACGGTTTCTCGAGAATAATGAAATTCGCTCACGTTCTTGTATGTACAACGTCTCGAATACCTTTTTCGACGTCGTATCGCACAACGAGTCGTGAATGTATTCCTTTTCTGCGCTGCTTATGGTCCTGTGTTTCGCCGGGCTGTCGGCGCCCATCAGACACCAAGCCAGCACCCACGCCAGTGTCGCCGCACCGCTCACGTAAAACACGGACGGCCAACCTCCCGCGCTGCTGGCCAAAAGGCCGGTCGCCGGCAGCATCGTCATCGAGCCAAACTGTAGCCCGCTGTACACGAACGAGCTCAAACGAGCCTTTTCAGTGGCCGGTGCCCATTTCGAGAGCAAGACGTTCATCGAAGGATATATCGCGCCCTGCAGTAAACGAAACGCGAGAAACGATTCGTTAAACGTACATACAGCCAGGTCTACCTAGTGTGCGATTTTGTTATGCAGTCACAGACGAACAAATTATCGCGAGAACAGTGTTTTTAAGCATAACGTTTTGTTTTAAATACTTTTTTAAAATTGTGTTCCTATTGATACTCCAACGGGGTAAACAGGAATTCTGCCGTATCTATAAAAATTATTAATATTCCTTTTGTTAAGAAAAAAGGGTTAATAGGAACAGTGATTTAAAGTTTTTAAAAGACTGCTCGGAGACATATTATACAGCAAAAATTTTCTAATTTAGATCATAAACAGTCCTTTTGGAAGTAATCAAATATAATAAGTATAATATTGTAATAATAATTACAAACTTTACGTTTTTTGTTCTGAATACATGGCTAATGGTTTTTGACGCACTGTTTTTTTTTTTTATCAGTGCTAGGCTTATTCATTAATCCAAAATTTAAGTAAAACTTAACAAAAGTATATCCAAAATGAGTATTCAATTTCCTATTCACCCCATTTTCAAAACAAATCAGTCGTATTAGACTTATCAGACGTATTTTTTTCTACAAAAAGATAGTTACGTTTTCAGTTAAGATTGAACAAAACGTTATATAAAACTTATGTCTATTAACTATAAAAAAATCATAATATATTATTATTTAAGTCCATCCACGTGCTCCTAATGAAGGTTTTTGTTACTTTAAATCGATCAAAACAAACATGATAAAGATAATACCCACCTAATCAGTGAATACTGAACAGAGCAATTTGAATTCCGGCATGATCAATATGACCTAAATTTTGTTTGAAATAAAGTAGCGTTGTAATCGTAAACATTTTATATCTTTCTTCATATCGAAAGTTAATAGAAACGAAAGTTTCTCATTTTGTTCCTATTCAACCCTTAGTTCCTATTCACCCCCATTTTACGGTATTTTGAGGGGTCTACAATTTTAAAGCTTACATTAAAAAAAATTATTTGAGAATATTAAGTCTTGAGAATATGTATATAATAATATATGCCTAATATAGTTGAGGAGACATTAAAAGAAAACGATATTACCGTTGTCGTAGAAATTTCTGTATCTATTATAAACTAAACAATAATTTGTCACTCTAAAATATATACTATCACCTGAGCCATTCCTTGAAGCATCCGGTTAGCGCACACAGCCACTACTCCACCGTATATGGCTGTCTGTGGAATGATAGTTGTCAAAATCGCAGACAGTCCTAAAGATCCGACCAAAAAGTATTTGGCACCATATTTCTGCGCCATTTGTCCGGTAAAAACCTGAGTTATCGGATAGCCCCAAAAAAACGAACTTAATACCGCGCTTTTCATTGACTCGTCCCACGGAAACTCCTGTAAATATTTTGTTGAAAAACGCTAAAAATAATTTAACACCGTCATACGTATCTGATAAATTCATTCATGATTCATATTTGATATACATTTTCGACCGCAAAATAATGGAGGTACTAAAAAACAAAATTTTAAAAATACATATTCGAGAAACGTAAATGAACAAAATAGAAAGAAGCGTTTATAGCTGTTGTGTAAGGAGAGTATTAAAACTAATAATTGTAATTATTTAAACCGTTTTCGGTTTCAAAACATAAGTTCAGAAAATAATTGCTTATTTAGGTGTACGTAAATAATGTATTATTAAATTATTCAAATAATGGCTTTTGTTACAATTTGCAACAAAGAATAACAAAAAATTTAATATTATCCAGTTAATCATAAAATAATTATTATGGTGTGTGTGAAATTAAAACTTTTTTGATTTAAACATTTTGTGTTACAGTGATGTGTAAACATTTTAATAAATTTAACCAATTTTTGGATGATTATCACAATATACAAATAATTAAAAATAAAAATGGGAAACAGTATGTTGCAGTAAGATCTAAACGCATGGCTGTGCGTCAAATCAAATTCCAGCAAGCATTACAGTGTATTTTGAGACAATCCAATTCATACGGATTTTCTCACCCTGATATTATTATGTCAGCTTCTTTTCCAGATAAATTTTTAAAATTTAGAACCCTGGTTAAACTTGAGTAAAGGTCAGAACACGGTACAAATATGAGCTCTTAATATTAATCCAAAACCGTTTACCATTTTTGAGTTTTTTTAGTGCATTTTCACCAACTGAACAGATATATTGTAGTTTGAACCTGATATTAATTTTAAGATGTAGTAAACACATTGAACATTATTGTTTAAGTATAGAAAACGGTATTCGAACATTCATTTTTATAGAGTCCTAATACTGCCATTAGTATTTAGAACCAACGTAGACTTATAATTATTATGTACCTTTTAAAGGGGGAATTCCAATAGAGTTACTATCGAATTCCGCCAGAGCACGTACGGTAATTCTACAGTAGTACACTGTCTTTGTAGGCTATCTTTACAAATGAAATAATGATTAATTAATTTTTGTTTTGAAAAATGAGTACGATTTAGAATATTACCTAGATGTACCTGTATACTAACGTTGAGTTTTTTTTTTTTGGAATTTTGATTATTAAAAAAATTATTCATAAAATTTAATTTTCAACGACGTCAATTTTAAACTCTTAAAAAAAGTTGATTTTTAAAAAATTGCCAACGACAGTATGTCAAGCAATACGTATAGATTGTACATTTAAAAGTTACAGACTTCTAACTACAAAACTTAAACTAGTGGGAAAAACCTTAAAATACACAATTTTGATATTCAAACTGTAGTATCTGATTACAAAGTTAATAAAAATTGTTTAACTATTTTTTAGGTCTAATATGAACTATAGGTATGCTTAATCAAACCATTTAAGCAAAATAAAAAAAAAAAAACTGTTTGGGATATTATCCTTTAATATCTTCGTGTATTTATAGAGACTATAGATACTTTTTGCAAATGGGTCC
Source organism: Hormaphis cornu (assembly GCA_017140985.1). Lineage (NCBI taxonomy): Eukaryota > Metazoa > Arthropoda > Insecta > Hemiptera > Hormaphididae > Hormaphis > Hormaphis cornu. The sequence goes on from CM029357.1 coordinate 17,410,094, forward strand.
ATTATGCTTTTATAGCTCATGATTTAATAACAAATTATTACTAATTTTTTAAGCCCGGAGTCATATATTTAAGTGCCTTTGTTATGTAGCTTTAAACTTACAATAAATTGTTTATTGGCACTCGACTTGTCGGTCATGGCTACGATGGCTACCGAGAGATTAACTCGCAACCCGTACGCAATGATCAAGCCAGTAAACAGAAGTAACGTTTGCGTGTGACGTTTACCCCATTGAAATGCGTCTGAAAAAAAAAAAACTTTAAAAAAACCATAAAAAGCCAATAAGTATAACATTAAAATTGTTTATAACTTTGTTCAGTTTGGTTTGGTATACGAAATTTTTAGTGATAAAGGGAAAAATCTATGAATTGCAATTTTCTCAAAATTAGTGCCGCTTGAGGTGATTCAAAGTTATAAATTTCCATCACTGCGTCGTTTTTATCATGTTATTTATAACATCTATATTCTATAGTATTTTGAAAATAAAGACGTGAAAATATTGAACAAATAAACAAATAATATGCCGCAAATTTGGTTTTTTGAGAATGATTGCATTAAAAATGTATATAATAATGTATAATATTTATATACAGGTTTAATAAAAAAGTATAAATATCATAAAAGAATAATTAATGTAATGAGAATGCTTGTTTACAAGCCAAGTTTAAAAATAATATTGTTATATACTAAATTATTATAATTTTAGACATTAATGTTTAACGGTCATCGTTTCTTCTTTTTCAGTGTCGTACAAGTCATAGTTACACAAAATAATCATATTTTTTTTTGTGACAACCAGGTATTTATATTTTCAACTGTTTAATGTTTATGCTTTGTGTACTTAAAATTTTATACTTGTTGTTTTTTCTGTTTATTTTTTAATGACTCTCTATTGAAAGTCGAAACTAGTCGTACGACTAACAACTAGACAAATTTAAAATGTGTTTTGCATTAAGTATTTATATATTTTTGTCATTTTTTAGATGTCGAGCGCGTAGCTAGAAATACGTATTATATTTTTACAATGATTTTTTTTTGTGATAATTTTATCAGATAGTAGAAGTGGACCAATTGTAAAATGTTACTACATTAAAAAAGTGAACGTATTAGGCGTTTTTTGAAATTTTGACTACCTAACAATATTTCGAGTCGTGGGGCAAAAACAAAAAAACTTGGAAATTTAGAGGTAAAAATTTGTAATTATCAGTCTATTATGTTCAAGTTTTTGTGTAGTAAGTGTGCTAAAATAATAACGTTGATGAACACGAAATAGTTTGATATTTAGCAATACATTTTATTTGGAATTTTTTTTTGTTATTTTGATAATTTGTTCACTATTTATGTGCAACAACGACTAATAATGCGAAATCGTCATTACCATCGTTAGAATGGATATATTACTATGATACCAACGTTATTAGAAATAATGTCTTGGCATTTTCATTTTTACACTTTAATGGGATAAATTGATTAAAAACGCTAAAAAATGTCGGAAAAAATTTGAAACTTTTAACAGTTTTTTTATACACGTATAAAGAAGGTTCCGATCATTTTATGCAGTAGTGAGGTATTGTTGGACCAAGATGTTTCTGTCAACACTTTTTGGTAGAAGAAGTGATCTAATTTATTAATTATGATTTTAGTAAAATTTTGAGTGATGTGAGAATCAAGTGATTAGAAAAATTAGGGAAAAGTAATAGCACGCCGTAAAGTAGAGTTGGTCGCAGCTCTGAGTGAGTTGCTCTTTTGAAAGGTGTGTAGCATTACAGAGCAAACAAATTATCGCATAAAAAAAATGGAAAGGAAGGAATGAAAGGCAGTACATTTTAAGAATGGAAAAAAGAGATTAAGTCCTAAGAAAAGAAAAGAAGAAGGGGATAAATTCTACGAACGGAATGAAAAATAAAGGAAGTAAATTCTGGGTCGGGGGAGAAGTTTTTTGGAGTAGTGATTATGCTTTGGAGAAGTCACTTATTAGAGTAGGTCAAAGGTTCAGATGTTGTGTTTCAAACGTATTATTTAATATCTGCAGAATGCTATGTTTATTGCCTTCAAAAAAAAAAAGTTATTTTGAGAAAATTCGGAAATCTTATATGTTTTAGGAAACAAAACTCCTAGCTAAAGAGAGAACTTCTTCGACAATAGTGACAAATAACAATTAACAGCTCATTTATCAGTGTTCGCATTTATAAAATTTTAACACAAATTATAAAGATCAATTGAAAGTGTTGATGCATCAAATGATTGCTAATTTTTTCGTGGTTCGTACCAAAATTATACATATTATTCTTGTATTATTAACTCGAACTTAAAGAAAGTCCTATTTTAGGTAGAATTAGAACATTAATATTGCTGATATTTTTTGGTAAATTTGTTTTTTTATCCTAGGACGTATAAGATGTACAATACGGTGATTTAAATGAATACGTAAACAAATCCGAATTAAACTATAAAATAAAAGAAATGATCTTAAGTTATACATATTTAGCCAACAAATACAAATTTAAAATTTAAAATATATCTAAACATACACATATTGGTTTTATGTGCCATTATATTTTTGGACTTTAATAAGTCCTATAATTGTGATTATAAACTAAGATTTTACTTTTATTTTCTTCGGGATTGTTACCGCTTTCCATTGTTCCAGACCTCCCTCAAAACGACTTGATGTGTCTCTGTGCAGTTTTTTTTATTTTCTCGCCACATACTCCATCGTAAGAAAAATCACGAAATATTTTCAAAATAGTAAAAATGAATGGTACGAACGACCGCGTGTGTACAATATTAGGTAAATAAAGTTTCGGTCGACCGTTTACAAACACGCACTAACGGCAATATTCCTCGATAAATTATTATTTCGAGTATTTGACGATCGTTTTCCACTTCCATACACAACACCGACCGCCGTAGCAATAATTGCGTAAAAAAAAACAGTGTCGACACTAATTTACACTGTAAAATATACAGATATGTTAATGAATCACGTCAAAACGTCTAGTTGTTTAAATGCGCAAAAACTTGTAAAAGTGAAAATCTTTGTTTTTATCCGCAAGCACTCAACGTTTTTAATTTTGATCTATTTCAAAGAATTTTTCTTGCGTGGGTTAAAATCATCAAAACCACACATTTCTTTAAAAAATTAAATAAAAACACAATCCTTTAATGTGACGTAATGTTTTTAACCGTTTACGGAGGGTCATGTGTTTATTTGTGACTTTTTATTTTTTAACATATTAAGAGATGTAACGGTATAAACAATATAATTAAAGTAGTGACTTCAAAATAAATACTAAACAAAAATAAGGACAAGTTAATAGAACAAATTAAAAGTTAAGACACATTAAAACAAACCATCTTTAAAGTAAGGATTCCCATTGATTAGCGGCTTTATACGTCTATATAATTCTAATTTTTTAAATAGTTTGTGTTGAATCTAGAATTATGGAAGACAATTTCAAAACAAAATGTATGCGAAGGGATTTTAAAATTAATTTGGGATGACAAAAATAGAAAATCTATTCGGTTAGTTATATTATATCCCAAATACATTTTAAGTTTAATATTCTTCTGCGTTTAACGAGGGTGTAGGCAAGTCAAGTGCACATGAGATACTACTTTAATCATAAGGAAAATGGGGAACACGCCTAAAAAAAAACAAGCAAATCTCAAAAATATTTGTTGGACGCACGCTCAAGTTGTTCAAAATCTGAAACAGTATAAGGATTCTAAAATAGGACAAACTGTTTAGTACGCATGTAAGTATGTATTTTGTTTCCTCGTGGAGCCTAAATTAGTGAACCCTGCAGTTTATCAAAAGAGGCAACTATAAATTCGTTTGTTAAATTTCAAATAGTTTATATTTACTTAGTTGATATTTCTCAATGTGACTTTTTGAGACTTTCTTAACGAAAAAATTGAAAAAAAAAATTGTACGCTACGTTTGTTTATCTATCAGTATAACGCACCTACATAAAAATGATATAATGATCCAATAAACTGAATGTTTACTCGTATTATTAGCTAATGCTCGTACGTGTTAATCTTTTTTTTTTATGGTCCTATGTTGCTAAAACGATTATAATATGTTTATATAGATCCCACGTACAGGTAATCGGTTTTAGATCACGACCGTCATTTAAATAATAACAATCGACGCGATGATTGGATAGTAAAAAATATCTAGTTTATACGTTAAGTATTGTCAGTTCTTTTGGTAAACAATAGGTGCTTGCTTTCTGTATATGTCGGAATAGTCGAGTTTATAATAATTGGTAACAGAATTCACTTTATAGACCATTTATTAGCTGTATACTTGTTTTTTATTTGTCCAACATCATCTCTACACTATACGAGTCTCTACCTAAAGAAATATACGAGAGTGACTATCCATCTCATCCCCTTCCCATTAAAGACATTTTACTGTACGTTTTTGTTTTTTTTTGTCAGATTTTATTACTTGCTTCAAATTAGAATTTTAAATAATTTTGTGTAAAATAGGTCTTATTATTTATTAAAATTCGAAAACTATTTTCTGGTGAAGAAAACTCAGTAAATATGATAAATATATATATAACAGTGATGTAATAGTTATATCTCTATAACTATTAACTCATTCAAGTAATCCATACTTAAACAGGTGATGTTTTAAAAACGATTGAAGGGCGTCGCATTTGAACCTATAAATACAAAATAATAATGGGTCCGCGTGTAAAAAAAAAAAATCAACTCAGTTAATACTTTTCTAGTGTCTTTAACCCGCCAACTACTACGTTGGATACCATACTTGCTAACGATTTGTCCTTAATTAACTTTAATTCGTGCACTTTATATTTAACAGATATTTTCTACGAACTAGACTACCTTAGTAATAATACGAGTCCGGGCCCTGACAATATTTCCAGTTTATTTTTCAAAGAATGTAAATTTGTTCTAGCAGTTCCATGTTTATACTTATTTAACTCGTCACTTAAATCTGGTATTTTCCCCACATATTGGAAATTGAGTTATGTTACTCCGGTATTTAAAGGAGGTGATAACTGTCTAATAACAAATTACTGTCCTATATCCATTGTGTCAATCATCACAAAAATATTTGAAAATATTCAAAAAAAAAAGTTAAAAAATTTAATCCCTTATTTAAAAATGTAATTATTGATGAGCAGCATGGTTTCTTTTCCGGTAGATCTATTACTACAAATTTATTGTTATTTCAAAACTACGTATTAGACGCCTTGAGTACAAACTGCCAAGTAGACGTAATCTACACTGACTTTTCTAAGGCATTTGATAAATAAATAAATAAATAAATAAATAAATAAACCATAACATTCTCGCGGCCAAATTACATAATCTAGGCTTTCGTAATCCTTTTTATTCTTGGTTAGTCTCTTTTATTACCGATAGAAAACAATATATTAAATTAAAAAAATTTGAATCACCACTATATGATGCCAGTTCGGGGGTTCCGCCGGGTTGTCTCTTAGCCCCTCTTTTATTTAATATCTATATAAATGATATAAAAATTAAAAATTCCCGCTTATTAATTTTTGCTGATGATTTAAAAATATTTCAAATAATTAAATCTCCCATTGATGCAAAATTGCTCCAGAATGACCTTAATCTACTCAATAATTGGTGTGTTCTTAGTAAACTATACTTCAATATTGATAAATGTAAAATTATGACATACTCAAAGAAGCGTGTAACTCAAACTTATAAGTATTACTTAAATTATATTGAATTGGCTAGAGTCTTTCATATCAAAGACCTTGGTATTTGTTTTGAACACTCCTTGTCGTTCAATGATCATTATGCTTACGTCATAAACAAATCATCTTTAATGATAGGTTTTGTAAGTAGAATATGTTCTGACTTCAATAATCCTATAGCTCTAAAATCTCTGTATTGCTCATTTGTCCATTCCATACTCGACTATAACTCTGTCGTTTGGTCTCCTTACTTGTCTGGTCCGACCAGAAGTATTGAAGGAATTCAAAATCGCTTCCTCCTTTTTTTTTAAAGTTCTACAGTACAAAGATTCATTTTCGTTAAACATTTTATGACAATAAAATAATTGTTTTTGAAATTACGGAGAAATAACTGTACGCGATTTCAATGAAATCTAATATGTCGTTAAAAATCTTAAAACCAATATCGGTAGATCAAAAAATTGTGTAATTTTCAAAATTTTTTGTATTTAGTTTGGTAACGTACGACTGCTGTTGTGTTCAAATTTCAAGTCAAAAACCCAAATCTAACCCATTTACGAATGAAAAACTTCAAAATCTAAAAATGGTTATAAATAGCCTAAAATTAAATGAACATTTTTGAAAATTGTTTTGAAGTTGTATAGTACAAAGATACATTATGGTCTACGATTTCAAGACTCCTCAATGATTATTTTCAAATATATATGATATTTTAAATTGTGGAAAAATAATTATAGGCGTTATTGACAAAATGTCGTTTTTAGCGGTTTTTAGCAATTTTTTGGCGGTTTTTTCCCATCGCGTTAAAAAACAATTGAGAAAATTTAAAAATGACTTCTCTATAGTACTGTAAAGTAATGGATCCAATTTGATAAAAAAAATAGGTAAATCCACTATTATGTAGAAATCTGTGCACTCTTTCTGGTGGAAATTTTGTTAAAAGTATAAAAAAAAATAAAAATTATTGTAAAGCCTCTAGCTTCCTCACTCCGCTCAGAATTTAAAAGTAAAATAAAGTACTATTACTGTAAAACAAAATAACTTCATTGCTGTCAAATTGTGTATAAATATAATTTTACCATTGTTTAGAACCATAAGGATAAATATATTTGTTTTAATAGTTTTAATGACCATCCTTTAATAAAATATTAAGTAGACATATATGCTGTAGGTACATACATATTGTGAGAAAATATTGTTCAATTATTTCAATCATCATCTGTCATAGACCCAAACTTAATGTGAAAACCATTAATCGTGTGTACAAAACGAACTAAAATATTTTAATTAAAATAATAATTTTTTTTATAATTTCGTTCGCACAAACTACCATTTATTATTTATGTATTTATTTATATTTGTGTTAATAGTTTATAACTAAAACGAACAATTCTAAATAAGAAAAAACGTTTACGAAAAATGTACCTTGACACAACGCACTTGTATGCATAAATAAATATTTGTTGTTGCACATAATTACTAGAATCGTTAAAAAAATGCGATTTCAGTAAATTAGTTGACCCTGAGGTAAAGTTCTGGAACCGCATGCAGTGGTACACACATAATAAAATTTGCGTAAGCTCCACTGATTTGTAACATATCAGCATCGCTATTTGTTAACTATACAAATATCGTTTTAACCTATTTGCATTTAAATCGTTTTGTTTCTTTTAATTTGTTTGATTATGTATTCCAAATGTATTCCCATCTTTGTATTTAAGAATATTGTCTGGTTTTATTCCACGTAAACACGAGCAAAAAAAAAAAAATAACAACGTGAACCATTATGGACAATATAATGAACATAATTGTTGTGTTACACTTGAAAACTGAACAATTCGAATAACAAACCTATAGTCAGGACATTTTAAAATCGGGAAATAAATCCTGATGAAGTGAGAGAAATCAATCCAGGCATTAACATGTATGTTAAAAATGACAATCATTATAATATTATCATAATTAAAAAAAGCCGGGATCACTCTAGGTCGCGTGGGTAGTTTTATAATTGTATCCAGTGAAAGAAAAAAAGGAAATTTGGAACTGAATTTGGAACAAAGGGGTATTTAATTGTGTACAATATCTCCGCTGCTAAACGAAATCATTTGACTCATATAGTAATATCTTGCGTTTTATGCATATTTACATATTTATCATAATTAAAAGAGGATTATATTTTCTGATAAGTTATAACTAGCTCTGATCTCCTGATCGCGATAAGTCAAAACATTTAATTGCATTGTTTATACAACTGTTAATCAACTTAATATACTACTATTAAGAAATTTATACTACGAATTTTCGAAATTTTTAGTAACATATGTATATACATGTTATTAATCTTGTGTCAAAGTTTCAAAATTTTTCTCATAAATTGAATTTTTTACTGAACTACATAGAAATTGGAAATTTTTGAAAATTTTAAAGTTTATACTTAGCTCAAAAGTATTCGAAATCGTTTGAAACTTGGATTAAACCTGTATTTTATCTATTTCAATATCGTGTGAAAGTTTCAGCCAGTTCCGTGTGTTATTTTGGAAGTTATGTCCAAAAAACCAAGTCGATTATACCAAAAAACACGTTTGCCGTAATTTTTAACGTTTTTGATCAAATTTGATCTAGTTTTTGGATTGTAACTTTTTCAGGTTCACTTTCAAGTTATATTTGTAACTTTTTTGAAACTGAAAATTTAGGTAAAAGTGGTAATATATAGTAAAACAAGAAAAAGTTACTACATGTCAAAAGCAAAGAAATTTCTTAAGAGTAAAAGATGTTACCAAAAATTTTAAAGACAATAATTTTCAATAATTATTTACAAATTCATAGGTGTTTCCTCATCGTGTCTTTTTGGAATATTGTTGTATTTTTTTGGATTGTTCCATGGTTGAATTTCGGCGGAACCAAATAAAACGTAAAATAGATTGCCGGTGAAGTAAATGCATGCGGACCATAAAAACACAACGCCCCATTGATCTTTATCACTCTAAAAATAAGAATTATAAGTTAGATTTCAAAATTAGTTAGAAGTTAAAAAAAAAGTCTCACACCTAAGGTAACAGGAGTATTTATCATCAAAAACAGAAAACTATATGATAGAAAGAAATCATTTAAAAAAATATTTTGTGCACAAAATAACAATATGCGGTTTTCAATCTTATTCGATCGATTGAACCTTGAGAACGATAAAAATTAATATTTAAGCATTAAATTTAATGGTTTATAAATTTGTTTTTATTTCAGGGTAGTATAAAATAAAAATTATGTTTGCATTAGTGTTTTAATAAAATTATAGAATTAAAAATAGTTTTTTTGAATCATTTTTTTCTAAAAAATTCATTTCTTATTTTATATTTATGTACCGTATATAATTTTATATTATATTTCATCGTAATTACGTTTTGTTTTTAATTACTCTCGGTGTGTATATAATTTTGATAAATGGAAAAAAATGTTATCAAAATATAAAACTGAATTCAGGAAGGATTTCCAGTACACTGATTGGGTCGCATTTTTAGAGGAAAGATTTTATTTAAAAGAATACACGTCGTAAGAATGTTTTTTGAGAATAATTTTGAAATAATCATTGTTCGAGAAAACTACATTTTTTATGTTTACAATAATTAAACTCTTATTTTACTCTCAGCACAACGTCTATAATTTAAGATAACTTTAAAAAAACACAATTTAAAGAATTTTCAAAACGACACGCAAACATTTTGTACGAAAATATCACAATATTTTACAATGAAAACACCGTTAAATAATTATACCACTCTGGTGAATTTACGAAGGGGCGATGAGGACATTTGCCTCCGTTATAGCCATAAAGTTAACATTAAAAAGTCAAAATCACTCTAGTATATGCAGGTAGTTTAATGCCCGTGGATGACTATTTTGGAAGGTTTTATCAGAGATATTGTATTCAATAATAATTGTTAGCAATTGTAAATTGCTTACGAAAATAACTCTTCTGAGTGAGCTCAGTTTACCTATAGAATGTTTGATTTTTTTTTTAATTTCTCATTATCTGAGTAGGTATCTGACAGATACCGTTTATAATATTGTGGTTGTCATTGTGATAAAGAATTGGAATCGACGTCAAATATGTGCATATTTAATAATTTAACTTAGAAAAAAAACTAAATTCTGAGTGAACAAAGTTTTTCGCTTTGTATAGTGTTTGAGTTTTGCGAGTGGGTATACGCGGTAAACCCAAAATTTAGTAAAAAACATCTAGAGAGTATACGGCGTATAGGTAAAATACACTATGGAAACACCCCTGGACACGTCCCTCAATCTGACGTATTTCATGTAACCGGTGTATACGCCACTTACGCTGTCCTTCACTATGAAGCCCACCAACAACGGTCCCATAATAGCCGTCAAGCAACTGATGGAGTTGGTTAAGCCCATTAGAGTGCCGGCAAAATTAGGTGCCAAATCCAGATGGTTGGTGTAAAACCCCGTAGTCACACCGCTGTTCGTAGCTATAGCGACCGTCAGCAAAACGATCGTCACCGTAACCGACGTGTCGAATATATAAAGAGAGAAAAACGCCAATGCTCCGCCCCAGTGAGCGACGCTGTTCCACATTTTCCGTTGATTCGTCTTAGACATCAGACCGCGAGCGCTAATGTGTATGCTGATCCAGGAAAACGTTACGATCAGGATCCACATAAGGAAGTATGGCAACGCAGTTAAGTATCCGTTCTAAGACGCAGTCTTTAGTGTACACCACGAAAATTTTACAATTTAAATCGTATTAAATTCATACCAATTTAATGTCGATCTTGAGTACGTGATTGAGATAATTCGGCATGTTCGTGAGTAAAATCGTGAAGCCCCAGTTTTGTGCCGAATGCACAACGATGAGCGTCCACACGGGCACTGATGTAAAAACGTCGCGCCAAGGAGTCGGTAATGGCTGAAAAACAACAATAGATGACCATTGGAAAATTTTCTAAGCCAATATATAGGTAACAATGCAATGTGTTAGGAGAAAATCACAAGTATTTACTATTCTTATACTCTTCTTATACCATAAATTATTTCTCTATAGGAACCTTTTTTTTTTTTTTTTAATCAATAGTACCTATGTTTTGTTGATAACAACAGATTGCAAGATTACTTATCAAAGAATTTCTTTGATCAAAAGAGACATCACTGCGAATTCCTACTGAATTTGTATGCATACGTAGTAACATATTCAAATAATATTACCAAACAGGAGCGTTGTTTACACGTATGCAAAAGACTTTACTTGAAAATATGTAGGGCTTACACGAGTGAAAAGGTTGAATTTTCGTTGATGTGAACTCACCTTTTTCGACGTTGTGCTTTTTAAAGAGTTAACAATGTATTCTCTTTCGGCCTTTGTTATAGATAGATGTTCTGCTGGACTGTTAGCGCCCATAAAACACCAGCAGACTACCCATATTAGCGTCACAAATCCAGTTGTGTAGAACACAGAGGACCAGCCATACGCACTACTGGCTAAATGCCCCGATAGTGGGAAAGTGATCATCATACCGAAATGCACGCCGCTGAACACGATCGAACTCAAATGGTATTTTTCCGTCATAGGAGCCCATTTCGAGAGAAGGACGTTTACGGCAGGGAACACAACACCCTAAATAAATTAATAATTTTTTCTTTTATTTTGAATTTGAATAAATTTATTATAATCCATTTTACATTTTAAATTCCTCTATCAATCCGACTATGAAATAACGTTCCGAAATTTTTCGACCTATAGTATGCCTATATAAAATTAATACATTGTTTGGATTGTACTAAAGTCGAAGGATTCTAAATTGAAACATATGTTAAACATATTTTATATACAAAATAAATATTATTAATTTAATTTTTTTATAAAACATGTATTAAAAAAACAAACAATGAAAAAAAAAATCACTATTATAATATTAGCAGGTAGGTACTAAGAATTTCGTATAAAGTTAGTTGAATAAGTAACTAGTAACAACCGACTAATATTAAAAATTTAAAACGGCTCATTAATAATGAGCAACATTTTTAAATAACAATGTATAACATAAAATACTAATTTCTTTTTAATTAGGGTAAACGCTTCTACTGCATTCAGTGTTAGCATTGCGGTCATAATTAAAAAAAATTAATATTTCACGATTTTGTAAAATATTTTACATGAAATAATCATAAGTTACTCTTGGTAAAAGTCAGCTAGGGTATATAATTTGGATGACTTCATCAGAACAATATCATTTTTATGTTATAACTTTTGAGATAAAATTACTTGTGTATGAATAGTACATTAAAGGAGCCACTAAGACATTCATTTTTAAATTAATGTTATCGATTCAAACTTTCATGTCGTATCAATTGTTTAGTCTTTTTTTTTTTAGATTTTAAGAGAAGGAACGTAAGCAATTTTATTTAACAGATTTTTTGCAAAGATCATCTTTAAGAGTACAATAAAAATGTTTGAATTTTTGTGAAAGTAGGTCCAAAAGATCGGAAAGTGAACCAGGAAAATTTACTTTATACTGAAGCATTTTTACAATTTTGATTTTTTCTGGAGTTATAATTAAAACACTGTGATACAACAAAACAAACAGTATAAAACAGATACACGATTTACACTTTTTCGTTTCGTACTGCCATAATGTACTTTTTGTTTGTAATTAAGGTGAATTGTATGGCACACAATTTTAGTTACCGTATCTAAGAAAAATGATTACTAGATAAATTGTTATTCTTTTTTTTTTAATATTTAAACTTACAGTTTTTACAACTCAGATTTGACTTACTTGTGCCAGTCCTTGGATTATCTCATTGACACACATAGCCACTATTCCGCCATATATAGCGCACGCTGGAATAACAATTGTCAAAATTGAAGAAGTCACAAATGACCCCGTCAAGAAATGTTTAGCTCCATATTTCTGCACCATTTGTCCAAAGAACATCTGTGTTAGCGCATAGCTCCAGAAAAACGAACTTAATATCATACTCTTCTTCGACTCGTCCCACGAAAACTTCTAAAATGTTGTGAAGAAAAAGTATTAATTTCACGTTAATTTTTTTCTAGTCAGTTTGTAATTTTGTAATTTACTAAAGTATAAACATCTAAAAAATGGAAATGACTATTATTGTCATTACCCATAATAATTCATGGCTTTTGTCATAATTCATAAGTAAAAACAGCTATCAACTTGGTTTATACATTTTCAAGGTAAATTCTTCTACACATTTGTACTACCTATGTAGTTTTAATACCTAAAACTTTTTAATTTTTTAACTTTAATTTTTTTAGCTATTATACCAATTAAAATAATAACAAGCACATTTTATCAATTCATCACAGCAAAGCGCTTTCGAGTTTTGAAATAAAACTCGTTCTTTCTTATGATTCTTGAATTTACATTTTTTGTTGACTTTTTCTAAGTTTTTACGATCTTCTATAACGTCTACGTCTGTATACTGAATTGTCTGTACCTAATAACTCATTCCACCAAATTTAAGTGATACTCAGCAATGGCGATCACCTTATTTTGTCATGAATTAAAAATATACATTTTTTTTCATGTTAACATAATTTTTTTTGTATCTTAAAAATATTATTAAAATTGAAAAAAATGAGTATTATAAAATTTATAATATATCTATATTTAATATAGAATTTAGAGTGGTGAACAGTGGCCTATCAAATCGGTCACTGCTTTGGTTGTTTTAAACTTTACAGGATAGTTGCAGTAATTTTATAAAGTATATAACGGGTGGCATTAAATTTGAAAACGATGATACATTTTTGTTTGTAAATAAAATAATTCTTATCGAGCTCAGTAAATAAAAAAATACTGTGTTATAAGGTATTCTATAAACAAAAAACGTGAAGACAAAATACCTACATTTTATTAAACTATGTAAAAAAAAAAAAAAAAAAAATACATTTTGTGATTGTATTTTAGTTTAAAGTTTGAAAACTGAAAATTTAAGTTTTTATCAAATAAACAGGGCAATATTTCAGAAATTTTTGATTAAAGCATTTTGGTTCTAATGATTCGCGTTTCAAAAATGTCATCAAAACCATTTAATTTGTGACATCATTACTTGAAATAAAATAATAATGAACATTACAAAGTTTTCTATTTTTTTGAAAATATTTTTTGTTCATTGCAGGTTATTACTTATTACTTTAAAACTGTACAAGTTTCGAAAATAATTTTTAAAAATTTCATAAATTAAATGTGGTACTATATGTAGGTAACTTACTTTAAAATTGTTGTTACTTCTCGAATTGTCTGTCATAGCCACAATGGCAACTGACAGGCTGACGCGCAACATGTATGTAATGGCCACGCCAGCAAAAAGAAGTAACGATTGTGTGTGTCGTATTCCCCATCGAAATGTGCCTAAAAATATGTATAAAAATAGTAAATAAATTTTTATAAATTTCATGCAAAGGAAGGGACGTATTTTTTATTCTACACTTATAAAAACATTAAACGGTTATTTAGGGTTTGGCCATCCACTTTTTCGTCTAAAAAAATGAATATTAAAAAAAAAAAAACAATGTATTAAATTCGCGAACGGAGATGGATAAACTTTTCAGCCAACCGTGTTAAGTATTAATCAAAAAATTAATATTATAAAACATTGATCGTATTTTGGAACATTTGAAGACTGATTTTTGTCTTTTAATGCATATTATTAATACACCTATCACTATTAGTAATAGCACAGACCATGATTATATTTCGTGTTATGATTCTGATCGGTTTACTGAGTTAAAATACTCAACAAATTGTTTTGATGTCAAAACTCTAAATTTAGTTAAAAGATGGTTGAAATTTTTTTTGAAAATTTCATCACGTTAGAATTTTGGTCGTTCTATAATAATGTGTAGTCGATTATAAACAACAACGATTAAACGATACAACTTTCAAAATTCTTTAACAACGTGCATAGGAAAATATGTTGTTAAGCTTCTATCAAAATTTTGAGCATTTAAACTAAAAATGTATGGTTTTATGAAACAAATACTGCAAAATTAACAAAATCGAAAATGTTTTGAATTGAAAATTTTGTAAGTTAATTTTACCCTTTTTAAAGGTGTGTAAGATAGGGTGGCCATTCGTCCCGGATTTGCCGGGACGTTACCAGTTTAGGAATCTACTTCCCGGCGTCCCGAAAAAATTTCTCGGGACACAGTTTTGTCCCGGATTTAAAGTTTTGTATTACAATGTCCCGGATTTCAATACTGATCACATAAATTTGTTTCCTTTCCTCAGTTTCATTTAGAAAATTTAAACACAAATAATCAACTAGTATCACGTTAGGTTAGGTATTAAAAAAAATAACAAATCACGTCACATTTTAGTAAACAGTTTGCAAACGTCCGTTCGTAATAATTATCGTTGGTTCGTTGACGTTCGGACAATTATAATTGTCTCTCGTCTTGACTGCAGGCAATCAACCGACTCAGACGCTTTCGTGTCAATTTTTTTTTAGCACTTATTAATCATATACAACTCAACAAATTTAATTCACTATAGAAAAAGTGAGTTTTTACTAGTTAGTAGTTATTGTACAAACGGTAACAATAGTTTTAGTGTCCCGGATTTATTAAAATCCGATCTGGCCACCCTAGTGTAAGAGTAATTAAGTCCAGAAAAACTTGAAAGAGTTATGTAAACAAATTTGATATTTTTGTCTTGTAGATATTTTGCTTATACTCTTTACCACTTTGTATTGACTTTTATAAAGAATTTTCGGGATTCACATTTAATATCAAAAATAGGTACGTAATTAATTGTTTGATTTTAAACGTTTATGTCAAATTTTATGATATTTTATTTCGTTTAAACAAATATCATTAGGTACCACCGATAGTTATTGTAAAAAAAAAAAATATTAAAGAGAAGTAGTATATATTCTCAGCGATTATGATGAAGACGTGTAGTAAGAGAAAAAATCAGTATCCAGAAAAAGTGACACAAATTAACTATGTTAATTTTGAATACCCAAATTTTTTTTATTTTGGGTGCATTCTGGAGCAAATTGCAAAACCACCTAACAGTGTGATATAATTTGTTTTGCGAAAATTAACATTGTTTATTTTAGATTGTATAAAGACGTGACAGTTTTCATCGAAAAATGATGAAACTTATACTGTAGATACAACATTGTTTAATTCGTATGTACTACCGTTTGGTTATTGTCGATAGCAGTGATAGCACTCTTCAATGGTTTTTAATGATTGGTTGATTAAAAAATAGAAAAAAACGAAATGATTTATAACCAGAACTGCATTTAGGATGAGAAAAAAAATTCTTTTCTATATCTATATGCAGTAAAAATTTCGTAGCTCTCTACAAATGAATATTGTTCTCGTAAAGTATTTGTTTGCGACTGGTTAGGTTTGTTCATTGGCCAACATTTTAGACTCTGAGCGCAGCAAAGAATATAATTTTTTTACAGTTATGTTTCTTTTCTGTGAACATGTCTAGATCAATCGAAAAATGTCATAGTACTAAACATTTGTAAAGTGGACTAATATTGTACCTGAAACTAATTTTTTTGGGGAGTTATGGCCCAAAAACCAAACAATTTTTTGATCATTTTGGAAAAAACGCTTGAAATTTCAACATTTTTAATCACTTTTACGGATTGAAAGTGGCTCCGATATTTACGTTGAATACCACAAAAAAAGTTGAGATTTTGATTTTTTTGTTTGATGTATTATTATTATTTTTCAAGTTATCTGTCGAAAACGACAAAAACTGGAACATCAATAAATTCGATTATTTGTGTTTTTAAGTAGAAAGAGCGATTTGATCGATTTGTTTTATAGCACAATTAATATAGGAAATTTGACTTAAATTAGTTGTTACTGCAAATAATTTTTAAAATTTTACATATGTAGCTAGTTTGAGTACGAAAAAATACACAAATTTAGGCGATAGACCCCGATAGAGAGGCGAGTATTAGTCCAATTTTTTATATAGTACCTTATAAACATAACATAGTAAGCGTGGTTTTACATACAAAAAAGAAAGAAAATAAGGAAAGACAGAAAAAAAGGACGGAAAGAAAAAAAGACAGAAAATTTGAGGTCGAATGAATAGTTTTTGGCGTAGCAATTATCTAAAAAAGTCGTAGGTATTTTAGTCGGTAGTTAAATGTAGCTGATATTTTTTGTTAAATTTGGTTTTTACCAGAACATATTATACTGGATTGTTGAGTTCGATCAGAATCGTTTTTTCGAATGCAATTATTGCATTCAGTTATTAAATAATAAGCTTTAACTACAACTTCCGAAACGTCGGCCTACCTAATTAAGTGACTCACTCCAAACCCTACGCCGTAAAACTTCTCACACAACCATAAATTTACCACTTTTCTTTCTTCCTTCCTTCCTTATTTCGAACTTTTTCCAAAAAGGCCCAGATAATAATAATAATACGGATAACAATACTTTTTATTAACGATCGACTGGACCCATATCTGCCATCTGAAAGCAATATTAAAAACTGACATTACCCTTATTCCCGTCGACGCCGTCATCGTATTTCATTGTAGAACTCGCTCGATAACCCATTTTCTGTGAACCATTTAACATGTCTTCGTATTGTTTTTACCGTGTGTTTGACGAGTCCAAGGCTCTCCTTTGAAATAAGTATAATTATTAACAGCTGAGATACATAATACCAAATCAAAACTCGATTGATGTTGCAAAAATTTTTATTTGTACCGATGTAATAACTATGATGTATAAAGACGTTAAAAGTTTTCAAAAGCAAAATAGTCACTATTACAGAAACGGCCGCTACGTGTCCTTGATGTTTGATATTCAGTTTCCACTTCCATACGCCATATGGACCACAGTTGTTTCGAGATTAACGTTAGCAAGTAAACCATTAGTACCTATCTACATAACTCGTTAGTCTAACATATTGTTTTTTTTACATTAGGTTTGATAATTAAATATAAATCGTGTGTGAGTAAGAAGGGAGAATCGAATGAATCTAATATGTTTCTAATTTTCTTCAAGTAGATAATATTATAATTATGCCATAGCCGTAACAAGCTGTTCTGGCAATTTAATTAAATGCGCCTTACCCAAAATGATTCTTAGTTACCATTTTGGACATGTTTAATACCTATACCTTATTATACATTGCGGCTATATGCATTAAGTATTTATCGCTACAGACAAACAGTAAAAAAAAACGCCGGAATCAATTTAGGTCGCGTTGGGTAGTTCGATTACAGAATTTTGAAAGGTTTAATTAGAAATTGTATATATTAATTGTAAGCAATTGCTTACAAAAATAACGATTCTAAGTAAGATCAGTTAACCTATAAAAATTGTGCCGTAACAATAGAATTTACTATCAGTCTTTTACTGGGTACTAGAGTTAAAATGAGTGAAAACAGTTGAAATTCCTAAAAATCCATCCACGTATAAAGAATAATAATTTAAATAATGTGTGAACATTTCAAACCATTTGGATCATTATTTGAGGAGTTATTACGATGTCAGTTGCCCAACAGTGCGTAATTTTTTTGTTCTAATCAAAATTACACAATTTTATCAATACTATTTTTATAAACTTTCAAAAATAACAAGGTAGATTTTTTTGAAATTTTTTGATGCAGATAGCAAATTTCATTCACATAACAAATTTAATTTTCAAATCTAAAATAACAAATTTGTGTGTGAGTTACAAATTTCAAAATTTTTTCCAAAAATAATTCAATAGTATATAACCAATTTTCGTCAATTTTCTAAATTTAGACAAACAAAAATAATAATTGTGACAACGGACTATCAAAATTCTTTAGTTATGTATGTACATGTTGGTAACCTTGTATTAATGATTCATAATTTGTTGTGGAAAATTAAATTATATCTAACAAAAATAACAAAAAAAAAAAAATGGAAATTTAAAAACATTTTAGAGGTCAATACTTTGCTCAAAAATTTTCGTTATCTCTTGGAACTTTTATTATACCCGTATCTCACCAATTCTAATAATATGTCATAGTTTTAGCATATTTCGATTATTATTTTGAAGGTTATGACCGAAAAAATAATCGATGTGGTCAAAAACACATATGCCGCAACTTTTAACGGATTTTCCTTAATTTTTTTAGTATTTTTTTTGTAACTTTTTGAATTTTGTACGCTTAAATCTATGACGCCTCAAAGTACCATGCGACTCCACAAATCTATTCAAAAAGTAACTGACTTAAAAAACGGAGTTCTGTTGAAGAGCGTATCGTGATTTGATAGTAATAAAAAAAAAAGTTAAAAACACACATCATGTGAAGACTAATACTTTCTTCTTTACACTCAGAATCTAAAAATAGTGTTTTACGGAAAAGCATTATGTACAAATATAATCAGTATCATAACTGTATATTACTTGATTAGATTGCCGCTAATTTATCAATCATATGTTTCTTAAAATTATTTTCTCAAGCAACATAACCTTTTAATAGATAAAATTGCTAAATTTAATCTCTCCTGGCATATTTATTTATTTTTTTTTTCGTATTATAACTTTAACAATTTTGAAAACTTCAAAATACGAATTTTCTAAGTACCATGCTATACGTAAGAAACAAGGTTCAGTTTTGCGCTGGATAGATTGGCACGGCGTAGAGATCGTGATCGAGAAAAACCAGTGATCTCCGAAGGATTCATATCCTTTACATATACACACTCAGTATTTAACTTTGAAAAAAAAAAGTAGGTAGACACAGTAAAATAAAAACATAATTTTTTAAACTAATGTGACTATTCTAGACCACATAGGGTACCAAATTAAAACGGAAACCCTAAAATATTTGTTTTAAAGAAGACCCTGTCACCCACGTACCCCCAAATCAAGAAGTTTACACACTAACAGCCTTTATATCATTTTCAACTGTTCCCATTCATCTCCTTTTTGGTACTTCTATACCTCTTTTCCGCTCAACGTTAATTTTTGATTCACTTTCCACTTTCCAACTCTCTCCTGATCACATGCCCAAACCATCAGTCTATTTCTCTCATTTTGTCTATTATTGATTCAACACCAATAATACCTCTTACATAATAGTTCTCATTATTCTATCTTTTAGTCATCACTCATATGTCTAAGCATTCTCATTTTTGTCACACCACACAATACTCATACTTAGTTCTGTTCGTTCTGCACTCACGCTGGTTTGTGACGTATCAACGCAAAAAAACATTATGTTGGTTTGCAAAAATATTAAAAATTTTAAGTTGCTTATGAATTCTTCTTCTTTACTGGAATTTACAACTCTACTATAGAGTTATAGCGGCTATCACTTCATCCCTCCATCTTTCTCGGTCTTGAACCATTTTTTTCCATTCTTATACCCCCAGGGCTTTAAGATCCTCGTCTACTATGACCAGCCTACTTATTTTCGGTCTACCTCGAGGTCTTTTTCCTTAAGGCCCCCATACACGATCAAACAGTTTGCGCAACCACTATGTTTGCGCAAAAACATGATTGTACCAACTTACGTACATACACGTACAAACGGATTGAGTAAACTTCAGTACATTTGCACATGTTCCGCAGTTATAATGTCCGACACAGAAATTGCTTGCGCCGCGATAATTATTGCCTGTTTGACCGAAAAGAAAAAAGAAAAACGAAAAAGAAAGCAGAGAATATGGATGAAGGAATGGTTAAAGAAGAGAGTAGAATTTGGTCACGACCGTTTAGTATCAGAACTCAAAATAAGTTCAATAGTTGACTACAAAAACTATCTTCGGATGGATGCTGATACGTTTGGAGAATTGCTAGAAATGGTTACACCTATAATAGGAAAAAACACTCAAAAAAATCAAGTTCGTTATAATACCATAAATTAGGTTTATAAATTTCATCTGTCCCTGCACCGGATCTTATGCTTGCCTTCACTTTTTTTAACTCTCTGCGGTAAGAAGTCCGAAGAGCATTAATTTTTGTACGCACCATAACTCTATCCGCTTTGGGTTCGATTTCCTTCATTTTTTCTACCATTTTATCATATGCTGCATCTTTCTTATTTCTGTTTTTATACACTTCACTTTTTACTTTCCACAATTCTGGTAATTCTTGGTAGAGCAAGAAAAATTCACTCCAGAATTCTCTGTTTTCATCATTTTTAGTCCCCATACTAATAATTGTGTTATATATTTATATTATTAAAACAACTAATAATAATAAATGTTAATATTTTATTTAATACTTAAAAAAATAAAAGTAATACAAATAAATATATAAAATTCCGAACTTTAAATTTACTTTGAACAATTTTGAACAACAAAAAATGATGTTTTATTGTTTTCACACTGACCGCTTGTCACACACTGACATACACGTTCAAACCGCTTATCAATCATCGAGCGTTGCACAAAATATTTCGGTCTCGACAGAAAACCACAAACTTGGTTTCAAACCGTTGCGCAACTATCAAATCCATTCCATACACGATCAAAATGTTTGCGCAAACATAGTGGTTGCGCAAACTGTTTGATCGTGTATGGGGGCCTTTACGGTTTCCATTTCATAACTGCTCTGATAGTTTCTTTTTCATTTCTTCTCATAATGTGGCCCAGCCATTGTATTTTTTGTTTTTTATGTAACTTGTGATTGGCCCAGTTTTTCCTGAAGTTCCTTATTGAACATCCATCTCCATTCATTTGTCCTTTTGTCACGAACTGGTCCACATATCATCCTCTACGTTTTGTTTTTAAAAGTTCTAAGTCGTCTCGCGGTCACATATGTCGCTGTCCAAACTTAGAAAAAAAAACCTTTTTTTATGTTACCACTACAAAATATGCCTAAAAATTACTTCTTGACCCGCCTTTAACCACCTTTACTCTTTTTTTTTTTTTAGTGTCAATTGTCACACTCTGTAAGCGTATCATAAAGGTTTGATAAATATGCTTCGAAGCACATTTGTTTATCAGTGAATCATGCATATAATACGCTATTGTAATTCAATAAAAAAAAAGATGATTTACTTGTATTGTACTTAATATTAATTTATATTGACCTTACTTATAATTTTATGGCCTTATGCCACGCAAAGAATAATATTTTTATGCAGATTATTAAGTAATCAATACATTTTATTGATTGTTGGTTCTCGGCCGACCGTCGTTCAAATTGTAACAACTAAATTGACACGATAGTAATAATATATTAGAGAAAAAAAAAACGTCTCATTGTACTAAGTATTTTTTTCTTTTTCTTTTTTTTGTGGATAGAGCACTTGCTGTCTATACGTTAATATTTCACAACCAGCAACAGAATCTACTTCCAAAACCATTTATAGTTTTGTATTCGTATCCAGTGGTGGAAAAAAAGTAAATTTGGTACTTTAAAATGGGTTTTTAATTGTGTACAATATCTCCGCCACTATACGAAATCTATGGATATTTACGATATGCTAATATTGGGGACGATATTTTATGATAAGTTATAACCAGTTCTGATGTCCTGGTCACAATAAGTTGAAACTTTCAACAATACATTGTAATATACTAACTTAATATACTTACAGTCTTCTCATTATGCCATTATCCGATAATCAATACAATCTCAATACCTACTCTGCAGATAATGAAATAGCAGCAATAATAAAAATCGTTTTTTTTTATGATCAGAGGTTAAGTTTATACTATGATGACATAGTAATAATAGAATTATAGTATGTGTGTCAAGACATCATAAAACATATTGTTTGAACAACTCTGATCAGAGAATTTATTATCTGCAGGATATTATCAATGGTTTAACAAACTGACAAACGACGTGATTATAATTGGAGGAAAACATATAATTACGCAACATTTTACGTATATTATACTGTTAATTACCTATAATACATAATAAAAACTGCAAGGACGCCAAGCCGCGGCGCTTAAGACCAACGGTAAAATTAGAGCATATTAAATTCGTATTAAAGATAAAAAAGCAATACTTCTCTGAGTATTTATGACTTGTTTTGTTTCAATTTACTTCATAGTAAATCCATTTTATAGTACCAAAATCTTAAAAAACACGATATTTCTCTTATACTTTAGTTTCAGCACGGTTTGCTGTTTGTAATCTAAACTTTGTAGCGTAATACGAAATAAAACTGAGTACAGCAATAATTGCCACGGGTACACAAATATATGTGGCGAAAAAATGGAAAAACACATCATGTCTCTCCATAAAAAATCGCATTTTAGACGCCCGTTACAATTGTTATTACAGTACAACCGTTGTTAGACAAATAAATCAGTTACAATGTTTTTTTTTATAAAATACAGTTACATAAACTATTTTAATCGTATAAAAAAAAAAATATATATATATATATTATATACAATACACATGAATAATTTATAGTTATTCGTATAACGATTCATAAAATGTATACAAAACAAACGTATTTTCAACAAATATTTATACTTATTTAAATTTCGAACCGTGTACGGTGAACCTTATACTCTGATGATATCTGTAAAAACATCGACAAAATATAGGTACTATTTGTAAAAGGGCAATATAATATAGGATATAATTTTTTAGAAAAAAGTTTGAGACAATAGCCGATTACAAAAATGTACCAAATACATTTTTTGTAGTTGTCACTTTTTTTTTTATCACTTAATAGTATTAAAATTTAATGTTTTTACAGTCTAAAAATTAATTATCGTGGTCGTAGACGTTCAAGTTAAAACAAAAATTAAACATGTTTAAAATATTATTTCTTCCCTGGAATATTCTTCTTTTAATTAACAGAAAGAACGGTCCAAAAGAATAATCGGAAAAAAGGAAATTCGTCATATTGACCGACGGATTTACGACTGATTTTATTAATACGCATGAGCTCCATATTGCATTAGTAATCTAGGTAAAAATAGTGCTACTAAAATAGTTTCAAAAATTGCAAATCTAATTTAGCGAAAAAAAAAGTCATCTGTAATTTTTCATCCGACTTGACGTTTAAGAACCTATAATTTCTATTTTATACCAAAACACTTTCATACACTTTTATATTCAAAGAATCGAAAATGGGTTTTGTTCAACCCACGTAAAATGATCGTATATCGGCAGTATGTTTTATACATCGCAAACTCGAATGCAGTGTATCATTCATGTGTTTTATTTTCACGGTTTTTAATAATTAATTTATTATATTGTATAGAAATCCACAGCAATCCCCGTTTGGAAAATAAGATCATAGCTTTGTCAAGACCTTCTCACCGTGACCTTCGGTCCGTACACCGTCGGTTTTCGTCAAATCGTTCCACGGTTGAACTTCGGCGGATCCAAACATTACGTAAAACAGGTTACCGGCGAAAAAAATGCAAGCCGAGCACAAAAACACGATGCCCCATTGATCTTTATCGCTCTGCAACAACAGTTTTTAATAATTCACACGTATATAGAGACTGCGCAGGCTAAATAAAATTTTTTATAATTTTGATTCATGTATATTACACTGTCGGTAACCACGAAGCCGACCAATAATGGTCCCAAAATGGACGTTGTGGACGATAAGCTGTTTGTGATTCCCAATAGCGTGCCTGCAAAATTCGGCGCCAAATCCAAGTGGTTGGTAAAAAATCCCGTTGTCGTGCCGCTGTTTACCGCCAAAGCGATGATCAACAAGACCAATGCCCCGGTGACGGACGTGCCGAAAAAATAGAGAGAAAACAACGCTAACGCCCCGCCCCAGTGAGCGACGCTGTTCCACATTTTCCGTTGATTCGTTTTGGTCATCAGACCGTGGATGTTGATGTAATCGCTGATCCAGGAGAACGTTACAATCAGGATCCACATGAGCAAGTACGGCAGCGCGGACAAGTATCCGTTCTAAAGACATAACACGCAGGAACGATTGAAATAATTTTTCGAGTGAAATCATTTTAAAATCGCACCGATTTAATGTCGAACTTGAGTACGTGATTGAGATAATTCGGCATGTTTGTAAGTAAAATATTGTATCCCCAGTTTTGAGCCAAGTGCACTATTATGAGCGTCCACATAGGCATCGACGTAAATATTTTACGCCAAGGAGTCGATAACGACTACAAATAAAAATAAAAAAATTGAATATTAGTTTGCGTTATTAGTTGGACACTAAACCAGAATACAGATGACTACTGAAAAAGTTCAGTGAAGCAGTGGCGGCCAAACGATTTTTTCATGGGAGGAGATGAGGTGGATTTTTTTTATTTTACTTTTAGTTGGAAATTACTTCATCAGTGTTTGAAAGGAATGTCCTGAGGAAAATCTACGGACTATGCAAAGACGAATCTACAGGTGAATGGAAAATACGTAAAACCATGGGATTCCGGGAGCTGTATCAAAGTCCAAGCGTTATAGAAGATATCACCAACAGAAGCGAACAGGTCGTACTTGGCGTAAAACAGGATGCATCACAAGAATGCACCGCGTGGGAAACGTTCATTTGGAAGGCCGAGGCTAAGATGGGAAGATAGAGTGTCAAAAAGGACGTTATAGTCAAAGTAAAACGCGAGGGATGGATCGGAAGGAGTTATCATTGGATAGAGAGAAATCTGGAGACAAATTTGTTGGACGACATGGTCTTAAAGGCCGAAGTCACGAAAGAAGAAGAAGATACTCACTTTTATCGACGTCGTGCTATTTAATGAACTAGTAATGTATTCCTTTTCCGCCTTCGTTATCGATTGGTGTTCGTCCGGGCTGTTTGCGCCCATTAAACACCAAACGATAACCCATACTAGTGACACGAATCCACTGGCGTAGAAAACGGACGGCCAACCGCCTGCGCTACTGGCTAGATGACCGGCCAAAGGGAGCATGGTCATCACACCGAAATTAGGACCGCTGAACACAAACGAACACAAACGTGATTTCTCCGATGCCGGCGCCCATTTCGACAGCAGAACGTTCATCGAAGGAAACACAGCACCCTACATAGAAACAGTCCTTTTGGCTTATTTAATACGATGTTTTTGTGCTGAGTATGGTCTCGATATTAGATGCACAATGAATCTTATTATTTTGTACAACAAAACACTATATAATATTTAGATAATATGTATAGAGACTGTTTTCTTCTTGATCTTTTTCTTCGCCTTTCACCCAAGTATTTGTGGTAGGCCACCCTTGTTCAACAACTTCATTTGTCACGATGATTCACATACCCTCAGTGCTTTAAGTTTTCGAAAATTAACAGGGCGGACACTTATAACAAACAATTTTGAAGCGTTTTTATGCAAGCCTATACAATATTTAGTATTTGTTCCTTATATATGTATATAGTGTCCTACTGTATTTGTATCTCCACTCTTCTCAATATTTATGTATTCTTAGGACATCTATGATTTTTTAATGTAGTAAGTACTTTCTATGAGTTATGATAGATTTTTTACCATAAATGATACTTTTTTATAGTTATATATTTGCGGTTTCTGATGATTTTCTGATTTGCATAGACTTCTATAAATTAAAAACAAAAGAATCAAAATGTTTAAAAGAGTACCAATTATTTGAATTTTTCACACATAAATAAGATGGATTTAATAAATCAGCGTGTAAAATCAGTTTCGACAGATTTTTTATTTTTTCTATTTCATATTTTTAGATTTAAAAATTATTTTTTTAATAAAATGTTTAAATTTCATTTTAGAGTCTCGAGACTTAAATACATGTATAATTATATACTATGTGGTAAAACATTTTCGGAAATCGGATTACCAAATTTTGGGTCATAGAACTTTTTTATAATAATATTATTAATTTATTTACGTCATTATGACGTGTTATAATACAATTGGTCATAATTGCTCAAAATGTTGATTAAATATTTTGCGATAATTATTTTTGCATAAACTTATGATACATTCTAAATTCCTAACTCACGGCATTACTCTAGAAATTACTTATCCTCTACTAATACTCTAATGTAAATGGCAAAATTATTTTTAAAAACATTTGGATTTTGGGAAGTATATTTTGTTATTGACGGAGATAAATGGATCATTTGGGCTTAATTTTGGAAATTCTAGCGTTCATTATCTAGAATTGATTAGAAGGAACAATTTCTTACTGTGATCAAAGATAGATGGACGAATCTCTCCTGCATCCCCCTTCACTTTAGCCCCCTACATACACACACAATATCAAACCTAATATAATTTTTAATTGTTTCCATCCATCTCCTCTTCAGTCTTCCCCTGCTCATTTTTCATAAAAACTCTTACAACTTCAATTTCATCTCTCCTCATCACGTCATGCTCGATATGTATGTACAGTGACCAAAAAAAAAAAAAAAAAAGCTGATTTATAGCTGTGCCAATCAGTTTTTAAGTAGAATCCTTATTGCACATATTTTCAGGTTTTACTTACTTGCACTAATCCTTGGACCATACGGTTGGCGCACATAGCCGCCATTCCACCATATATAGCCGATAGTGGAGTAAGTATCGATAGAATGGTAGAAATCACGAACGATCCGGACAAGAAATGTTTTGCACCGTATTTTTGTGCCATGTGTCCAATAAACACCTGAGTGAGCGGATAACCCCAGAAGAATGAACTTAATATCGAACTCTTCATTGATTCGTCCCACGGCAATTCCTAAACAGTTCGATAAAGTAATCGTAAATCGTATGTGTCATTTTTCTCATATTTTTCTCTGGTTTGTAGGTTTGGGAGGTTTTTGTTTTATCAAAACAAACAAATTTTTAGATTTTTAAATTCATGTTTTTGTTGAAAACCCTAATTCACGAGTTCGTGTATCCACCTACATCAGGCCGTAAATAACGAGGGCTTAAGTGGGTTCAAATATCGGCTCTTTCATTAAGACACGCCAATCATTCAAATAAACTCGAATAGCTCTTTTCTTAAGTAGGTTCATTCGAGAAAAACATTCTTTATTCGGTTCTCCAAATTGAGCCAATGAAACTTACTATAAAGTGTGGGTTACTGCTTGACTTGTCAGTCATGGCCACAATGGCTACCGATAGATTGACTCGCAACCCGTATGCGATAACCATTCCAAAAAAAAGTAGTAACGTTTGTGTATGTCGTTTACCCCATCGAAATTCTTCTAATAAAATAAACAAACAAAATTTGTTAATTCATATAAGGTTTTTAAATTACCTATGGTATTGAAAGTGTCGATTTTTCATCTTAGTCTATCACACATAAATTATAGGAATTAAGACGGTTTTTATTTCTAACGTACCTTTTTTATCTAGTGATGCGATAAGGATCCTGCAAACTGATTGGAACTCATTTTGACGTTTATCTTTAATCTACTTTTTCACAATCAATTTTGTTCTCAATTGTCTAAAAATTAGAAATTTGAATCTTAGAATTTTTTTTTAACACAATTCGTAAAAATTTCGAGGATAAAATCAAAAAAGTCGATCAAATGACGTTTAATTAAAACCAGTGTCTTTATAGCATCACTAGATAAATCCACACATTGGAAATAAAAACGATTTAAATTCTTATAATTTTTATGAGATACACAGAGAGGAAAAATGACGCATCCAACTCCTT
This sequence comes from Hormaphis cornu, assembly GCA_017140985.1. NCBI lineage: Eukaryota > Metazoa > Arthropoda > Insecta > Hemiptera > Hormaphididae > Hormaphis > Hormaphis cornu. The sequence goes on from CM029357.1 coordinate 17,438,354, forward strand.
AACTTGAATTTGTTTTTAATTTTGAGGCAAACGAAAAAGCTTATCTATTTACACTAATTTTATAACTAATTAGTTACACTTATACAGTGATAAATCTATTAAGAACTTAACAGGATATTGCCTAAATTTTAACATATATACGTCTGTTATGCTCCATCAATAAAGCTTTTTAGATACTTTTTTGATAGCGCAGCGAAGAAAGTATTATTTTTACAATGATGTTTTTTTTCTGTGAATAACATTAAGGGTGATAAAAATAATCCGATTTTTAAAGTCAATATCTTTTCTAAAAGGTTTATAGACTGAAGGGGTCTACAAAGGGTCTCAAATTTGAGAATTTAAAATTGAAAAAGTGGCTATCAAAAAACTAAGCAAAGTTCAAGGAAAAACGTTAAAAATTACAGTTACTGTAAGTTTTGACATGATCGATTTAATTTATTGTCCATAACTTCCAAAAAAACTATCGGAACCGGCTGAAACTTTTAGATAGTAATAAATGTAAAAGTAGTTTTTGAAAGTATATGAAAAAAGTATTGAAAATGGTGTAATTTGATTATAACAATGAATTTATAAACTTTTGTGCAATTGATACTTAAATAGTAATATCTCACAAATAATGGTCCAAATAGTTTGAAATTTTGAAATTAATATTATTTGTATGTATATAAAACTTTTTGAATTTTTGAACAATTTTTATTTTTAAATTTTAAATTTGGTTTTTATCAGGACGTATATTAGATAATTGAGCTCACTCAGAATCGTTTTTTCGAAGTCAATCATTTATCAACTACTAATTAATAATGACCTCTATTAAATTACGTACGGAATACAAAACGAGTGAATTATTGTAAGACATTTGTGTATAAATTGGTTTTTTTCTTTTTTATGAAATTGTTCTGAAGTGATACAGGTACACCGTACAGTTACATATTCAGAAAACCATTTTTGAGAATCTGATATAAAATCGTTTACATTTTTATTGTTATATCTATAATTTATCTAATTAACACAATAAAAAAAAAATATATATATATTTTGAACATAATTTTAAAGAGATAGAATACGAAATAAAACATACTTTTTTTCTCCATGGTTTTAAACGTTGTACTTACGAGTCATTTTAGAATTATACTAATTTTCAAACTTAAAAAAATGCGCAAAATATATTATATTCAAGCACTTCCAATTTTATACAAGTCACAATGTTTATTAACGGAGAATGTTTGTTTGTTTTTTTGTTTTTTTTTGTGATCAATGGAAGGGGATACTATAAAAATGTGCACGAGTTCTATTTTAAATCATTCTGTTCTTGCGGTTTACAGACGATAATATTACAACATAGCGAATTCAGTGTCGGCCAAATTGTTGAGAACTGCAGTATAAAATGCAATACTTTTACCATAACAAATATTGTTTACTAAGACTGTGGTATAGCTGGTGACTATAAAAGAAACTGAAAAAATATTCTAAATAATAATTTTTTTTTTATATACTTATAGTTACTATTTTATTGGGCTGATTTTTTTATAAAATTTTCATACCTAAAAACTTTACATACAAAAACAATTAAATGAGTCATTTATTTTCAAAAATGCAGCAAAATCATAATTTACTCTACTACAAACGTATAGTATTAGTATAGTTGTATAATTATTCGTATATCAAATAAAAATTCAATTGAATTTTTGAAAATTAATAATTTATTTAATTGTGTCTGTACATGAAAGTTTTAGGTATAAAAATCTTAAGAAAAATCCCCACTGGAAAATTGCTGTATTGAATTTAAAAATTACTGAAAACCATAATTTTATTTTTTAATTTTTTTTGGTGAAAAAAAAAATTAATTTTCTGTGACTTATTAAAATACCTAGTGACAATTTTTTAAAAACTGATGTTGAGTGTATTTAATAGACAGTTTTTCTCGGGAACACATATAGTGAGACACTCTGTCTAATTTAACGGCATATTGAGAAAACAATAAATATAGGTATGCAATAAAAAAATTAATCAATCCACTATATTTGCGTGTAGGAACCGACTTTTTTATAAATTAGTCATAATGAATTATTTACTTTAATTCTCTTGTAGAATGTGCAGAACTTATTCTTCAAATTTAAAAATAAAGCTATCATACATAATATAGTTCTTCAAGTTGACAATATTTAACTAAAAATTGTGCTCTTGATTAAATTAAAGATCACTTGAAAATTGAAAAAAAATTTTTTTTTACATAAAAATAATTAAACCAACTAAGAACATCAAAATTTTATAGTTAGAACCATAGATACTTTTTATTATAAACGTATAATGTATTTATAGTTTACGGATTTATTAAATGTACGTAAAGGTTTTTGAGGAGTTTGGCAACTGAGAAAAATATTATTAACGGTTTTGATGTTATTAATAGATGATTTTATGGAATCATATAGATAAGATATCACATTGAATATAGATTTTAAGTTAAATGATATTATGATACATAAAACAGCGGATACTAAAGTCGATAGCGTTTGATACTATTCATTTCTTTTAGTTAAATGCTAGAAAAATAAATGTTGTTCATCTCATTAACCCCATAAATCTTACTTGTCTCATTTTACGATATATACCTATATTGACAAAATTTCATTGAATATGGGAATTAAATTTTTTTTCAAACTATATTTATTAAATATTATTATATAGACTTAAAATAAGAACTTTCAATTATTTAAATCGAAAAAATACAAAAAAAAAAAAAAAATGATGTTCTTATCGTTCCGGTATTTACACTAGGTAAAAGTTAAATTTATTTAGCTTAAGTAAACATATTAAAGCAAAAGTAGCTATATTGTTGAGCACACAAATTGACTTGACATTACTAATTAAATCGTTGGTTCGTGAATTAATTTAAATTTATTTCATACCTACCGTTTTCTTCGTCGATATTTCTATTATCTTCCATTTCGAATAAAATATTTTTATTCTCGATACCAGTTGTTTAGTGGCGATATAGACATGCACGAAAAATTTTATTTTTTTTGGCTCTTCATTAAGGAGGTAGAGGGAAAAACTTGATATAAAAAAAATTAAATACACATAACACTTGGGTATTATAAATACTTGATCGGGTGTTTGCAAATTACAAACTAATCAGTCCTCTCGATGAGTGTTCTATAAAGTTATTACTGATTGACAAGTGACAACCGTGCCACTTCCACGGACCCGTCACCACGGTTACAACATTGTCATCACTTATATGATTATATCTAACTAATTATGGATAATAAGCACACAGTAACAATACAAAACATTAAATTAATCATAGGTCAAACACTTCAGCAGTGAGAAAAAAAAAACAATTAGTTCGTTTAAATTACGATTTTATTACTCAGATATTAACAATCTCTACATTATTGTTGATTTACGTGACGTTACTGAATTCAATATAAATGCCACGAATTTCAAAATAAAATCATTGATTTACTGATTCATGAAACGTGCTGTCAAGAAAAAGCAATGCTCTTATAACATGTTTTTGGTTTGAAATGTTTTAAATCAGAATTTGCTTTGGAAAAAGTATATGTACCTAGTGTTGTATACAAAGTTTAAAATCAATAATAAATCATCATGTTTACAAAAAAAAAAAAAAAAATTCGAGCGAGTTTGGTACCAAAGAAAACCACTTAAAACATTTAAAACTTTTAAGTTCTGTACTATAATAAGCTCAACATTGGTGAAAATCTATTGAAATTTTAATGAAAAATACATTTTATTAATTTTGCAGTGGTGTGTAAAAATTTTAAGTTTTTTTTTTTTTTTTTTATCATAATACTCGTAAAATAAACAAAATATGATTGTGTAAAAATCGGAGAAATTCTACTTTTCTTTCAGTTGAAGACAGTAAACAATTTAAAGTGTAAAACATTTTTCATAATACAGCTGTTCTTTGTATTTTTACCTAATTTTTTTCATGATCAGTGGCGTAGCCAGGATTTCCGAAAAGAAAACCATAGTAAAAAATCCAGAATAGATTGGCCTACTTGCAATTTTATGTTTTATTTTTGATACTATGTTATTATAGCTTAAAACAGTATAATAGGTTGGTAATATACCATAGATACAGAGAACGGCAACGCTAATCTTCACTCCAGCGCGCAAGTTTATGAAAATAATGAGGAACTACCACAAAACGCTTCGATCAAGATCCACATGATTTTTAATATTTTTTATTCAAAAGTGTAAACGCCTATTGGACATAAAGTACAGAAATAATATACTATAAGTAGGTAGAGAACATAAAACGTACAATCATAAAATCGTCGAACATTCTTATCTCTTATCAAGTGATTGAATACCAAAATAAATTACAGTTATTACAATCTACTTTATTTGTAGTACACGCAAAAACTTCTAAAATCGATTACGTCAAGTTTTTGTTATTAAACCTGATTGGGGAGGATTCCAAATAATTGAACTATACTCCAGGATAGAAGGAACTAGCGCAAAGTATAAAACTTTTAGGTAAATAGGATTTTGAAATTATTTTGATTATCAAGTACAAAGCACATCAAGTGGCAACTGGCAAGTTCTGCGAGATAGTTAGGTTACAAAAATATAGTACCAGGTGACCAAGTTAGCTCAGGTTCGGTGTTTAAAAAAATATTCGTTTAAGCACTCTGTTATATACAGGCATATTTTAGGAAATGAGGTGGGAATAGCAAAAATCGGGCAACCGAGCATCGTGACTCACGTTCAGGACGTCTAAAACGATATGAATGGTTTAAATAAATGGTTTTTGTATTGTTTCTACATTTTTCTTGTGACGTTTTGAGGGTAAAATACGTACTGGATGCTGTTGAACCTTTATACGATACATAGGATGTACGTACCCATGCGTAAGTTGTAACGATATTTCACTCATGGTTTTTTACTTAATGGGAATCAAACGAGGTGATGACATTATCAAATTTATGTCAAACTTGAACACTTCATTATCGAGACACCATTGCGTGTTCGTATTAATAAAATCATAAAGCCCTAGTTTTGTGCAAGACGCACAACAATAACCGTCCACGTGGCCATTGATTTGACTATTTCTTTTACGCCAAGGGGTTGACAAAATAATACATTATTATAATATTACAGAATAAACACAATTTCAACACTCCTATAGTGCGCGCAAAATGAATCCCGTAACTAAATAGGGACTTAATTGTACGTGATATATTGAAATTAAAATATATTTATTTGACATTGGTAATTCAATCATAAATATCAGCATCATTGAAATTAATTTAATACCTACCGCTCGCTGATATTTTTCTTTTCTTCCATTAGAGATAGTATTGTTTGATGTTTTAAAACATTATACATAAAGCTCATTAGTGATAATAAACACGCGTATTTGGTTTTCTTTTTTTTAGCACTTTAAAAAAAAGAGAGAGATAAAAAGAAAAATTAAGTATTAAAAATAAAATCTAACATACATAACTTTCGCGTAATACAAGTACTCGTTTGGCTCTTTGGCCCCCTCGATATGTTTTCTGTACGGTCAATAGTGATTGACTTTACTATTTCCACGAACTCGCGGAATCACATACATACAACACTGTCATCGCTTGTGGTAACACCTATCTATAATATATTAAGCATGATAGATGTACAGTGGTACACGGTAATAACAAAAAACATTTTATGAATCAAATGTCAAAAACATTTAAACAATAAGAAAATAACAACAACGAGTTAATTTAGATGACAATTTTATATCACGTAATTAGATATTTTGTAATTAAAAATCACCACTTTTGTCTCAAATGCTTCAATACAACTGAATCCATGTACAATAACTTTGAAAATCATAACATAAATGTTTTAATAATTTAAGAACTTAAAATAGTAATGTGATTTCACGTTGCAATTATACGCGCGTTTAAAATACCAAATAAAACATCATTCATACATTTCTACGAAAAACACGAACATTTAATCTCAATAATAGTTAGCTATACAATGTGATTAGCAAATTTGACAACAATAAAAACTGAAAATAATTTGGTTATTCTTATTGAATATAAGTGGAAATATAAGTTATTGATGTGTAAAGTGTAAATTGCCGTTTGTTTATACGTTGTTTAAAATCAATGAAACTAACCATTGTTTACGAGAAAAAAACGAATTTTAAAGTACAAATAAAATTTTTAATATTCCTAACCTCTTCCAATGACGTGTATAAGAATAAGATATTCTTTGAAGCATATTAAAAATTTTTTTTAACTATTATGTCACTCACAAAATTAACGAAATTTCAAAAAATTTTTGCATACATATATACACGGTAACATCTCGGTCTTATTACCTACCTTTTGAGAGAATATAATATGTTAGGATCAGATGAGTTCGAACACTTTTCCGGTCACAGTGAACAATTTATAATTTATAAAATTGTCATTTTGGTTCTTGATTTCATGATTCACCTACAATATCAACAATATCTTTTAAAACTCTGCCAACAGAGCGAACAGCGCTATATGTTATAAAAAAAAATAACTATAGTAATATTCATGTTGTTCAAACATAATCAAATAACAAATCAACAATTTTTAATAACATAATATAGTTTAAATTTATAAACGATAATGTTTTCCATTCATGTACCTACAACGAAAAAATCAAATAAATAATTGAATGTAGAAAATAATATAACAGATAGAAACAAAGTTCTTACAAAAACGTCTAAAAATAAAAAAACAATTTTTTATACATTCTCGTTATCGGGCTCTGTGGTTCGCACTTGGTTTTGACTTGTCAAATCGTTCCACGGTTGAACTTCGGCGGACCCAAATATGACGTAAAATAGGTTTCCCGCAAAGAAAACGCAAGCCGAGACCAGAAACACGACGCCCCATTGATCTTTGTTGCTCTAAAATCAGAACGAATTTATGCGCCGAAAATTGAGCTTATGCTTAAAAACAGATTGCATGGGCCCAGCTTTAGATTTTAAACAAAGGTTTTTTTTACCAAGCTTGATCATTCGCTCCAAATCTATATTAATATCCTCGAAAATGTTTTTAAAAATGCATTCTATTATCTGGTATTTTTTCGCTATTTTTGACCCCAAGTTTTTAATCCTTACAGTCGTGCCCGTACTAGAATCAACAAAAAATTAACTTTGATCTATTATTCTATTAACGAACGAGGCTCGTATCTACTAGAAGCATAAGTGTTCTAAATACAAACAATAAAGGTTCACATTATTTTCATCATTGTAAACTGATGTACATAGAATATTGGATCCCCCAATAATTTTCTTCTGATTTTCAGCAAGTTATTAAAAATATGTACCGATCTTACAAAGATTACAAAGATGTCTATTTGTTTTTTAGTTATCATTTAAGGTAGGTAATAAAAAAAAAATTATTTAAGTGACATTAAAAGATTTGCATTCAAGCGTAAACGATAAGTACTTTATTCGAGAATTTTTTCAAAATTTACTCAGTTTTTATGTTGTAACCAATAAAACAAAAATATTTTCAAAAAAACAGAAAATTTCGTTACGTTTATTTATTGCAATTACTTCTTTGAAAATTATATTTTTCTGCGATTCCTTTTAATTTTATCCTTTTAATCAATGTGATTCACGTAGAATCAATAGAATAATTAAAAAAAAAAAAAAAAAAATTACAAATGAGATTACAAATTCAAACCAATCTGACGCTATTTGCGAAATACGAATTATTAGGACTAAGCATATTTCTAAAAATTTATGAAATTTTGGCGCTGTTTATCTGATAAAAACTTCAGTTGTCAGACTTAGGACTAAAACACAATGCTTAAAAAGTATTTTATCTCTTTGAATATAGTTAAAAAAAAATTAGAGATCTTGTATTCACGATTTTTGTTTTATACGTATGCTTTACCTATTAAAAATAAGCGCGAAGAATGATTCATAAGAATACCATACAATTCAGTATTCTTCTGTTTATGGGATACTTTTGTCACTATACTGCAGTTAAGTCTAAACCAACCAAAGTAGATTTCACTGTCCACAACGCTATTTAATATATTTTTTCAGTTTTAATGACGGTTTTGAGATACAAAAAATTGAAAAATTAACTTTAAAAAAAACCATGCGAATTTAATAAAAATCCGCCTAGTCGCTCCGTCCCACGACAAAACCATTTGTTGACCGCCACTGAATCGGGCCGGGTACGCAAAAATATTGAACCACGAGACGACGCCCTACCAAATGGCGCCCTCGACAGACAGTTTATTGAGAAATAAATATTTAATTTTATTGTTATATCTTACACTGTCCGTAACCATAAAACCCACCAACAGCGGACCCGCTATGGACGTCAGGGCCGCTATACTGTTGGTGAGTCCCAACAGCGGCCCGGCGAAATTCGGCGCCAAATCCATATGGTTGGTCAAAAACCCGGTGAACACGCCGCTGTTCAGCGCCAGTGCGGCCGTCAACAGGGTCAACGCCTCGGCGACGGACGTGTCAAACAGATAGAGCACTAGCAACGCCAGGGCTCCGCCCCAGTGCGCGATACTGTTCCACATTTTCCGCTGATTCGTTTTGGACATGAGACCGCGCGCGTTTATGGAATCGCTGATCCAGGAGAACGCCACGATCAAGAGCCACATGATCAAGTACGGCAGTGCTGACAAATACCCGTTCTTTGGCGATAGTTTGTGAAAATGAAAAAAAATAATCAACCGGAGGATTGGAGGAAACAACACCTGTATTGCCTTCCACGAGAGAATAACCAGTTTTGCGCGTCACGACTGACGTTTTTGGCGACCGATTCCCCCGTTCCAAGCGTCCGACGTCATCCGAGGGCCAGAGCCGAACTTTTCCGATCCGTGACGAACCGACTATCTCGGATATCAAAGGTGGAGTTCAAGAGTACCTATCTACTAGGGCCGACGATGAAGATCGAGGATCATACGGTGCTCTGACGTCGACGGAGTCTCGAGGAGTGGCGGGGCGGTGATCGGCCGACTAACTATTCTCTCGTGAAACGGAGTATAATAACGATGCGTACCGATTTTATGTCGAACTTGAGTACGTGGTTGAGATAAGACGGCATATTCGTCAGTAGAATCATAAAGCCCCAGTTTTGCGTTAGATGCACGACTATAAGCGTCCACACGGGCATCGATTTGAATATTTCACGCCAAGGGGTCGGCAAAGACTAGGAATGATTATTTTGAAATATTTCATAATATATATTATGAACTGAAACATAATATATACGAGTATTTACCGTTTTTGACGTCGTGCTTTCCAACGAGCTGACGATGTATTCTCGTTCTTCCTTACTTATGGATCGATGTTCCTCCGGGCTGTTAGCGCCCAAAACGCACCAAAACAACACCCATGTCAGCGTAACGATTCCTCCCACGTAAAACACTGACGGCCAGCCTCCTGCGCTGCTGGCCAGAAGACCCGTAACGGGAAGCATGGCCAACGAACCGAATTGAGTGCCACTAAACACGAACGAATTCAAACGGGCCTTTTCCGACGTCGGTGCCCATTTTGATAGCAGGACGTTCATCGAAGGAAATATAGCTCCCTAAAACAAATTCCTTACGTCGTTTGCGTTTTTCGGCTTATCGAACCCGCTCTACTCGATTCCATCTAAACGCGTCAAAATGGAAATACTCACTAAAACCAGCTAATAATAAACACTTTAAATTTATCTTTTCTCAAATTATACGGATTTATCTTTTTGCTAAAAGTTACTTCAACCAATGCGGTTTTCGTTCTTTCGTAAAAATATTCTACTTTGACGAGTATTACTTAAAATCACTGCCGATGACTTCATGCCTCGTTCCTTGTGAATTCACAATGCGTTTTTTAACCAACCGTATTGAAGCGATGTCAAATAATTTAGATAACAATAATTTTGAACAGAACTCAACAAAATAATAAATATATGCAATACATAGCTATTGTCTTGAAAATCGTTATTTTTGAAAAGTTTCTGATAAATTGTGGGCATCGTTTACTGTTCTTATACATTGTGAAAGTATTCAACAAGGTGCGTTCAATACTTATGCAAATGCCCACGTAGAGATTATAATCATAGAAACATTTATAACGTGATAGATAGGTAGTGTCGTAACACACACATAACAAATTTATATTTTATGTGTGTTACAAACATTATTAAAGTTATTCATTAGTAGTGGACCATTAACAAAGATTGTGTTTAAAGTTACAGAAAACTATAAGTAATCAGTCACGGTTTTCACTTGTTAAAATTAATAAACCCAAAATCACAAAAACATTACACTTTTTACTGCGTATACGTATTCCAACAACTATATGTTGTCATCTTCAACGCAATAACACATAGTAGGTACTTCAATATTAATATTTTAACAAAAAAGTTATACGTTACGTACACGCAGTAAAAAGTGTAATATTTTGGTGAATTTTGGTGAATTAAATTTAGTGTAAACAAGTGCTCAAGTTTAATTTTTGTTTTCACTTACTTGTGCCATCCCTTGAACCATTCGATTGGCGCACATTGCTACCACACCACCGTATACAGCCGACTGCGGGGTGATAAACGTCAAAACGGCGCTCAGTCCTAAAGAGCCTGTCAGGAAGTATTTGGCACCGTACTTTTGGGCCATTTGCCCGATAAATACTTGAGTGATTGGATAACCCCAAAAGAATGAGCTCAACACGGTGCTCTTTGTGGACTCGTCCCAGGGCAACTCCTAGGGCGTCACAACAAAAATGACTGGATCAAGTATGAGCCATTTAATTGTTTTAGGTACTTATAGTTTATCTGCAGTTAAGTAAACTCTTTTGGATGGGTATTTAAAATAATCATTTGCGTAAATTAATTTTTGATTATTAATTGCTTCAAATAATTTTTTACAGCAAGAGTATGCTAAAATTTCACGTGTTAGAACTTTTTGCCTCTGACAGTGAGCAGGGAAATAATACCTAACAAAATAATATGATTTAAAATAACTATTGTAATAATGAAATATTATTACGTAAGCGGTGCTTTTTATACAATTATACAAACATATGTTGGACATTTAAATTTTTTTGTATTAGATTAGAATAATTACGAGCATAATATACGAATTTCGAACGACTTTGATTATTTTTTAGGTAAATATAGACTATAAATTCTATATTTGTTGTGTATTCTACTTATTAAATAGTTCAGAATCATTATTTTCGTGAACGACTTATATTATTTCTTTCAAGTATATCATGGGTAATTAATATCCATGATTACCTTTATAGTTTATACTATACCATTTAAAACAGTAAACTACCCAAAGATGTAACATACTGTCCTATCACTTGCGGCTACTTCCTTCATTTGTTTTTTCTTTTGCTAAGGGTAAATATTGTTACCATGAATAATTTGCTATGAGTAATTCAAAAACGAAGTTACTAGTTTCAACTTTTTTATGGTCGTAACATGATCGAGTAACTTGTTGTTTTCGTGGTTTCAATAGGAAAAAAAGGGTAACAAATTCATCAAGTTAAGACTTTTGATTTGCTACACAATATTTTCTACACTCAGACATCGGAATTGACTATTTTTATCAAAACTTTTTAATTAACGCTTTATTGTTGAAATTCTATTGTTTCGCAATATTAATTTTTAACTTTGTTATTCCAATACATAATCGCAAACTATCATATTACCTTTTTATAGAAATTTAAATAGTAAAAATTTTGAAAATTGAAATTACAAAAAAATAAAATTCGTAAATTTACAAATTATAGTATTCAGTATAAGTATACAAATCAGTTTTTGATTAACACGTCATATAAACGATAGTAAATATAAAATACTATAAAAAAATGTAATTGTTATCAAAACAAAAATCATCATGTTAAATATTTGATCGGTAATCCTATAGATTTGCAATGACAACTGTGGATTTGCAAGGCTGGCCAAGTTAACAACTGTTTTTAACTCGTTAAATTAGGTGAATTAAATAAACAAATTGTTAATTTATCAAATTAAGTTAAGAAAAAAAATTTACTTTACTTGAAATATAATAATAGCTCATACTTTTAATTTAAACGGTTTTGTATGATATTTCATCCGCATCAAAAACAAAATTTTCGTTTTTGCTTTTTACTTCACCTTTTTTTAAAATATTGAATTTATTACAAATTAACTTAAAATTAATACGTTGAATACAAAAAGATGAACTAAATAAGTTAAATGTTAACGAAAAAAAATTACGAGTTAACGAGTTAGTTAACTTAATTAAAACCAATTTAACTTTATAATAACTTAATTTTAACTTTAAACGAGTTAATGCTTGCATTGGCGATTCGATTGCCAACATAGTTGGAACTTTTTCTGCCCTATCACCTAAATGAAAATAGCTATCTCTTAAAAGTCTGGTGGTACACCCCCATTGGCGCAACTTGAGAGTATAGGGGCAACTAAGCACCCCCGGCAAGTTTTTGGGTTCTAAACATCATTAGAAAACACACGGAATGACCGTTTTTGATCTGACTTCTCACAAATAGCTCCTATATGTACATAACTCACAATAAATTGTTTGTTAGCACTCGAATTGTCGGTCATGGCTACGATGGCCACCGACAGATTGACCCGCAGCCCGTACGCAATGATCATGCCCAAGAAGAGCAGCACTGTTTGCGTGTGTCGTTTGCCCCAACGAAACGATGCTAAAAAAAATTGTTTAAAAATATCCATGAAATTTATATGAACGTAAAGGACATTGGATTTAAAATTTTTTTAAAATAACGCAAGAAAACATGCACTAAATATGTTTTGGTCTTTTTGAAGAATATTGTGCAATAAAAATTAATTTTCGTGAAACAAGGAACCAATTTTGTAATAAAGACACGAATCACAGATATTATTATTAAATTTTCAATATTCTTGAAATCAATATAAAACGCCTGAATAATATATAGTATTAAAACTGTCAACGGGTGGTTTTTCAAGACGAAATTGTGGATATGATCGTATAAAAAACAATTTTAAAGAGTTCTGTGCAGACAGCTTCATTGACATTTCAAAGAAAATACACGAATTTAACAAAAACTTTTTTTTTGTTTTTAATACATTTGAAAAATACGGTTCAATAGTAATCAGTAAGTTTAAGTGTTTTTCATTTTAAAAATTTTCTATATAATTTTCAATAACATTCTACTACCTATATCATGAAACGTACAAATCTGGCGTTACTTATTTAAATTAATCGCAGTAGCTGGTAGGTGTGTGTTATTTAATAAAATATTTAGAAATGTCGTCTACTATTATTTAATGGTAAAAACTATAAGTGGAAAATATTTGATTTATTCAAAATAAAACTTTAAAGTCAACTTATCTAAAAAAAATGTCGGTAGTATAAATGGCTCTTTTCTATATTTCATTTTAATAACATCCATTTTTGCCTTAACCCATATTATTTATACATAACAATTTTAAACTTTTTAGGTTCTTTAAATATTCAAACCACAGATTAGATAAAAATATTTTATATTTATTTCTTTATATTTTATCTAATCTGTGGTTTAACACTGTAAATAATAGATTTTATTAGACAAAAACTGTGAAAATATGGTGTTAAATTCCAAAATGTCAAAGTTTTATGTTTTGCTCAAAAGTTGTATTATCACACAATTTTAATTTCATTCATAACTAATAATTTTTTTTCAAATACAATTCCCAATTTGAATCAAATTTTTATTTTTGGAGCTATTTTGAAATTTATACTAATTCTACTATAAAAAATGTGATTAATAAAATTAAAATTGAAAATCGTGGTTGGGTGGATAGCGAGTTGGTATACAACTTTAGAGCAGGTTACGTCTATTATGGTTGGGTCACTGATTTTGATGGTTTTTTTTTATTAAATTTTTAAGCATTTATTATGTTTTACAAAAATAACGATTATGAGTAACCTCATTTTACTTCTATAATAAAATTCAGGTAATTACGTCATGTCTGGTCATGATAATGATAATTTGAATCATAAATTATAATATTATAATTAAGTAATGAGTAATGACTAACAAATAAATGGCTACTAACGATATTTTATTGTTAAGATGTGCTTGTATTACATTTTCTGATCTGACGGAACATTTAATTTTTACTACACAATGACCACAAAAAACGTAAATTTTTCAAAATTTCTAATCTTCTATATCAGCGTTTCCCAACCGGTGGGTCGCGGGTGATTTTAAGGTGGGCCGCGGCGCGGATCTTGAAAATTTACCAACCTATACTGTATTGTCAGCATCACTTTTGATTTTAACGAAATGGGAAATGCGAAGCGACCATAAGCAGTTGCTGTTACCTTGTGAAGTGCGTTGGTTATCACGAAAAAAGGCGCATTCCAGATTGTTCGAACTTCGAGACGAAGTTAGATTGTTTTTGGTTCAACTTGAACACGACGGCAAAGAAAAGGCCAAACATTTTTTCAGCGATTGCCTCAATGATGAGTCATGAGACTTGGCTGATAAATAAAACTGGCATACCTAGTCAGGCACGTAACCAGGGGGGGGGCCAGGGTGGGCCGGGCACCCCTAAAAAAATCATTGGCCCTTAGCTGGCACCCCCGGAAAATCTTTCAACAAAATTTGCCCCTATATTACGCCCCTGTCTCTAGATAGTTTTTAGTGGCTGAGGCCGTTGGCCGTTGGGGGCCAAAAATATATGGCCCCCCTGTTGACAAAATCCTGGTTACGTGCCTGTACCTAGTTGACATTTTTAGCTCTCTGAACACCCTTAATTTGACATTACAATGAGAAGATGTACATCGATTCTTTGTCCAAGATAAAGTTGATTCTACTATTAAAAAAATTGGTAGATGGCATCAAAAGGTCCAAGCAAATAAATTTAATGCATTCTCATTAATGAACGAATTTGTGGATTCACATGAACTGACAGTCGATCTAGTAACCTCAGGAATTAATAGTAACCTCAATAATTGATCACTTACAAGACTTGTCATCCGAGCTGAGGAAATACTTTACTAATAAATAGTAGCCACTAATAAATGGATACAAAATCCATTTGACGAGGATAATTTAAAGAACGTCAACTTAGGACGAGGGTGCCCGACCCCAAATGGTTGGAGAAAAGCAAAAAAAAAGAAGATCAACTAACAGAAACATGAATTAAACATTTCAAATTTGAACTGTTTATTAATATTGGTCTCTATTAAAGTAAGTGCCAAATACAAAACGAGTGAATTATTGTAAAACATTTGTGTATGAATTTGTTTTTTATGAAATTGTTTCTCAAGTGGTACAATTACACTATAACTTCTCCATGGTCTTAAACGTTGTACTAACCGGTCATTTTGGAATTATACTAATTTTCAAGATTAAAAAATGAGCAAAACGTATTATATTCAAACACTTCCAATTTTATATAAGTCGCAATGTTTATTTACGGAGAATGATTGTTTTTTTTTTTATCAATGGAAGGGGATACTTTTACCATAACATAATTGTTTATTTAGACTGTGGTTAGTTGATGACTATAAAAAAAAACTGTTAAAAAATATTCTAAATAGTAATTTTTTTTTTTTATGCTAATAACAATATTTATTTAGTATAAAAATACATAAAATATTTTGGTACTGAGTTACTTGTAAAATTATTAAAATAATAAATATAAACCGTGATCACTCTAGGTCACGTGGGTAGTTTGACGAAATAGCGACTATATTTTGGGTGGGACACTAGTTTAGAAGTTGTGGTTTAAACGCATTACCTATTTTATACCTGAAAGCAACGATAAATTATTGCCTTCTATAAATACGATTCTGAGCGAGCTCAGTTGTCTAGTATACGTCGGTAAAAACAAAATAATAAAAACAAATAAAAACCTACGTATTTCAAAAACAATGTTTTCATCATCAATAAATCATTAATGAAAATAATCTTTAATTTTATTAATATAAACAAAATTTTTTGTAGAAATTGGTTTTTTATTTTTTATTTTATACTACACAAATTATTTGATAGCAAAACATAATAGGTAAGTACCGTAAAATGTAATAAATAGGGTACCTCGCAATTTAGATTTCACGGTTATATCTCTAAGGAAATTTACGATGAGTTTTTTTTTTTCAATGAAAGGTTAGGTTAGGTATGTCTCCTAATATTATTTGTATAAAAATATACTTGCATCTTTGCCATTCTTTTGAAAAACTAAAAATTTTGGTTGTTTTCAACTTAACGAGCAATTTTCAATTTAATAAGTTCAGTATACCATATTAACTTGTGACACTCAGTTAATTTATCTAAATATAACGTTTTGTTTTCCTAAATTTTATTGTTATTTTCCAAAATATCGTAAATTATTTATAATAACTATTTATTTAATACAGGTCATTTTAATTTGACTAATACCTAATTAATAAATAAAATAACAAAAATACCCTCCGACTTAGTTCAGTCAAATATTTATCGATTTGACAATGATCAAAACACTGTACTTGGTTATATTTGTGGTACCCACTTTAATTACAATATTTTTGTTTACTTGATAATTTTTAAAAGAAGTAAGAGTACAGTTACTTGATTTTACCTTTTTTCTTTTCATTGGTTTTACTGTCGTCCATATTGCGTAGAATGATTGTGGAGTATGCAGTGTACATTGAATATTAAATAAACGATTCAAATAAAAAAAAAACGCATTTAATTTTTACACCAATACAACACATGATTATGTGAACAATCGTTAAGGTCGACTGTCTGCTATCAGAGACCAACAGGTTTCTCCAATGTATTATATTATTGCCTAATACATTCTCCATCGTTCCTAACAATTTCCACTTCCATATTTGTTCAACCATTTATTTCGAATAATATACAGCGTGTACCAGTTTACATAAAACAATTATTAAATTTAAAAAATAAATATTAAATTAAATATTAATATTTTTAACTAAAAAACTGGCGCGTAGAAAAATCTAAGAAATTTTCAGTATTAAATCATACTTACTATAAGATAATATTGAAACTTAATTTAACATAGAAATCAGATGGATGTCGACTTTAAATATCTTTAAAATTGTATTACAGTCAGAGAAATAATTCCTGAGTAGAAATTATCCTTAAAGCAAATAGTATATCTTATTAATTATTATTAACAAAATGTGTTAATTTATTAATTACATACATACCTACTAAAAACTATTACCCAATTATTATTATTTTTACTATTAATAATTATTATTATTATTTATTACAATGTATCGCATTATTATTTTATTTATTGTAGTTGGTATCCAACAACAGAGTATTATAAGTATGTACCTATTGTGTTGTATTATATTTTGTTACAACCTAAAACTATTTTATGGTCAAAAATAAAGATATGGGTATTTAAAAATTATTTGTGCTCTATAATAAGTAAAATAAGGATACTTTAGACCTCAGGTGGTGAATTTTCTTTCCAAATATTTTCGTTTTTAACTTATCTAAATCGCAAACTTTTGATTGCACGTCAAAACTGTTTAAACTATCTTGTGCCTGACAACAATACTTATGGTTTTAATTATTTGTTATAATATCAGTATGATGATTTTGTTTCAAATTATACCTTAGTAATTATAAACAAAATAATTTGTACAAAATATCAAATATCGTTAAAAATAATTGGTAAAATGTATACATATTTTTACATACATATTAATATGATGACACTGATAGTAGTATACTTTGCACCATGATCAATTATCTATGTTTTTCTAATGGATTTTTGTCAAGTAACCCAACATTTTTGCACCAAACACGTTTAAAAAAAAGAAAAAAAAAATTTAAAACTTAAAATATACCAACCATTTATTATTCTTACCTATCTAACGATATCGATTGTATATTTGTATTTTAATTATTATAGTCACAGTAAAGTATCCCGGTTTTATCTAAAGTTTAATTTTTTTTTCTTCAAGCCAACGACAGTTTACACAGTTTACCGTTATAGTGGAATTTTAAGTTTAAAAATTTGTATACCAATATTGGTACGTTTTGTAAGCTAAGTTACATTAGGTTTTTTTTATCGATTAATGAGCATAGATAGCATTTACGTGCTATAGGTACGATGTACACGTTTTTTGTACCATACGATTGGACCAATACAATTCTGAATCTAATGATATTTGATTACGTTAATACTCCTGTTTACGTAGGTAATGTTTCAGTTGCATTTTATGATTGTTACTTAGTAACACAATTAATTTTTGTACTCTGTCATAACTAATATATAATATCGACATCATTTAGCAGCTGTTCGATATTTGTATCGTGTCAAACCCTGACAGCCAAATTAAACCACATACTTCTATATTATACATGTAATATAATATAGAAGTCTGTAAATTAAACAACGAAATTTAATCATATAGTCAATGATACGATTTCATTTTTGGATCAAAGCCGTTTTAAACAGTTTGTCACATATTCGAAATTGTTTTGCAGTAAATATGTTTTGATTTTGTTTGGTGTGGATTTTAAATTGAATTTTGTTCAATGGACAAGAATAACTTTAAGAGTATGATTCAAAAATTAAGATTTCCAAGGGTTTTATCAGTTTTCCGATCCAAAATATTTGATAAACGAAAATTAAGTTTTGTGAGAAATTTCATAACGCATACTTTAGCGTTTGTAATGTTTGTATACCACCGGTGCTTGGAAGAAACGGGTTCAAAAGAACGAGTTCCTTTGATTTCGTTCACTTTTTCGGAACGAATCAGGAACAGGTATCTAAAAGTACGTAATGGAATTTCATTGATTTTTTGGATGATCATGAACGATTTGTTGTCATTTTTACGTTTACTTATTTAAACAAGTAAATAATTTTTTATACCGTAATTGTTCTATACTTAAAACTCAATGATGATTACTAAGAAATAATATGAAATGTAAACTAAAACCCGGGCTGGTCTTGGGTCTCTTTAAGTAGACCAACATAGTCATGAAAAAATGTGATCTAAAAGGGTTAAAGTATATAGGCACTGAAAGACAACATTTAAGCATACAATATATACTTGCTCACTGAAACGAGTGTAGATATGTTATATTATTTTAGTATTGTATAGTATACGTACAAACTAAACTGAAAACTAGGTATTTAGAAAAAAAAAAAAATTACAATTATATTAAATATGTCGGTAAAATACACGTGTATACGCAGTCATAAACATAAATTTATTAATTATAATATAAACAGATCAACAGGTATATAAAGCATTAAAGTTATGTTACCAATTTCTTACGGCCGGTTTAAAAGTTACCTACTTTTATATTGTATTATGTACAATTGCTGTGTTATTCGGAATTAATCTAATGCGATACCTGTAAATATTTTTCTCTCGTTAAGTAAATTTAATGTATAAATGAAAAATATTTATTTTCACAAACAAACTGCAGTTAACGTAGGTAACTTGTAACTGTACCGATGTAATTAACATATTATAATATTCATATTGGTATAGATACGACAGTTTAAATATGTTTGTATGATTATTGTAAAATAGTTTTTAATAAACGATTCATATTATTAAACATAATTCAATGGACCTTATACAAGTATTAATCAAAGAAATTATTAAAAAACATCAAATATAATAATAGTCAATATGATAGATATGATTTAAAAATAGATTTTAGACAACGTATAATATATTAAATAGACTCTAGAATTTTCGTAAGATTTAAGTATAAATATAATATATATAAACAATTTTTGGCACGAATCAATAAAATATATAATATGTATAATTATTCTTACAAGTTAAAAACGTATAAATCATGGGCAGCACACGATAAATTTCACATTTAAACATTCATCTCGATAAATATTCAACACGATAATCATAATAAAAATTTTAAAACGAATGTTTTTGAAAAATTGATAATAGGTAATATACCGCCTCGGTAATTCAGTTGTATAAGAACCCAAAAAGAGTATAAATTTTATGTTAACGCATTGAAGCAACGTCAGACATTTAAAAAATAAATGTTTCAAGATATTTAGATTTTACTGTAGTAATAGTAAAAAAATTAATTGAGTTATTTTTTTATTAAGACACAGCGCATATATTCAGAATAATTGTCTACACCTCATTTAAAACATGCATTTGTATCAGTATCTAACACTTTTTCTGACACATCTAACTAAAAAAAAAATCTTACACGTTGATCCTTGAACGAGAACATTGAAAAATAGTGTTTAATTTTAATGCATATTTTGTATCATTTTAACAGAATACCATGTAATGTATACAAAAAAAAAGAAAGAGTAGAAATTCGAAAATTGTTGTGATTAAGATGACTCGACTTTGTCTTGGATGTACCCGTTTAAGTATTTAAAATTTAAACACTCTGGTGTATCTATATAGTATATATTATAAGATTTAGTCAATTTTCAAATGGTGCACGTGTATACGAATAAGTGTTTTTTTAGAATTATTAAAGAAGATTAGACATTTTATTCAGAATAGATAGGTAGTAGTTACTTAGCAAAAAAATTTCAAAATTAACGCAACGCATGACGTGTTCATCGCTGCAATGAAATATATTTTAAACAAAATATGTAAATAATACCTCGCGGATATACATTCAACGAACGCGTTTTATTAATTATTTTTTTTTTTCTTTCTTGTCAACTGTTAATCAATACTGGGCAAAATAGATATCTAAAATGTTAAAATGTTCATTGTATTTTTTAGACAACGCATTATATAATACGTTTACCTATATTATACGCGAATAATATTTTGTATTTTTGAGCATAAGCGCGCGCAACGATAGCGCATCGACAATCTGTATAATACGCTCACTTCGTTAAAATTAACTTCAGTATGAATTATAATAATATACTACTGGCACTTACCTAATAATAGTTTTGTTCTAGAATCAAAAATATAATAACATATTTTATTAGTTTACGTTAATTTTATAATGCGATCGATGTATAATATACAAATTTGATTATACGATACAACGTTTTCGATTGAAATTCATTTGAGTAACCCGTGCAGTCTTTGTGTTTTAAGTTTTATTATTATTATTGAAATAAATATTGATTGTTATAATGTGTTGTAAAAAGGCGCCTACAGCTTTTGATTCCGCGTATCGCCCGATGAAAACGGTATAAAAATCGATAAACTGATCAACGAATAGCGTTTAAAATGTGTATTTCTATACCAAAGTCGAGGCTAACGAGCGCACGCCTATGAGCTCGGCGGTGTTCTCTCGGATCAAGTTTTGTCGGAGCCGATTAAATCGCTGGACCCTATGGAGCTGATGGTCGAGCTGGAACCGTGATGCGTGCCCGAACTCTGCATGGAGAACGTCCTCTCGGTCGTCTGCACGGTGCCGATTGTGCTGCTGATGCCCATCAGCCCGTGGTAATTGCCCAACCTCAAAGCCCTCTTCAGTTTGTCGGGATCGACACAGGAGGGGTCTGCCTAGAACAATAACATCATGAGCACAATCGTTTTTTTCGACATTTATCCCATAATCAATTGTGGTTATAATAGTTGATAAATATTATTGTTTATAGTAAAATAGAATTTTTTTTTTTATTTATTTTTAAGGACAAAAGGGGGGGGGGGGGGGGGGGGGTGAGCTGGGACTGAAAAAGTCACCGGGATCTATAGTGGCCACATAACTGTATAATTTCTAAGCAAAAAAAGGGACCTAAATTAAAAAAAAAAAAACCTTCAAAATTATAATATTAAACGCATTTAACATAATAACTGTTACCTTATTGTTATAGCTATAATGTATTATAAGTTTATCGAAACTAAAACAAACGTTTTACATTCTAATCGCAACGAGGAATGTAACTCTATATAGTATGTTATATTTATAGCTTTTGTAAAGACGTTTACATTTTGTTTTTAAGATTTTTTTGAGTAAAAAAAGTTGTTTAGGTAATGTTTAAAATACGCCGTACTCGCACCGAAAAGATTGGAACCAATTGTTATTATAAGCCCAAAATGATATTTCATAAGAAACGATTTTTCGAATTTTCGACCATTTTTTGAGTAACGAACCAAAAAACAAACAGAAATTTTGCACCCCAAACACCAAATTACAACTTCAAAACTAGTAATCGTCACAAAGCGAAAACGCTACTCCGCGCGACCTATATAGTTGCTCCACGTTTTAAATTTTCACCAGAGTTACAGCTAAATCGTTAATAATTTTAGAGTATTGTGTGATGTATTTTCAAAAATCTTAAAAAATCTTTTTCATTATTTCCAAAAAAAAATCTTTTTCATTTTTTCCAAAAAAAAATCTTTTTCATTAAGGTTTTTACGTGAAAAATTCAAATCACTTTGATCGTAATTGTTTTACGAGTTACAATCATAAATCCACTACACGTTTTACCTATTCTTTCAATTTGGCTATAATAATATATTATAGCCGGTACATAGAACGTGATTTTGATAGTTTATAGAAACCATACACAAACATTATACGCGTCACGAGAATGTTCATTAATTTCCATAAAAAACGTTTTTTTTTTTTTAAAAATAATTACAAAAATCGTTTGCGCACCTGATAAGCTAATGACGTCATGATCACTTCGTATGGAACCAACTTTAAAGGTTCCACTTCGTTCATCAGCACGTTAGCTGGTATTTTGTGGTACTGAATGGACGACATGAAATTTTCCACAAAAACTTCTTTCCAGTCGACGTTCGAATTCGTATCGCCATACTTCATTGTCCACATAAGCGCAGCCTTACAACAATAAAATATTATAACCACGGTCGACTTTATAGTAAATTAGTTTTAACCAATTTTTCGAATTTTTCACGCACTTGGAACTTCGTGAATTCGTCTGCTTTTAGTTCGTCCCTGCTCAATATCAACCGCACTACGTGTAGGGGTAACAGAGCAAACGATCCCAAATTTAACACTTCGTTTCCGTGCTCGTCCACAAATTCCAATACCTAAATAGTAAACGAGTCAATGTCAGCTGCGTGGTAACAAGCAGAACATTTTTGGGGTAACAGACTATCTTTTTAAGATTTACTCCCTCCCCTACGTAAAACCATTAGACTCTAATGTTGATTAATTGATTTTTGGTTAAAACTGTATAATACATATTGTTGAAACAGATGTATACATGTTTGGTTAAAAGTAAAACTATGTCCACAGATGAGTATAATATCGTTCTGTATAATCACGAAAAATGGCCTGCACTCGAAACTGCAATACGCCTCGCGCGCCGGCCTCAGGACATTTTACATTGTTGATTTTTAAAAAAAATATGTTTCCGACTGTAAATGTTTTTTTGGTGACATATTTTTATTAAATTCTAAATAAATCTTTGGGGTGGCGCGAGATGATACCATTGCGACCCTGTAAAATGTTTTGGGGTATCGTGACAGTTACCCCATATAGTTACACCAATGAATGTCAATATGAACAATTATTATTCAATATCGCTTATCTATACTCGTAGACCGTATATATTAGAACTGTATAATAACGAATTGTACTTTACAAGATTCACCTTTTGTACAAGACTTTTTGTGCATTTGTACTGGATGTATCGTTCCGCCGATGACAAAAGTGCACATACGGTATCCACGTTTATACAGCACTGAACAAATCCAGTGCAAGCTTTACGCAAATCTTCCAAGCCATAATAATCCGCCGCATTTAACACTCCTATATTTAAAGTGTTGACAAAGTATAATTTATTTTTCCTCCACAATTTGCTCAAACTATAGTAGGCACCTAATAATTGCTATGCGACAACATCGGTTCGATTATTAATTGTTTTCCAACTGCTGACTTATAAATTAAATACGAATTAGTTTTATTAATTATTCAATAGGTATATAAGTTCACTAAAACTTTGAATCGTAATAGTATAAAACATCAAAATTTAGTCTTTTTGCACTTTCTGACTTATATACCATTTGAACAAATGGTTTTTTAGTATTATCTATCCTTATTAAATTCGAACGTTAAACAAATTATGTTTGGACAAAATACGTAGGTATAGGTAAACTCATAATCAACTCCTTTCCTTCATAGTTAAATCAACGGTCTCGTGTTATAGAATACCTAGATATTACACAAAGATCTTTGATTCTCTTGTCTTTATAACACAAAATTAAATTTCACTGGTTCAAAACTACTTACCATCGATAATCCTGTCTACCAGATCATTTATAATTATTCTTTTAATATTTAAACACATAATATTCGCGTGTGTAAAAATATAAAAGTAAACTCACCCAACAACGTTCTCGGTTGCAAAGTAACACAACCGGTGTGTATGTACTCAATCAGTTGGCGAAAAACGTCTGGTTCAAATTCGTCAACTACAACCGTCTGATGCTGATTGGACTGCGTCTGTATAAAGTATATAGGATCGTTATCGTAAATTCGTTAACATTCAACATAGGAGTTAATAAACAACAATATTCTCAACTGTTTTGATTTCCCATAAAATACGTAGTGTATGTTTTAACTATTAAAGCAGTGAGAGTGGTCATGAAAATAAATGTTGAAGGAAAAAGAGGTAGAGGAAGACCAAAAAAGAGGTGTATGGAGCAAACAAATGAAAATTATATACAAGTAGGGGATGTGAATGATCACGACAAGAGAAAGTGTAGGACAAAGGAGGCCGACCCCAAATAGTTGGGAGAAAGGCGAAAAAAATGGTATACAAACATACTTGTGTGTTAGCATTTTTGACGTTAAGTAGTGGTTCACTGCTACGCTTTAGAAATGTAGGACGTCTAAGTTTCGTAGTTTCTTTTGGTACAATTTCCTTCTTCCTTTGAGGGCTCGGCGGCTGATATAACATTTTATGGAAGACTCTAAAAATACCAAAATATATTGTTACTGTTATTATAAGATTTAAATGGCACGATAAAGACAAAAGCACTATGTTTTAGGACTTTTTTTTTTTTTTTAATTGCAACAAACTAAAATAGAATATTTATAAAAGAAAAACTTTGATGTGTTACGAAATTACAGCTTGGGTTCTTTAAGAAAATAAGTTTTGAAACGTTAAATAGTTATCAAAAGATTTTACGCCGTCTAAAAATGAATAAATATCGGTATAACTGGTGATTAAACGAAGACTAACTTTTGACATCAAATTTGTTTAAACTTTTTTTACTTTATAAATTATAATCTCCACAACAAATAAAGTGAAGGAACTACCCGAGATTCGCTATTAAGACAGCTTGCTGCTATAGAAATGACGTATAAGCGCGCTCTGGCGGAATCCGATAAGTAGTAGCTTTATCGGATATTTCCCCTTAAATAAAACAGAAAGTATTTAATTTTATTAAAATAATATAAAAAAAATTTTTTTACCGAAATAAAATACTTGAAAAAAATTAACTTCACTAAATTTGAAATTATCAGTCGTGTATATAATAATATCATCGTCTCACCGACTCCTCGCGGCTAAAACAGCCTTTACAGCGCACACTGGCTCCCTGGTGTCACCGACCAAAAACGTCACGTCACACAGTTCAGGCATACTGGCTAAAAATGCCATGTCATCGGCCAGGCCATTTTTGTTTTCGAACACGCTCTGGTCGAGGTCGTCATCGGTTGATTCCATTTCTCCTTGTAGTCTCATTATTCAACACATACCTGCAGAATAAACCACCTTTAAAATTCACATTTTATTCTCTAATATAGGGTTGAATATATTTTCCATACATTTTCACATCAGTGTATTTTCACTATCAAAGAATACGGATGTTTTGCAGCTGTTGTACAGACTATTAAAGCTAACTAATATTTTATTCTATTATAGTATATTTTTAACATACGTTTATAGTGCTCAAATTTAGGTGGAAGGGGGGAGGGGTAGAGTAGGGACCCAATCCTTCATTTTTATGAAATATTTTAGCTCACCCCTTCAAATTTACTTCCCCTTGTGGTCCGGTACTGGGAAATTGAAACGTTTGTGACTATTTGCACAACAGCGTTCCACTTTTGTTTTATTTTTTCAACTCGAGCCCTTATGAACAAATTATAATTATAATTATAATCAAAACAACCTTAAATGAACAAATCGTATACATATTACATGGACTTTATATAGGTACTGCAAGGGACAAAAAGTATAGCCACTTCTGTGTATATTTTGTCCCTACAATAGATATGACTACATATGATATGACCTAACCTAATTTCAGTCTACAAATGAACACCGAACGTAAAACTTAAGCGCTGACATAATTTACCTACGTATAGTATTTACTAAACATTTTAATTAATGAGAACAAAATACTTAAATTAACATCTTATCACAAATATGTGTTTTTGAGAACACGTCATTGTGATAAAGTTCTAGGATTCGACATTTTTAATAATTATTTTACGATTTTTACGAACGCTTTATTTCAGTGGTAAGAGAAACAAAAC
>CM029357.1:17469763-17505808 GCA_017140985.1 Hormaphis cornu
TACGTCTATAATATTTTTATTTACGATTCCACGGTTTTCGAAATGTGTATACGGTCACACTGGTCGTTTATCAACGAGCGATAACAATGTTATTTTCCCATTGAAATTTTTTATAATAAAAGAATGAGTAATATAAACCTTGTATGCTATATAAAAAATTCAACTATTATGACGTGATAGTAGTATAAATAATTGAAGTCTGTGGCGTTAAAAAAAAAAAAATCATAATATATGACTAAGATAATACTAGTTGAGTTCGTGTGCACGATGTCTATTCACAACAATAAAAATCAAGGCCGAGCGATTTTTTTATCAGTGTAGTTTGTTGTTGTTTTGGTTCGATTAAATTGACAACAATATCGTGAATTCCGTCGATTTCCGTCCGGATCACGTTCTGTGGTGCTGCTGCTCCAAATTCGTGTGAATGGTGTGTCATATTAAAAATAATACTAGTGTGACACAAAGTTTTTTTGTCTCGAAAATTATCGTTCAGTCTATCGCGAAATAAAATTTAACCGATATAATGTACGTTTTTCGGATGCTATATTTTAATTAGCAGATTGATTCGCGCCCGTACTCATCGTAAGTAACGATTTTACGGATGTTGTGTATCGTGTAAATATTGTAGTTGTATTTAACGTGTCTACTTATTTAAAATGTGTTTGTGTCAGGAAAATCTAGCCGTTATTTTGTGTAAGACGACCGGTAGAAAAGTACAAAAAAATAAAAAGCTATGTACGGTATTTATAGATTTGGAAAATGTGACAAGGGTTGTTTTAAATTTGCCGGTTCGGCTCGAAGCCCTTACTTGTCTTCCATAGTAACGAATAAAATTTCAAAATAAAGTGCCCCGTTGTATACGATGTTTGCTGATGATATAGTTTTGGTTGGAGAAAATCTGAAAAAAGTTGATAATAGGCTAGATGAGTGTAGATTAAACTTTTTGAAGGGAAGGGATTGAAGACGAGTATAAAAATAAAACAGTGTATAATTTTGGGTCTAAATGAAAAATGTGTAAAAGAAAAAGTGTAATAGAAGAGGTAGACAACTTTAAGTACGTATAGTGTCCTTTGTACAAAGCAATGGGGGCTTAATGATAGTTGTTACGCATAGGATTAAGTGTGGTTGGATGAAACGGAGAGAAGCGTAAGACTTAAAGGTAAACTTTACAGGAATGTGGTGAGACCGACCGTGTTGTATGGTTCAGAGTGTTGGTCGGTTACTGGGGAATTAGTGAAATGATCATATTTTAAAATCACAATCTGTTAGGCGGTTTAATTGATCGGTCCGAAAGTTTTTTTTACTGCAATTGTATCAAAAAACTAGTAAAATAAGACCAAATAAGTGCTTGAATATTGCTTGTGTAATTGCGTTTCACCAACTTGATAATTATTGGTAGTTAGTTTTCATTGACACGTATTCCATGTTTACTACTAAACGTGAAATTCAATTGTATGAATTTTACAGGAATGTACTCCAACTGAGTAGGTATTAAGTGCTAAGGTTATGGGTTTATTGTTTTTAAAGTGCATTGTGTATTTATGAAACGTTTGAGCATTAATGGTTCTAAAAAAATAGTTCCAAATAACTTTGTTTAAAATTAATAGTTTTACACAACAACAGTTGAATTTATTTGACTTTAAACTTTTGCTTGTGAAAAATACCTATACACATAGGTAAGTATAAGGTTACGTAGCACAAATTTTTACTTCTTATAGTATACTAAATTATCAAAATGTTTTTACTTTCTAAAAATTTTACTTAACTAAGAGTAAAAAAAATACTAGTGTGATAAATAAAACAGCATTGCTTTGGAAAAGTAAATATTATAAATTTTTATAGAGTTCTGACTTCAGAGAATTTCACAATGACTGCTCAAATTATAAAATAGTCAACTATTATTGTATACATTTATTTATTTAAATGTTTCTTATACATCTATGGAATTGTTTGATTCTGTAGTCTGTTTATGCATGTACCCTGCCTATTTTTTTTGTTTTGTTAGGTTTTAAAAATTATTATAGTTAATTAAGTATAAAATTTATATTAGTTTTTTAATAATCTAAAGAAACACTTGCTAATTTAATGAAATAATTACCTAGAGTCAATGTTATGTTAGAATTAAACATTTGTGATAGTATGGTTGTAAATAATTGATGTTTTGATCTAATATATTTGCCACTCTACTGATCAACTCATTGTTATTTTATCATAATTTAATGCCAATTATTTTATAGTATGTACTTGTTATATTATAGTTTCATATTTAATAGATCTATTTGGAATTGACGTCTATGTACTAAAATAATTTTTTTTTTTTTTTTTACAGACCACACTTGAAGATTAATATGGCAGTAGCAACTATGAGTCAAACTACTACCGTTGAAACCATCACTATTACAAGACCTTTAAAAGTAAGTGATTTAAAATGAGATAGTTTAACCATTAATACACGTAAAATCCATCGTGGTGCCAATGGGGTATTTTCAACTTTTGTCTATGGGCTAAAGATCCAATAAAATTGTGAATACATAAGTATTACCTCTATTCAAGCTAGTCTTGAATTTTTTCATTCATCAACTACAGTTTAAACTTTATTGAAAAAAGTTTTTAGTTCAACATTACCAAGTTAAAGTTAATACTGTTAATAGATGTCAAGGAAACTCATTTTGCTTAGTGTTAATTTTTTTTATGTGATGCAATATTTGAAGTGAATTTTTTTTGTTTGTCTTAACTATATGTATGCATTAACTAAAAAATACATTTTTATTTCGTTGTTCATTATTATTATATTATCATACACAAAAATTAGGTATTATTATTTTATGCTAAAACCATTTTATACAATTGTTGGTACATTTTATGGCTCATATAGTGCCCCAGTGCCTATTTGTATACACTATTAATTCAAGTTATGTTGTTTTTTAACTTTTGATTTTAAAATGCCTAAAATGTCTTCGTATTTCATTTCTAACCGACGTTCTAACTATACAAACATAAAGTGCAACAGTTTAATCCATAAGAATGGTTGGTGTTTTCTTTCTGATTTAAACAATTTTTTGTTTTTTAAATTAAACCAATTTTTTTGTATTTAGTCAATAGTCAAGTCAGTAATCAAATACTTTAGTTAATATCAGGTTAGTGTTAAATTTACTAATATATAAAGTACATTGTATAATGCCTATCCACCAGTACAAATTTTTTAACTTACCTACTAACTGCATTTAGTATTTTACAAGGTTTTTCACATAACATAATACTAAAATAATACAAACTCTTTAACTTTTATTTTCAGTTTTGATAGACATATTTCAAGAAATTTAAAGTAAAATTACCAAAATATATAAATACTTAAAATTAAAATGTTATAGGTTTCTTAAACAATGGACCCTTGGCCTTAAAAGCAGTAGAATATTTGATTTAAACATTTTTTGAAAAGTAAAAATATAATATGTTCTTGAAAGTTGTTTATTAGTATTAATAGACTCCTTTCTCATAAATATGCCACTAAATAAAGCATATTTTATAAATAAAATAAATAGCAATCTAAAATAAAATCCAAAAAAATTGAAGGGATTTGTGCAAGAATGAGTCAACTACTTTTTTGTCAAAAATGGATTTTTGGCCGTTTTAAATTAAGAAAATTTTTACGGGTTTATCTGTTTAAATACAATAACATCCGTTTAGGAAAATAATGTAATTACTTATTAGAGCTGTATGATTTTCTGTTGGAATAACAGGCAGCATTGGTCTAATGTAATTCACTGGAGTTTTCTGGTATTCATACCTATTTTCTATTGAAATACCAGCAGTGTTGTCAGGTAAAAATTGAAATAGTTTCAATAATATTATCAACAAGTTTTGTTTATACCTCAATATTCCCAAATCTACTTTTAAGTCAAAACATCTCCACATTTCCTACTAGATAATGTAAATAAGATCAAAATTATTTTAATTATTTAGCTTTTCATATTCAAACTCAAATATTAAACCATACTAGTAATTTTTTTAAATATATTCAAATATAACTTAATATTAACTTTTATCTTACAAGTATAAAACTAAATTAAGCAAAAAAAATCATTTAAAACTAGGTTAGCATTATTCCTTTAAAAACATGTTTGATTGCGTAATTCATGTTCACTATCTAATACTCCATAGTACATGAACATTACCTATAACTCGCATTGAAACTGTTTAGTTATACTCTAAAAATACTAATAATTATTTATCTTAGAATAAAGAATAATAGTACTTTGGATAGAAAATAATTTAGATAAGAACTTAGCTTATTATAAATTATAATTGTATTAAACTTAGGAACAAATGAAATTTTAATCTAATTTTTTTTTAATTCATAAATTTTAGTCTTCGGTAGAGAAAATGTTAAACCAAATTCCAAAAATTTGAAATAAAAACATGTTTGCTCGAGACAGTATTGTTATAGAATAGAACGTTCTGTGTGTTTATAGCAGAAAGACAATTTATTTTTTATTTTAAATGGAAGTAAATTAATTTAAATCAGCGGTCTCATTTAATTTAATAATTTTACACAATCCATTTTTAATTTTAAGTTTATAAACATTAACAAATGTTAACTCTCACAATGTTAAAATGTATTTATAGTTGAAAAATAAAAACAATGTTTTGTAACTTACAAAAAAAAAATGATCATTCTATTGTGAGCACTTTTAGATTAATGTTATCCCACAAAAAACAATTATTATTATTATGCTGAAAAAATACATTTCACAATTGTGCAGTCATAAGTTGTAGGTACTACTATTGATTATAATACATTACATTATATTATATTAGTTATATATAATCAATGGTACTACCTGAAATAGTAACATAAAAATTATTTTAAATTACCTACTTATTACTTATTGTACATTGAAAGTATTAGATGTTCATAATAATTAAAACTTTGCTTTAATATTGCCTATTTAAAACCCCTTAAATATTGTCAGAGCAAAGTTTTAAAGGGTTTTATATAGGCAATACACTTTCTAGTTTTTAAATTTTAGATTGTGAGCATAGCAAAGAATGTATTAGGTACGTAATGATTTTAGAACTTTTATTTTTTCAGAAACATGTTTTTAGTGGTAAAATGATTGTTTGTTTCTGTATTTTTATAATACCTCTAAAGATAGGTAACTGGCTTAAACCATACTTCATTTGCAGAATTTTTTTACATTTTATTTGTTAATTATAATCCAAGAAAGCACGTATTTTTCATGATTTCTGTGTTCCAATAATGAATTTGAAAATATGCATAATTCTATATCAATCTTGCCCATGTTAGTTAGGGAACCGTTTTTCTATAAAAATCTGGTTTGTCCAAAATACCATGTTGTTCTTTTTGACTGCTATTGTTCGGTATTGGGATAAAAGTTTTAAACATAAAAGTTATAGTTAATAATATCTAGTAAAGATATTAAAAACATTATGGAAAATGTTTGGGTGAGTAGGTGGAAAAAAAATAACTTTTATTATTAATTATACTGCTTGGGTAACATTGTTGTAACCGTTTAAATATTCTTCAGAAATAATGATTTTTACAAAATTTTTGTTTTGTTTTTTTGTGTAACGTTTTAATTATAAATAGAAAAATAATGTTAAAAAAAATATTTATACCTATTACGTATTTTATGAGTTACTCCAAGTAGGTAAATAATAAACAAATCAGAATTTCATAACTTATCGATTTGGTGTAGGTACACAATTTATCACCCATTGAAACTAGAAACACAATAATCATAACATTTGTAGGTGCAACAGCTTGTATTATTCCATATGTTACACTGCAGTCTAATGTTAGTGTTTCAGTTTTCAGCGACGATTCGAATCAATTACGATTTCGGAGGATTGGAAGTGTCGATTTGTTTTCTCCGTCTTTCAACACGTGAACCGAGTATATGAATTTAGACGGTTTTTATTTCCAACGCAACGATCGGCCTATTGATGCGATCAGAGTTCTGACAACCGATTCGTTATGAAGTCTACAGTCTCCTACAGTTTATCCCCTAAAATGTTTACAAATCGAATTAAAAAAAAATTTTAATTTTAAATTTTTAGAAAACTTAAATAAAAAAATTCAAATCGTGGGCACTCAGCGCTAAGTGTTGACTTTATAACAAATTCAAATCATCAGTTTTCAGAACTCTCACGCCAAATAGATCAATCGGGAAATAAAAACCGCCTGAATGCTTATAATTTGTGTGTGCGTTAAACGCTGACGAAAAAAATCGATGCTTCCAATCCCCCCTAACCATAATGTTAGCGTTGATTTTATGTATAAAATGTTGTAAAATCAACGATGACCTTACTCGCAAACTTAAAGTATAGCGTCTCTACAACAATAACAACAATTATTGTGGCCCTTACAGAGGAGAGGGGCAAAACGTAATTTTTAAGTTCATGCTTGTACAACGGTCAAAATTTGTGTTAGGGGTGCCCTATTTGAAATTTGATTTTGGGTTGAATTTTTCAAAACCCCGTGAAACCTCGCTCCACTGTTCGGCATCTTAATAAGTTGTGTAACGATAATTTTATACTGACTTTGGACAATATTTATATTATTGCCGCGGTCCGTCGTCGGTTTTCGCGCAAACTCTTGCAGTCGGTGACACCAAATCGTCGCAGTCTTTTGCGGGTCCGTAGTCGATAATACTAATAATAATACGATGCGTATGAAATACGAATTTTCGGTTAATTTTTTTTACAAATATTTTCCGCAAACGGCGGACGGGATGATGCGACTACTGTAATAATAATAATAATAATAATATGAGAGCGAACCTATTCCGTCACGGGGAGATGACGACGGGGCGGCGATAACGATAAAATGTGTACGACGGGCGCGACGGACAAACTTTGCGCAACCGCGATCGTGGAGCTGCACCCTCGAAACTTCCCGCCGCCCCTGGACGATACTGCAGTGGTGCGTAAAGTGTATCACAACAATCAGGGCTATCGTGGCGTTTGCATATTTTTTATATGAAATCCTTAAAAAGTAGCAGAATAACATTCGTTTCATGGTTTAGAGATCTCATTTTTTATTTTTAATGCTATTTTTGGATTTTTAAAGTCGTCTTTACCGGTTTTTCAATTGAAACAATTGTGGTCACATTTTGTTATCAGCGTTAGGGATTTATAGCGTACTTTTTGTATGAAGCCCTTATAAAGTAGCAACTTACAAATTTGTTTCGTAGGTCTCGTTTGTTAAATTTTATTTTTCATATTTTCTGATTATTTCGATTTTGACGATATTTTTGGATTTTTAAAAATATTTTTGCATCATCGCCAGTTTTTTAATTGCAAATGGGTCATGTTTTTAGCTATATTTTAGGTGATATTATAGCGCAGATTCGCGCAATTTTTAGTTCTATTAACTCGATTTTGAAGCCGAATCATTGCCTCGGTGTTATGCTATATAGTAATAATAATAAATTGTTTTATCAAAAAAAAAAAAAAAATTGCAGTAATGTTTCAAACAAGTACCATACAATCTTGGGCCTATCATTTACACTTTGAGATTCAGCTTGGATCAATATTAATCTACCTATCGTGGTTATGCTAAAATCTGAAGCACGGTAGCTGACTTTGGAGTGGATTTTTGTAGGACCGAAGAAAAAATTAATAATAAGTTTTGTGAATCAAAATTTTCGTTCTTGCCGATTCGCGTTGAGAATTTTTTTATTTTTGCTACATCAAGAACGGCTAGTAAAACTGATTGATCGCCGCGGCATTAAATCGAAACTAAACTTATAGGATTCCGTAAATCAAAGAGCTGAAAATGGGGCGTTTCTCCCCCAAAAGTGGTAGAGAGATTTCAAAATCCTAACGTAACGAGTGGCTTATCGACAAAAAAAAAAAAAATAATAATAAGTAGATACTTAGAGACAGCATAAAAAAACAAACAAACGAGAATTTCCGAAACTCGGAAACACGGTTTTTGACATTTGCCACGTAATAGCTTGCAAGAGAAGTTTTTTGTGCCGTCGGATTGTTAAGCGAAACAATTTCTGCGCATTTTCGCCAAATATTTTTTCTTTCGGTTTCACTCGGACGGCCTTACGATCGGGGTGATCCTACTGGATCCCCTACGACACCCCCCGCATCATTGCTGCACGTGTGTAACATTGCTTTGCGATTCGTATATTACTATTATAATTTGTCTATTCCTTCCAGCCGGGCGAAAAAAGTCGCCAACCCTTGTTCGGCTCCTGTTTTAGAGACCACTGTGCTTGCGGTCGCATCGATCGGGCCCGTCGGCAAAATGGCCTCTCGCGTCCCGATATCGCGCGCGGGGGTGCGAGTGTGCGCGCGTGTCGGAGAACAGTAGTAGCAGTAGTAGGCGGTAAACCCCTGCGATCGCTGCAGGGACTGGCCCGTAACGTGTGTGTGTGTGTGTGTTGTCGTCTTGTGCGCGCGCGTGTGAATTTCCGCGCGATCGTACATAATATTTTATATTATCATAGGTACTTGTGTTGACGTGTTTTCGGCCGCATAAATCCGAGTTTGCGAAATCCGTCGTAACGTTTCCAAAAAAAATAACGCCGTTGTTCGCGTTTGTCGCGTTCCACAGTAAAAATACAACGATAACGAAAAAACATCATCCCCGGCCCGTACTTTTACGTTTTATCCGATAACAGCGCGCGCAGGGCGACGTTCGCCCCTAACCGCCGCCGCCGCCGTGGTGTTCCGTGCGAGACGGGTGCGCGACGCGGCGTCAAGCTGATTCCGTCACGGACGGCCGCGGACAGTGCGTGGCAGCGGCGCCAGGAACTGTCGCTGCGCCCGGCGACGGCCACGGCCGCCGAAACGGGAGACTGGCACGGCAGGTCGATGCAGGCGGACAGAGGGTCTAGCGTAGGGATCCCAGATATATTATTATTATTTAAACGCACAAGTAGGACGTTTCGGAGATCGCCCGAAGGGAAAGGAAGGATTGGCGATGAGTGGCGGTGTGCAGTATAATTTTGGGAGAAACGACCAGGCGCCTGACGCGGTACTGGACTCTTTCCGTTACTCTTAACGGCAGCAAGTGGTGACGTAGCAGAGAAGAGGTAAGGAGAGAACTTTGGAGGAGGATCCTTTGTACAAAAGGGGACGGAGGCTTTACGAAACAAAGGGTCAAGCGCGGTCGGATAAAACGGAATGAATCGCCGGGTGTTTGATAAAAGAATTCCAATAAAGCTAAAAGTCGTGCAGGATTGGCGGTGAGACCCCAACCGTGATGTGGTACGGTTCGGAGTGTTGGGCGGCGGTTGTCATGAAAACAGTGTAGCGGAAATGAGAGCGCTTTGGGGTGGATGTGTGTGACGAGAGAATAAGAAACGAATGTTGTGTATTGGTGTTGCGTCAGTAGTGGATAAGATGAGGGAAAATAGACCGAAATGGTTTTGACGGGTGACAAAGAGAGAGATGGAAGCAGTGTACGAGCGATTGTAAAAATGAATGTTGAAGGAAAAACAGGTAGAGACAGACCGAAGAAGAGATAGATGGAAACAATAGAAAAAGATATGAAGGTTGTGTGTGTGTGTGTGTATAGAGGATGTGAATGATAAGTGGAGGGATGGAGACAAGGGTGGCCAATTTTGAATAGTTGGGAGGAAGCCAAAAAAAAAAGAAGAGGAATTCGTAGGACAATCATATTTATAATTTATATAGGCAGCAACAAATATTGGAGGAAGTAGTTATGATTTGGCTTAAAAAAAAATATTTTGTTTAACAAGCCGGTAAACAGTTTACAGAACTTCATGTGTTTATGCAACCCAGCCGCAGTGTGTCAAAACTGGTTCTTAACCCAAAAGTTATTATCTAACCAGGTCATTTTTATATTTTAGATAGAATTTTGTACTTTTACGAATTTTGAAACCGATTGGATATGATACTTAAACTGACACATTTTCAGTGTCACAAAAAACCGCAGCCGGGGCAGTATCCTGATAAAAGGCTCCCATTCATTGATGGTTTTGAAGCCCCCAAACTCTCACCACTCTTTTTTAAAAAAAAATCCTTCAGAAAAAAATTGTGGCACAGCAATATTTGCTATTTTTTTTATACAAGTTCTGTGTAAAAATTGTTTTGGCCTAGAGTTAGGTAGGTAACATTTTATTTTCCTCACTCTTAACATAATAGTTTGTAAGGGTATAATTCACGAATGTTAATCTTGTACACCAAATTTCTGATTCGCTTAAGATTTCCTGTGATTTTTCTAGGATTTCCTTAAGATTTCCCAAATTTTGTACCCTGATTTCTCTTTGCGAATGTGTTATAGTTTTATTTCTTATTATATAATGTGTATGTTGTCGTATAAACTGGTTGTTTATGTATGCTACGTTCATAACTGTTAAGTAGGTTCATAACTATTCACTTTCATTTTTGCTAGGTAAAAAAGTAATTTTACCTATTAGATTTGAGGTTTGAAAAAATATACTTGTACAACATTATGTATACCAATGTCCAATAACATATATACGTATTTTGCAAAATATTTTGTTTACTCGAATAGTTTATGTGTACCTACTCTTTAGATGTTAATTACTCAATACATATTGCTACTTAATTATTTGTACAGGTGATTGCATTGATATGCGGTTTGATAGTGATTGTGTTGATGTTGATGTCGTTGACGTCCACCGATTGGTTACTATCGGCTGGTTGGCGGCAAGGTCTGTTCTCTCATTGCATTGCATTGAACGCGCCCACTCCCTTGCCATTCAATGTCCCAAATAATGGTCCAGATTGCTATCCGACACGAGAAGTTGGTACGTGCCATGACTTGTTACTTGATACTTACTTACCTACTTATTTTTATAAAGAATAGATTTAATTGTAAATAAATTGTTGTATTTATGATTACTAGGATACATTAGAGTGGCTGCGGCTTTGTGTATCGTGACGTTGGTCACAGACATAGTGGCCACTCTTTTGACGGGTCTTGGATTGAGAAGTAAAGATCAACGCACCAAATACAAGTTTTACCGAGTTGCTGTTTATGTAATGTTACTTGCATGTATGTGTTTTCTTTATAATAACATTTATTGTTTACGATTGATTAAACAGTATTAATCATTATGTATTGTTTACAGTACTTTCCTTGTTGATAGCACTGATCGTGTACCCAGTGTGTTTTTCTGCCGAACTTAATCTTGGTAAGTAGAGTTAATTTTCTGTTGTCGATACCTATTTTACTTACGTATAAATTTATTTTTCAGGTAATCGCCAAGTATGGGAGTTCGGATGGGCATATGGCGTCGGATGGGGTGCGGGAATATTTTTATTTGGTGCTGTTTTGTTGCTGTTATGCAACAAAGAATCCGAAGAGATCTACTATAAAGAACGTAAAGTGACATCGTCTGCCTAGTGTGCGGCGCCCCTGCCCGACGTAGTACTTTAGTGACCTTCCGCCGTTGGTCGGACAACGGGCAGGGTGCTCTTATTATTATATTTCTAATGATAAGAAAGTCATTATTATGATTTACTATAAACACGTCATAATATGTCAATATCATCGTCTTACATCTAGTGATTGTCGACATAAATTAACTATTCTGGTGGGGGAATATTTGCTTAGCGCACACACATTACACACAACATAAACATATTAAGATTCGTTCAGTAATTTTAATCAAACTAGAATTAGGTCTTTTTTCCTTCAATAAATAGATGAGTTAATATTAATTTTTTTTTTTTTTTTTTTTTTTTTACAATGACAACTTGTGATTTGTGTTGATCAAGGGACTCCATATGTTTAATTATACGTTTTTTTTTTTTATTGTTATAACATTTGTGATCTAGGTAGTTGGTATTGATTTGGATTAAAAATTGTAACTAAACCAGTCACTTTGGAACAAATTTCAAAAAGTTTTATTTATGCAGATTAACTGTTAAGTTCTCTAGTTAAAATTTAGTTTTACGTAGGTGCATGTACAGATTTATCTTAAAG
Source organism: Hormaphis cornu (assembly GCA_017140985.1). Classification (NCBI taxonomy): domain Eukaryota; kingdom Metazoa; phylum Arthropoda; class Insecta; order Hemiptera; family Hormaphididae; genus Hormaphis; species Hormaphis cornu. Next base: position 17,481,723 of record CM029357.1, read on the forward strand.
TGATTTCTTTCTAATGTTGACTATTTTAGTTTTGTAATATTATTAATTTATTGAACAAATTACCAAGATCCCCATATTTTATTGTAAAACAAATGTGAAATCAAATATTTCAGAAGCAAGTTCTTTTTTAATGTTCTCTCTGATTAAATGTTCATTTATGACATTATGATGTATTAATTAAGAGTTAAATTTAGCAATAGTGATTGTAAATGTAAATACATTAAATGTTATAAATCATAATATTATTTTACATACTTATTAATATATGTTTGGTCTTGTGTTTTGAGGGTTTGGAGTCGATACCAATTTTTACCGTAACACGCTTTGCAGAAAAAGTTCTCCCAGCCTCGTAAAATCGACATATTCAAATAATTTTTTTATTGACAGTTAAAAACATTTTGTTAGTCACGTTTAAGTTCATTTTTTATTACTTTTATTTTAAATAATGCTTTGGTTTTATTAAAAATTTAAGGTAAATTACTTGCAGAATTTTTTGATTAGTTTTAAATAATATAATCTTTGTGTAACTTTAAATTTTATTTACACAATTTTATACTCTTATCATAAAAAACATTTAAATACGAGTATGATTATTCTACTAGACGGGAAAACTTTTCTCATAAAGTCAATGTTGTCCTTTTGAATACATGTAACGTGATAGAAATTGCCTATATTTTGCTCCTTAATAAATACTCGACTCCAACACCCTTAAAGGTGTATACACAAGTAATAACCAAAGATAATTTTCCCTACCAAAGATAAAAAACGAATAATTGGTAATAATAAATAGAAAACTCACCCTCTAATTTACATTTCATATTATTTATTTTGTTTTGTTGATTTTATACGTTTTCATCCTAACTTTGTTAAATATTATCCAGTTATATTTTACCAATGTTTATTTGCCCGTTGATTTTTATACAATGCTTTTTATTAATATTTGTAGATTCTTTCCGAGTATTATTGTTTTATAATTTATTTAATAGTGTTGTGAGTTATCATAGATTTTATACTAGCATATTAATTATAAGTATCTTGCTAGGATTGACAATTTCCGACCTAATACTATGTATGTGTTATTATTTACTTTTTTTAAACTATATTTTATATGTATATTATATTAAGAACCTTATTGTTAAAATTACATATCTTTTAAATGAGCTGTTTTTTTATAGTGCTCCTATTTTATTTTGACCTAAGTTTAACAGATCGGCCGTCCATCCCAACATTCCTCTTAGTGAAAAAAATATATTTTTATGCTTTGCACATTTTGTTACAACTGTTTTGCTATAGTTTCATTATTTCTACCTTAGTGTTTTGGAATAATTTTTTTCAATGTACACTATTATATTTTCTTCCAAATAAATGTTGTAAATATCAAAATAAATGTACTTTTGAACTACCAAAACTGTTACCGTTGTTAATTAGTTAACGTTTTAATTGATATACATGTTACTTGTATTGTTTCCTTTTAAGTTTTTAGATATGCCGTATTTAAAAAGTAGAGAGTAGGGCCATTGCTTTGGGTGGATTACTATTTTGGAAATATCTAGTTTGAAAGCAGTGATTGCAAAAATCTAAGAGAAAAATAATAAAATATGAACGTCTACAAACGAAAATTGCAAAAACTAAATTGTTTAACTATTATTGCATAGTAAAAATTTTGGTTAAGCTTTGAATTTCATATTTTTTAACTGAAAATCAATGAAACAAATTGTAGAATCGAACAAATATTCAACTTCTATTTTATTATGCTTGAAAATTGTTTAGAATATCAATGATTAATTATTGGTACAAATAAAAATATTTAATATTACATTTTATACAAGTATGTACTTATAAAAAACATATAAATGTACATGACACACACTTATGTTGAATCATAACGTACTTAACAATAGGGTCCTGAACACATTCCGCGAAAAAAAATTCCAAAGTGATTTTATTGTAATATTTTTAGTGGTAAACACGAATATCAATGCCTTTTTCAATAAAATTAAGAATTTTTGAGTGTTTGACTTGAGAGACGCAATTTTTTTCTTTAAAAAAAAATTTATCATATACCTTCTAATTTGGTAGGTATGGTCAGGCTATTACGTACAGGCACATCAATACAAAATATGTTCATTATTTAATTGCGTCCCCCGGCTATTTTTTTTTCCAAGTCAAGCACTGCTTAACATAAGCAAATAAACACTATTCAACAATACTTAAAAAACCTGTCCACCATCATCGCATTATAACTATTACAAACACTTTTTTTTTTTTTTATTTATTTATTACATAATTATTAATTTGATTGTAGTTATAACTAACAAGTATTATGCACCGAGTAGGTGTAAAAATTCCAAGTACCAACTTATAATATAACAGAATACAGATAATTACCTAATAACTAATTATTGTTATACCTAACAGATATACCGTAAAATGATAATACTTTGCACCAATTTTCATGTTTTCTTTTGTTTAAACAAACAATGCGACACTAGTAATTGTGATACAAATATACAATTGATATCATTAAGCAGGTAAGAATAATGACATTTTTTGAGTTTTCAAATTTTTTTTTTTATTATCAAGTTTTGTAATAAACATTGGTTGGTTGTATGTGATGTTCGGTGAGCAAAAGCGTATGCGCCATTGACAAAAATCCATTAAAACAACAAAGATATTTAATCATGGTGCAAAGTATACAACTCTTAGTGTCATCTTAAGACCATAAAATGTTGTATTTGAAAAAAAAATGTAAAAAAAAAAAAACTAATTAAAGAGAACTAAAAATATGTTAACACATTTATTTGACATTTTTTTTTTTTTTTTATGATATGAAATTAAATCACGGGATTAATATAAAAATAAAAAACAATTAAAACCTTAAATATTTTTATCAAGAACAAGATAATTAAAAAAATGTTCAATAAAAAGTTTAAGAGTTGGATAAGTTAAAAATGAAAAAAAAATGTTGGTTCAAATTTACCCCCTAAGGTGCAAAGTATCCTTATTTTACGGTAATAATAATAGGTAGACACCACATGGTAAGTAGATTTTACGTACTCAGTACTTACGTGGAACACATATTATATTAATTTATATACAAAATAAAAAAAATATCAAAATAATCAAAATAAAGAAAATTTAAAAAAAATTATTAAAAATTTTTTTGAAAAGAAGATATTATTATTCTACATAGATACCAAACCATGGGAGTTACAAATATGAACTATTATCTTTATATTTTAAGTTAAACTAATTTTGTTTTTTTTTTTATTTGTTACTTAACATTTAATATTTAAAAAATTAAAAAAATTAACTTTCAACATAATTTTTGCTTTTTTCAATTGACTCAAGGGGTCAAAAAAGTTTTTGACTTGCCCAACCTTGGACTAGGTAGTTGTTCAAAAATGAAATGAAATTTTAGAATAAATTAAAAGAGTAAAAGAGGAATAACTTACTATGGATAGATAGATGAACTCAAGTACAACAAACCTTCTATAGGTACCTCGTTTTTAAATACCTATATTGTAATACAATTTATCTATTTGAATACGGACAACATTCCAATATCCAGAACCATAGGTGGTGATTGAGGGGCTTAACTTAAAAATATTAAAAGCTCCCCCAAAATTATTAGATCACTCTTCAAAATGATAGCACATTTTTATAAAAAAAAAAATAGCCACCCCCCAAAAAAAAAAAAATGTAATCAACTCTACGTCTAGAACTAAATTTGTTAGACGTTAATCACTTCAATATAATATCACAGAACATTAAATAATTTTATGATAGACCGTGTATGTTTAAATACCTACAACACGTGGGTTGCACGTGCTTACATAATGATTGGTAGAACTATGTTCTAGATTGTTATTGATTTTTTTTTTCTCTAAAAGTATATATGGTTGTTTGAAATCCCACAACGTTTAATAGGCACCATAATAAAATGTACCAATTTGACACTATATAGGTACACTGGCGATTAGGTTTTAACATTTTTTGTGTACGTATACACAGGTCAAAGTGGGATGGGGGGATACGGAGGGATGACATCCCTCCATACTTTTTACCATTTACACTTCTCATCCCTGTACTAATTCTGGCCGTAATGACGCATTCCGACTTATATTTTAAAATAAATAAAAAAAAAGTTATGAAAAAAATGCATTACAATTTTAGTAGTTATTGTGCCGGGATTACATTTTTGCATAGGAAAAAATATATATATTTAGAATAAAAATATTTTATTAGATATTTATTTCACATTAAATATTTTTTTCTGGTGCTCGAATTGAAATAATTTATTAACAATGGTATAAAACATACGGTGTTATACATTTTTACACGTTGTTTTCATCATTGTTAATTTTTTTTAAAAAAATCCTTTGTAAAAAGTTACTTACAAATTTTGTGTTATGGTTTTTGTTTGTACTTTTATACAGGTCTAAGGACTAAGGTAATTAAAAAATAGTTTGCTAAATATAGTAAAAAAACATATTGTTTTATAAAACAATTATTTAATTATTAGAAGTTTCATAATGGTAATAATAGTTTCTTTTTCTATTAAAACTTGTATTGTTGACATATTGATTAAGAACTTTTAACTGACCGGAGAAGAATGAATAGTTTAAACGTTTGTTACTATTCATAGGTGCTAGTAGAGTTAATTTTGAAGAAATAAAGATCAAGGTCATGGTTTGCGATGAGAGACTATATTTTTCGGATAGGATATTAATAATTTCAAACATTTTGGATGCTATTCTGTATTTAATGTTTTGAGGAGACACGGTCTCTCTCAAAACCCACTTCTACGTACGTACGCCTTTGCTAACTTGTGTTTTGAAGATATGGAAAAATTTGAATATTATGGTATTCCATCACTTATTTTGAGCCACTTCAAACACAGTGTACTAATGCGCTTATACATTTAGTGTAATGGGATTGAAAATCTTTGAAAAACACTTGGGATGTTCCAGTGCCCAATCGTGTCTAGTTCCTGAAACTTCTAAACTTACCTAACACAGCCCATAATTGTAACGTAATAAGTTAGGAACACAGAAACATTAAAATTTCCCCAGAAGTTTAAAAAAAAAAAAAGAATTGATTTTTAAAAATGTGAAAAAGTACATTTTTTTAAATATATATATTATGACAAGTAATAATTATACTACCTGTATAATTGTAACCGTTCAAACAGCAATTTAAAATAATTTATACCTATGTATAATAGATAATCAATAATTTGTTAATAAACATGGGTCTGTAATATGAAATAAAAATTACATGTTATTTTATCAATGTTTTATTTGTTTTAATGTGTATTTTATCTTGTTTTAAATATTAATGAATAATGAATTTGAAAAAAAGAAGTCTTACAGTACCAAGCATGAACACAAACATTGTAAAACCGTTTTTTATAAATATTATCTATATATCTATGATTTTAATAGGTTCATTGTTCAGTGATTTTTATTATGTTAATTGGATACACAGACTTCTATCACAGAATTGATGCAATTTTTGCTTCTATTCTACGCAGTACAGAAGTCTGTGGTTAGGATTAATAAGATAATATTATCTGCGATATTATTATAATAGTCAACAATGTCTGTGATTATTAACGGTCAACTATTAAAATGTTATTAATTGTATTTTGTCACGGTTACAATGATGTATCAAAAATATTGAAGTGTCGTGTTCAAGATGTATTTAAACGATATTTTTGAATATGAATAAATAGTGAGTTTTATTATCAAAATTAGTCGTTTAAAAGTAATTAAATAATATAAATTCCCAGCGTACAGTACCGTATTGAATCTATCTATATACATATATAAGCCAAATACCACTGACTCACTCACTCACTCACTGACTAAACAACGCACAGCCAAAACTACCGAACGGATTTATTTGAAATTTTCAGAAAATGTACTTATTACTATGTGTAGGCGCACTAAGAAAGGATTTTTCGAAATTCGAATTTTAAAAGGTAAAAAGAGCTTAAAATAGTTAAGCGTACGGCAGCGTACGGGTCCGCAAATACGGACATTTTAGCCCACCGCGGTACCAGGGACCCATGATCCGCATGACGCGGCACGCAACACGTGTTTGTGGCCACGTGGTGCACTTGAAACGCAAACGTCGGCTTCATGGGACCCTGGTAACAAAAATTGATAATTTTGCGGAGCGATGGGCTATATTTATTGATTAAATTATAATATTCTATAATATTATAATATTCTATGGTTATAAATATACTGTATAAATATGGTAAGGTTTAGGATGCGGCCGGATTTACTGACGAACGAACATGCTGTCGACATAAAATTTCACCCATCGGCGGCATTCGGTGTTAAATTTCATTTCAATCCTATTGGCCACTTTCGACGGGACGGCGGGGTGACAGTGCACATGTAATTAGAAAGATTTTTTCCCCCGAGTCACTGTTGTGGTCGCCCTAAATCCGGCCCTGCGCACGTACCCATGTTTCATTAATTATATATATATACAATATTTGTGTGTATAAAGGAGAGTGTACTTTACCCGGGGACCTTTTTTCGATGTAATAGTGTATAATAGATACGCAGTATTGTCGTTACTGGAGAATATAGGAGAAACAATTGTATAGTAGAAATTAGTACTTAATTATTATTGGTTGCCACCGGTTGTTCGGGCAGACCAGGTACAAAAACTTGCGTCAAATCGAATTTTTGAACACGGCCTACCGAGGTGGTACTTTGTCCGCGAACCAGGGTGGCCGAGTCGCGCTTACTGCAGCGATTACACCCAAAAGTACTCGAACAAACACGATTTTTTTTTTTTACGAATTATCATTTTTTACGGGCAACGAAGTGCGCGGGATCAGCTAGTATTGTATATATGCGTATGGGAGGTATAAGTAATTACGGGAACACATGTTTTTTCTACATTAATTTAAAATTTTTTGATCATAACATCCAAAATAAAGATCGGACCTCACATAATAATAAAATAGGAATGATATAAATTTGATTTTTTGAAATTTTGAATTTTATCGTTAAAGTAATGTTTTTACCACGACGTATACTAAAACACACTGAGCTCACTTAGAATGGTATTTTCGAAGGCAATGATTTATCGTTGCTTTCAGAAATTAAATAACGCGTTTAAACCGCAACTTCTAAACTAGTGACCCACCCTAAGCGTAGTCGCTACCCCGTCAAACTACCCACACAACATAGACTGATTCCGGTGCTTACTTTTTTTTTTTTTTTAACGCTTAATGTTGTCACAAAGTTTTGTATTTTTTCAGATCAGAACCTGTATACTGTCAACCTATCTTCTATACCATGGCTGAAAAACATGAAATGGCTATAGAAATTGAAAGAAAAATGAGAGAACATCGAAAAAATCGCCCTGCTAATTTTCAATGGAAATTAAGTGACTTTGAAATTGGAACCCGTCTTGGCCAAGGAAAATATGGTCGAGTTTACCTTGCTCGTGAAAAATACACGCAGTACATGGTGGCTTTAAAAATGATGAAAAAATCTGAATTGGTAATAGACAATATGGAACATCAAGTGCAACGAGAAATCGAGATACAATCCCACCTCAGCCATCCTAATATTGTCAAATTGCTTACTTATTTTTGGGACGGAAAAAAAATATTCCTGATTTTAGAGTTTGCCCAGGAAGGTGAATTGTTTAAAGTGTTGGAAAAATCTCCAAACAAACGGTTTGATGAACCTACTACTGCGTATTACTTACGACAAGTTGCAGAAGGCTTAAGATACTGTCATCAGAATAACGTTATCCACAGGGATATAAAACCAGAAAATCTCTTATTGTTCAGTCGTCATGTTGTTAAATTGGCAGATTTTGGGTGGTCTGTTCATGCTTCAGACAGATTTCAGAGTACCAGGTGCGGCACTGATGACTATTTTTCCCCAGAGATGATTGCCTCAAAACGATATAACGAAAATGTTGACCACTGGTGTTTGGGTGTGTTATGTTATGAATTTTTGTGCGGAAGTACACCATTTGAGAGCAAGAAGCAGACTGAAACTTTTAGAAAAATTAAAGCTGTAATGTACCGTTTTAAGCGTCATATGAGCGAAGGCTCAAGAAGTTTGATTTCTACACTTTTGGTCAAAGAACCTGGAGATAGATTACCTCTAAGTGATGTAATTGAACATCCCTGGGTCAAAGCAAACTGTGATATATTTGTCAAAACTAAATTACAGTCTGAATAATTAAGTTTATATTGTATTCATAAATGTAGTCTATAAATGTGTCTTATTAATAAATGTATTCATAAATTGTATTAAATGATTAAATTGGGGAGGATGGTGGTAGCCTGCACGTGGCCCTCCCTGCATGCGCTTGTAGTTTTCCTGAAGACCCTTGTATACAAAGACAGACTACGAGCGTATCTAATACCACCACCAAGGCGCTGATACCCAGCAACAGACACAGTAATATGCAGCCTTTAAACGGCCCTTTTCAGGGCCATTCAATGCAGATATTAGGCCCATGCCTTAGGGTATGTCACCTAAATATCGAAGGTATTTCGTGAGTTAAGAGTGAAATTCTATCTAAACTTATGAGAGAGGAAAAAATTGATGTTATTGCACTCCAGGAAACGCATACATTAGATGAAGCCGACCTCCACAAAAGGGGACAAATAGCTGGTTACAATTTGATTGGAGCCATACACCATAAACAGTACGGAGTTGCAACCTACCTTAACTCACGCATCAGCCATGCGAGAACAATAGCACAAGAGATAGTGGAAGAGGTATTTATTCTGACAGTAAATGTGAGTGGAGTAAATATAGTAAATGTGTACAAACCACCCAATACATTATGGAATAACCCACCATTGCGCGTTCTAGATCATCCAACAATGTATATTGGTGACTGAAATCTAGAAAACCTCCTTGGATCACTGCTCAACACCTTATTCTGACCAACTTTGATTCGTCCACGGAATGGCGTACTGCATGGAATAATCTTACACTCGAGAATGCTGACTTAGTCGTTAATCCTACACAACCTCTGGAGGGTTTCAAACTACCCCGTCAAGAGTGGGTATCTTTAAACCGTATCAGAACCGGTCACGGAAGGTGTGGTTATTCTATGCACCAGTGGAAGCTTCAAGATAATCCTGCTTGCGATTGTGGAAATGCGGCTCAGACAATACAACACATTGTGTCAAACTGTCCTAAGAGAAAATTCGAGGGTAAAATGAGTGATTTCTTTAGACTAACAAGTGAAGCTCTTGAATGGATAGATACCTAGGACATCAGACTGTAGAGAAAATATTGAACTACACAATAGATATTGTTTTATTATTACCATTTTTAGATTGACTATTTTATATGGATTATTTATTCTATTCTATTATTTTAATTTTATTTTGTGTTTTATTTTATTTTATTTTATTTTATTTTACAAAAATTTTTTATTCCATGTTACAACTTTTTATGTATATTACGTGTCAAAATATGCCATACGATAAATAAATAAAAATGATTAAATTGTATTTGTTAAATTATTAAATTAATTATTAAATTAATTTGTATTTGTATTAATGTATTAAATTAAATTGTATTAAATAATTAAATTACAAAATGTAATTTTTACAACCATTATGAAATTTTCCATTTTAATTTATGAATTCTTTAATATCAATATACATTTGTATAATATCCTAGTGATGTATTAAAGCTTAATAATTAATAATAATAAATAATAAATAATAAATAATAATAAATAATAAATAATAATAATTAATCATAAACATTTTTCTACTTGTATACATTTTTATGTTTATTTATTTATGTCGTGTTAGGCTACAGATAGAATCTCTTTATATAAAAGAAGATGTCCTGACTGACTGATTCATAATCAATGCCCAGCCTAAAGTATTATAGGTACAGACTTGAAATTTGGAGGGTAACTTCATGCTGTAATGTAAGGATGTGCTAAGAAAGGATTTTTCGAAATTCGCATTTTAAAGGGTAAAAAGAGACGTGGCCTTCCCAAAATCGAGTGCAGCGAGAAAATATTTTTGAGATCATGCCTAATTAGGTGCCTATCTGTTAACGCTTCATTAAGTAGATTGGACTCAAGCCCAAATAAAAAAAAAAAAACACTATTTGCGTCTATGTCTTGTTCCGCGTTTCAATCGTAGCCGAGCTGTACCATCTCAAATCCGAGTACATAAAAACCTCACGAAAAATTCAAGGTAATCAGTACCTGCGCAATGGTATCGATAGTGTATTAAAATCACCTCTATACACGGTAAGTAACTTATGAGACGTGCACAGCTATTACAATTACAATTGAAAAGAACAATTACTGTCGAATCAAAGACTGTTTGGGTTTTCGACGAAGGCGGATATCTTTTTCTGCAGCAGCTGCAGTCGTTCCCAGAACACCATGCTGAGGACGACGTGTGGCCCTAGTCGGAGGTAGCACGGAATCACGCCTTTGTAAAGGCCCTGCACGCCCTCTTGCCTGAAGGTCTTGGTCATGCAATCTACGTACGAATTGTACGTAAGACCGCGTCCTTTCGAGTCCACGGCTATAAACGCACAAAATGTTAATATTTCTGTCGAAGATTGGCGAGACAGTCCAGTGGACAGGCGAGGAACTGACTACCCGCTAAACATTATTCAAAATTGATTAACATTGTCGCAATCTGACGTTGGCGAGATGGGGGCTACCAAAATAATCCCTAAAATCATTCAACGTCATAATTTTTAAATGTACGTACAAACTGAATTCATTCGTTAAAGACACCGGAAACGGTGTAAAAAAATGTTCATACACATCAAACTTGAATGAAAAAAAGTCAAATTTTTTCGATCATAATATTTCATCGACTCGTTTGTTCTTTTGGTGATTTGTCGATTTAGAGGGGTGAAACTTTGTCGTATTTTAGGTTCCTCCCAAATAATTAAACCCTACAGTAGCACTTATGCCGCTGAAAAGAATAACGCAGATAAGTTTACTCGAACGGCAATCGTTAGTAAATTCTTTAATACAGTTTACGAGAATCGGGGGCGTCTTTTGTCTCTTTTTTTTTTTTTAGAACAATACGCATATGTATACGGAATATTGACGATAATATTCTTCTCCAGCCCATTCCTCGAATTTCTATTTACACGTGTCAACTTCACGGTGTAGGGGGCAGGACGAACGCCTATCTTCACTTCTCTAAAACACGACCTTGGCGAGAATATATAGGTATATATCTACTTATTTTGAATGTCTGCTTTATTAACTAGGTGAAGTTTAAAACAGCCAAAATTGCAAAACCTGTTTGAACAGCGTTTGTACACCTATCCCCTTATAGTCCGTGTGAATAAAAACGTATTTTTAACAGAGTCGAGTTATTTTCTATCATAATACTTATGAAGATATTTTTTTCTCTGTTACGACTGAAGATTTAATATTTAATCGAATCAACTTAACTCGTTGTAGTTGATTTTTCGCCCAACGTCGATTAAACAGCGTGTGGGTATTTTGAAAGTTGTGTACCCACCTTGGTTGTACAATCTAGTCGAGACTAGATCGAACGGCGCCATCACCACCGCCATGAGCATACCGCCCAGCATGCTGCTGACCAGAGTGCTCAGGAACTTTTGCTCTTTGGTCAGCACGCCGTGTTCGACGAGGGCTTCGGTCAGCAGGCTCATGGTGCTCAGCTGAGCGGACGACGCTACTCCTATGCGCACCATGGCCCCGGTGGCGCCACGCCACAGTCCCCGGACTACGCCGTAGTCGCGGTACAGGGCCACCAGACCGTCGATCATACCGGCGGTTTGATGCTGATGGCCGACGGCGATGGACTGGGCGGAGAACGATTGCAAGTGAATTTTTAACTGGAACAAAAAGCAAACGACAACAGTAGTAAAAGCCTGGACCACTCTAGGTCGCGTGGGTACTACAGGTGGTTTGCAAGGCTGGGCATTAACCCGTTAAAAGTTAAGACCAAGTTAAAAAGTTAATTTTACTCAAGTCGATGTTAATTCGTTTACTTGTTTTTTGTTAACTTCGAGTTAATCTGTATAATAGTTTAAACATTTTTTTAAAACTCTTAGAAAAAAAAAAAAGGAGGTAAGAAGAAAATTTCAAAAGAAAACGCGAAAAAAAATCGTTTTAAAGGAGAAAACGTCATATACCAGGCACAAAATCGCGTGAATATTATCTTTACATTAAGTTAAGTTAATATTTTTTTGTCAGTAAACATAGTAAACAATAAAAAAACAGTATATCGTACAGTCAGTATAACAGTATACAATAATTATTAGAGTTAGTCGAAATTCCGTAACTTATATACATTATTACAGCCCTATTATACTATTTTCACACTCACCATTCCCAAAGGACTAGCCAAGAAACCACCTAGCATGCCCGCTCCACCTCCGATCAGGACAGACTTGATCAGCGATACGGAACCGTCTTTCTTGAGCAGCCACTTGTGCTTTTGTGCCAAATCAAAGATACCCAGTCTCGTACCGTTCAAAAACACCTGTTAACAATGATAGTAGGCATCAACTATAGTTAAAAAGTTATAAAAAAATAATTAAATTTTTAACTAAACAAAATAACAATTTTCGTTTTTAACCAATCCAGTTAAAAATTGTATTGCATTAATTCAACTTTTTATAGTCAATACTTAATTATCATTGTTGCAAACAATTACCTATGTTCACTTTTATTTTGTTTCGTTATCAAGCGGAACCAACAACCACAACTAATTCAGGCTTGTTTTTATTTAGATCTTTTATTTTTCTAACTATTCAGGTTGAAAATACTACAGATATACAAAGAACTATAGGTTTTATGACTTGTTTAATATTTTAGCGAAAACATAAATAATAGACTTTTTTTTAACTTAGTTAAATGTATTTCATGTTTTATCTTAACTTTTAAATTGTCTAGTTAATTTTTAACTAAAGGCAATTTAATCGAATCAACTTAACTTATATCGCAGTTAATTTTTTTTTATAACTTGCCCAATATTGCCAGCTGTTTACAGCGTTGAGTAAAAGTAATTATGTTATTTAGCAGAATCGTGTAGAAATCAGAACCTGCAGATTTTCGAAATCTTTTCCGTTTTACAGGTTTTATATTAAGGATTTTTTAAACGTTTTAAATAAACAATAAGTATTGTATAGTATAATCGCGTACGAACAAAACTGTTATTTAAATTATGTGTTGGTTATAGAATGTTGAAGATTTTTTTTTTTAAACAAATACTCCGATTCCGATAATTTTTTATTTGAACCAAATTTAAAATGTGTAAATAATTAAATTCGAATTAATGGGCCTGCGCGCTTGACCAGTTTTTTGATGGATAACACTCATTGTCTCGTTAAAAATGGTTAGATTTTTATAATTGTCTTTTGTTGGCAATATAAAGGCTTCTAACAGGACGCATTGAACTTCGATTTTTCAAATTCTATTTTTTAAAATTTTATAATTAAATTTTGAACTATGTGTTTATTTTTATAAGTTTATAACTAATTTTTCCGGGGTTCTTGGCAATAAAATTAAAAATCCTAATGCAATGCGCCTTGTAGAAAGTGTTCTTCTTTTCTGTAAAAAAAAAAAAGAAAAAAATACTCAATAATCATGATTCAACAAAAACTTGCCAAGTCAATTTTCTCCATTTAAACATGCGTTGTAGAAACTAGAAATCGCCCCTACATCTCGCAACAAACAATCGTAACCGCGCGGTCCCCTTAAAAGTCCTTATAAGCGCACTTTCAATTTTAATTTTTGAGTATAGGTAATAATTCAAATTGTTTTAAACATATTTTTGGAACGTGTTTTTCAAACTATACTACGCTTTTGAAACTTGCTTTTTTTTTCGTTTATTCCGACTTTGCAAAAATTATACTACGCGCGAAACGTATTTAAGTTTAGTACGATTTAAGGATATCAAATGCATTTTTTTTCAACTGACCTGATGTCCCATAGCCGGCAACAGGCCTTTCTGTAGCGCCAAAGGCCCCTCGTTTTTGGCCACTACGTACATGGCGTGCGCGAAGTTTCGATAGTGAATCTTGTAATTGCCAGCTTTTTTCAATTCTCCTTGCAACTGGAACCTCGTTTTGATTACCTCTAACGGATTGGTAAAGCACACCGCTCCGCTTGCGCCCAACGCGCCCAGAACAAACTCCATTATTATTTCTAAGGGGAAAAAAAATAAATCATTTTTGTGAATTAAAGTTCGTACAATTTGTGGGAAAAAATAACTTACGGTGTTTAAGTAAGAAACTATTTTTTCTTTTTTGGTGTTTTTACACCCATAGGTACTCTCTTGCAGCGTATAAAAGCAAAATAACTTTTCGTTTAATCACGATCATTAATTATTATTACAATAAAACGATCCAATATATAAATAAGTTGAGTTCGATTATTTAAGGCAACTCACGCGATATTCATACGATATTTTTTTTTTCGTCATAGAATATAATTAATATTATTGAACACTTTTATAAGAGTCATATTTAAACGTGTTGAATTGAAAGTCCAAGCTTTGGAGTAGCTGTTGTGCGGACAACAATATTGAACGTTTTATTTCTCATGTACGAAATAATCATATATATATGTATATTTATTCAATTATTCAGTGGCTTAAACGAATTTTTTTATTGACTTCATTTTAATCGTAAATTTACACGGTATAAATGTTGCAGAGTTATTCGCAATATTGACCGACACTGAATCCTTATAAGCGATCTGAAATAAATAACACCGAGTTCTAACTTCTATACAGAGCGTGTAATGTAAAAGTTTTGGTCAAAAACATAACTAAAATAAAAAATTGACTACACTTGTACAGAATTTGAATCTGGTAATTGCTATTGTCATGTTGAATCACGGCCAAAATCGAAAAAGTCAAAATTTTAAAATCACCTTAAATATTCACACGTTATTCATTATTAAAATTCCAATTGATTTTGACAACTTTCAAGTGAAACGTAGATATTTGAAATGTTCAGAAACGCGAGACCTATCTTCAAATAATTGCTGCGCGTTTGGCGCTAAATCCGTCGTTGAGATAATAATTAAAAACAAAAAAAATTACACACTTTACTTTTCTTTCTACATCATATTGCGAGCTGACGTTAAATCTTTTCGTTTGGAAAATCATTTTAAATTAGTACAAAGTAATGTGTACTTTATATATATATACCTAAACTTACAGAGATCATATTTGTAAATTATTTTACAACCTTATCTCAGAAACTGAATTTACGAGTTAATATTTTAATCGAAACCAATTATACCTATTATAGGATCAACATAAAAAGCCGATAACAATTTAAAGAGTTTACGTGTGTAATTAGCGGGGTCCGCAAATTTTATGATCTATTAAAGTGTAAATAACTGATGTGAATGACATGGTTGATACCATACGTGGTACAAACTCTCTAAAAATTTCATCATCCTGTCTTAGTGATGTGTTCTTCTTCTTTAAAACACTTACAAAAATACGCATTAACTTAACTTTTACACTGCAGCTGTGTACACAATTAAATTTGCTTTGAACTTAAAACCAACACGGAGATATCAACCACCCACATGACTATACAAAATTTAGATTAAAAATATACACATTGATGGAGGGTGGGAACATTTTTTTCCAACAACACACTCAAGTGTACACACTTAGGCCCCCTTTCGCATGAATTTCGGCTAGACATCCCTGCTTAAAACTCTCGGCTCTTCTGTTCCGTCGTCACTTACTCGCATTACTCTCCTCGTCTACCGTCAAACTCTTGGTCTTTTCCTTCAAACTCTTCAAACTCTCCTTCAAACTTTAATCATCTCCGTTCGTCCAGCCAGTTGACTACACACGACTGGCAGGAAAAATGGACATATCTTCTAGAATTTCTGTTACCGTATCATATCAGCAAACACCGCGTGGTACCCACCAACCTCGCTCTGTAGACATCTCTTTCGCCACTTCATTCATAGTTACGGAAAACAAGCAAAGGCTCTGCAAATTCGATCTCCGGTGCACAACTACAGCACTTACGTTATAATATATGTGTCGTTTCACCGCTCTTGACACAAGTTACTCGAACGTATAATAAATAATTATATTGCTAGACAAAATCGGACAATTTTTGGGGTTATTTTGAAGAAAAAAACCTAGTTGCCGGTTGTGTTCAAACACTAAAACGTATAGCGTATAAAAAATTGAATCGAGTGCCATACAATATCTTTAAACGTAGAGATCGGAGCAGTGTAATATCGCAATACACAAAATAGACATTGCAGTGAAATCAATTCATCCTTTGACGCTACAAATCCAAATACATACGAGTATAATAAGTGTGATTTTTACGATTTAATTCACCCAGCGTTGCTAGCTAGGTATTAATAAAAAAAAGGTATTTCCAATAAAAAAAGATAATTATAATTTCAATTTGCAAAAATTCAATATCCTTTGTAATACTTTATACGAATAGACAACAAAAATTCATGAAACAAAGTGGGTAGGTAAATTTTAAATTATCGTGCACTAACTATCATAGGGGAGCAATAACAAGTTAAAGAGTTAATTTTTTTCGTTAACTTTTCGACCCAACTAACGAGATATTTTTGTTTTTAACTAATTCAGTTCAAAATGTTATTGCGTTACCTAACTCGACATTTTTTTTAGTTCATACCCATCGCATATGGTCACGAAATTCAGTTTTCTGACGGGATAGCCGAGTGGGGGTGTTTTAACACTTTGTAATTATTTTTAGCGACATATCGGTCTTAAGAATCGCAATACGTATTTTATACTTCGCAGCTCGAGCAATAACGAGTAATGTAAAACGTTTAGACGCATCCAACAAACGTCTGCAGGTAACACCGCAATACAATAACATATAATAACATTTGTTAGGACAGTGTTTATAGGTACCCTTAGCATGAGGGTAAACAAAAAAAAAAATCGACACATTTTTAACACAGGTATTACGAGTTATTTTCGATCTTGACCTATCAAGTCGTTTTCGTCTTTGTTAAACTTTTACAACTAAACACCATCAGAAATTAACTTGTAAATTTTTTCGCCCGTACGACTATACCGAAAAGTCACGTATTTTCGCGGCAAAATCGCGAGTTAAACGGTGCAAATCTTGAATAATGTCTATACAATAACTAATTTTTATTTTTTTTAAAAAGTGTTTGAATCGGTGAAAATTATTATACGTACATAATACATCCTATATTACCTTATTCTTGCTGTTCTCCAAACGATCAGACGCACACCTGTTGGATCGCGGTAGCAGGTAGACGGACCGGCGGCGAGCACCGACGCGCTGCAGCTCTGGAAGCTATATGGCTACTGAACGCGTCTCTCGGCCGTGAAACAAACTCGATAAATCGACGTTATTTTTATAATCGTAACAGATGAAAAAATCGTGTAATTGTTACCGCCGATTGTGCCATCGCGGGACGGAGGGTTATCGCGCGATTATACCGCGTCAGCTGACAATTAATGTTGTAATACAACTCAATGTGTGTGCGAAGAAACATCATCCGCGTCGACTTTGGTGGGGAAAAAAAAAAATAGTGGAAATCAGCTGAGGCCAAGGTCATGTTTCTATGTTCAAAGGCCGTTTTTTTTTGTTACTTAGCGGTGTTCCGTACGATCTTGTCGCGCGTGTCCTCGCTATTTGTAAATAGGAGTTTTTCGCGCGCGCGCGCCTTTCCTACTCGTACAACGGTGGAAATTTCTCGAAATCGGGCCTGTCTGTCTTACCGATTTCAAAATATTACGAGAAGGTTATTCCGATCGTTATTGTAGGAGTTATGTATGGCCAAAAATCTAGATATGTGATCGCGTCAACGACACGTTCGCCATGGTTTTTAAACGTTTTTTCCCTTAATTTTCGATCAGTTTTCCTCATCGTAACTTTTCCGCCCGTCGTTAGAGGTACCGCTGACATTAAAAATCATCGGAGCATTATCGAAGAAGTTATTGCGATCACATAGTGGTAAAAAAAAAAAACCGCATCAAAACCAATACATTTTTCTGCTACACTCAGAATCTAAGAATCTAAACGACTAAAAAACATCCAAGTGAGAAACGTTATCCTACACTAATTGAAACGATCAGGTCAGTTTTTGTTGAACTGAAAATATTTTACAGCGCACGTCTCGATTTTTAAACTCGACGTCTCCACACACCGTACGACTCTATCTGAGAACATTGTAGTTTTGTAAAACTTCAAACGTATTTACTACAACGTCCTATTATAAACAAGCGCACCTCTGAGCAACTCTCTCTGTCAAACAGTCTTTTGAAATCGGCCTGTTACATGCACTTTGGAAAGTGTAAACAATAGTGAAAATTATTTCATACGATTCTTATTATACACCTACCATGTTCAATAGCGTCCAATTATTTAATATGAAAAATAGGCATGCTTTTGTAAAGCTCGCGTTATCGTTTATACAAGTCCAGTTTTAACTTCACAGCTATGCGACGAAAAATTGCGCACGCAAGTCTTGGCGTAAACACACAAAACAGATTTAATCAATTGAATCAGTTTGAACTAAGAAACTACGTGTAGACTATTTATGTACAAAAGTATAGAAATTTATGTCGGTTCTACGACTTCTTGGTTAACATAATATGAAAATTGTGTGAGTACCCAATAGCGGTGTGTTGAAAACTGCGTACTAATAATTATCAGTACACAAACTGTTTTCAAACTTAAAACACAACTGTGCGTCATCAATGTATACGTACATAATGTTTTTATTCAAAATAAAGTTTAATACAAAATGTGTGAATTAACATAATACATGTAAACGTTAACAGTTAAATCACATAAAATGTCAATAACTTGCACCTTGCAAATATTTTACAGTTATCACAAGTCGAAAAAAAAAAACTAATGGTCCAAAACGTATTAACAACATTAAGTAGGTCGACAAAAGGCGAGTATTGTGGTGTAATCATATTACGGAAAACATTACATAAATTACACGATGAAAAAAAAAAAAATAATAATTGTTTGCTAACATCACTGGTTTACTGTAATTTATTATTTAAAAGTCCTACACGAGATCTGTTTTTACCTTAAAAAAAAAACACGCTTTACTGGAAAAACTCTCGCGTCTCGTAAAATGGTTTGATTTTAGTAATGTGTTTTTGTTGAAAACATAAAAGCCTACATTGAACTTTAATTTTTATTAGAATTACTATTATAAGGCCAATTTTTTTACGTAAGTTTTTAACAAATTTTTTGGAGGGTTCTTGGCATTAAAATCCAATTCGCCCCCCCAGGAATTTTCCTTTTTTCTCTAAAAAAAAATAAAAAAATTGTTCAATTACAAGACCTTTTCCTGCAAAGTCAAATTTGTCCATTTAAACGTATCGAAGTGATAGAAATTGCTTAAATTTTGCCGCTTAAACACAATTTAACGCGTACATAAATCTAATGATCAGGTAATTTGCCGTATTACTTACATTGGTTTGGTGAGACATAACAACTATACGTTAAGTACCTATTGCTTAATGACAATTTATTATTAATACTACAATACGAATACAATTCACACGGCGCAACATTTAAAATATTACACGTTTACACATTGACGTGTGCGTTTATTACGGTAGATTGCTAAAATTATTATGAAATGGAAGAAAAACACTTATGACTAACAGTATTGTTATAGGTACACAAAGTAGAACACACAAACTATATCAATTACTAATAATAAATAATTTTTTCACAGTCGGCGCCGTTTAATATCTTTTTACTATTATATATAAATACTAAATAGCAAACAGTTTATCATCAAGTGTGAACATTTATGTTTATGAAATTTTATACATAATATATTGGTACAAAGTAGTACCTCAAATTTTATCACAATATTATTATATTATGATTGAAAAAAAATAAAATAAATTGGTACAGATTCGAAGAAAACTTTGATACTGTAATTAAGTATAACTAGGTATTTTTTAATCAATAGAAATTATATTGGTTAAAGACAATTTATTTACAATCAATAATTATACACATTATATATTAATTTGTTACGCAATACTTATACACGGGAGAAATTATAATACAGTTAATGTTGTAATTTCAATACAAAAAATATCAACCTAAATTATTCTACTCGCGAGTGTATAAAAACTAACAAAAACATTACTTTAGTAATGATTCATAAACTTTATCTAGATTTTGTAACATTATTACTACAAAAAAATTAATTTCTTAGCGGTTTATGCTATATTATTAAGCGATATGCATCAGGGTTTGATAAACCGAGACAAACGATTAACAACAGTTTTCCGTAAACATTACAATACATAGAAAGTATACTCTTAAGTTACGCGAATTGTTTTAGTAAAAATATTCAACGAGAATTACGATTAATACAGCTTTGGAAACTCGGTTGATAAAGTATCATTATCAAATTAAACAAACACACAAAACCTGGTAGGAAGTTGTACACATATTCAGTATTTATATTTAACTTAATTATGTAGGTATTAGTATTGTAAAGTACGTAGTATTACAAAAAAAAAAAGAAAAAAAGACTAGAACCTCACGATATGGACAATATATTGTTTTGTATTTACTTGTTAAAAATAAAAATGCATGAACGACGAGCATAAACTTGGTAAGTTTGTAGACTCAAATAAAATTGTTTTCCTCAAATTGTATAACATAATTTTAGATTGATGAATACATACTAATTTAATAAATATTATTATCTATTTCACAACGTGAGACATACAAATTAATAAATAAATAAATACAACGGCAAGGTATTTTAAAATGTGTTTTTATAAAGTTTTATAATTATAAATAATAAATAAAATCTATTTTAAGTCAGTTAAGTTAGAACATACTTGTTACATTATTGAAATGGGTCAAAACATTATGTTTATTTTTAAATCGAACAAGTTATATTAATTCACAGATCATTGCCATAAATTATGATTGTGTAAATTCCTGCTTAATACACTACGTACATCATCTGTAAATCGTAATGCATCCAACATTGGCAATAGGTTTAACAATGCAGTATCAGAAGTATCCGAGAACCATGATTTTATAGGTATTGCATTGTCTAAAACAAACGTACGTACACAATTAATCTATAAATAAATATTTTAGGTATTTAGCGGGGCCGGATTTGACGGAGAGTTTTAAGGACACTTGCCCCGGGCAGCAGATAATTGGAGAGCATCCGGATGGACATATCTAACAGTATGCAAAGATGATTAAGAGGAATTACGAGTTGAAATTGTTCATTTTACTGATTTTATGAAACTTCATTTTAAATATAAACAAACACAAATGAGAAATGAAAATTTCATGTACAATACATTGTTCGAAAAGGACGTCTACGCAGCTTTTCTAAATGATGCAGTTGCACTACACATACTTCTATTCATAACGGTATCTACTTCTAGTGGTGAATACTCATTTTCAATCATCCAAAATAAATTTATGACTTCAAACAATGATGATCAATTAAATGTTTTATCCATTGACTTCATCTCTTATGGACTTTTTATCATTTTATGGAAATATAGATGACTGCATGGAAAAATCAAGAAAAGTACCAAATTTATCAAAATGAATTTTTATTCAAAAATTTTGAATTAACTCATTTTGATTGTACTATTTACTGATTTACTGTACATGAAAATTTGAATGTATAAAATTTAATGAAACTGTGATTATAGTTTATATTATTTATGTGGCTGTTATGAAGGTTCAATTTTAAAATTTTAAAAAGATGCTAAGAGATTAATTTTTTTTATTTTTACTCTAAAAATTATGAAGGAATAATAAAATAATTATAATATTGCTAGCTTAAAATGAATTTAGAAATTTGTGATACATGAACAGCGGGATTTCAAACTTAAAATAAACATGTATTAGGTAAATAGCTAAAACGTGCAAGTTTTCAAGATTTAAATTTTTTTCCTTAATTACTTAGATATAGGGTATTTTGAATTGTTTTTCTTTTGTACTTAACCTACGTCTTTAAATATATAAAAAATTTAACATATGCAACAATGCGCTTCTTACTGATACCGGCTGGTAGGAACATTTCAGTTATACTCTTAGATCAAAACTCAACACCAATTACCACAGTTAATTACAAAATAATTTGAGGTTTTGATGATATTTCGGAAATAGAAATGCTATACACTTGAAACGATTGACTCCACCCATGAATAATTTTAACAACTAGACAATAAATAAGATAATATAGTAATAGACGGTTTTGGAGGCCAATGTGCCGCGTTTAAACAATTATTATGGCATTTAAAAAACCATAATGGCGCTATTCATAAGTTACAATAATGAATGAAATCCTTCGAGGCTATAAAAGAAAATTTAATTTTTTGTTTTGGTTCCTAATAGGACTGCGATAACTGAAAAGTATCAAAATGTAAAATCTTTCAATATTAATTACCAGGAAACGCTCGGTAAGCTGCAGGCGAATTGTCAAGAATAAATATGCTTGACAGGTCTTGAGAAACTGACGTCAAATCTTTAGTGTATGAACCCATTTCGGGCGTACAGTGTTGTCTATAAAATCGTCTTTTTAAAATGCCTCTTCTGTTGTCTAATTTGTCAGCAACAGCAGCACCATAAATCTGCATACTGGCTGTAAATACTACTAGCTCGTACCATTTTGAAACCTAAATTTAGAAACATAATCATTACTTCATTGATTTGTACAAGTATTAACTATTAATTAAAAACTGTACTGCTTTATAAGCCTGGGTATAACTTACAACATCTAAGAAAAAATCTACATGCGGCCTCTTATGCACATAAAATCTTACAGGATGTCGCTCAATGGTAACTTTTAATATGAAGTCTGGTGGCATTTCTGGCTTGGACGGATGGCGTAGAACACCTTCATGATGCGAATGAATTAATGTTTCATCTAAGTCTAGCACTAATACTTTTCGTCTCACCATACCTAAAATTTACAAGGTAGATTATACATTTTTACAAGGAATATATATTTTTGTTATGAATGCACATACTTAATCTATGCCTAGATAATGGTAATAGAGGAAATACTCCATATTTTACTGGTTGATATTGACGAACCTGCAAAAGATCGCATACAAATGTCCATCAATAGGTACAGAATTCAAATAAACTTAATTCAATTTCAACAAGTTATAAAATCTAGTAAATTAATATTAACTACACCAAGATTTTCAAAATAATAATCAAGTTAATAAGCTGTAAGAAAAAAGAAATTTCCAATATGATCATTTATTTAATATTTTTTTATTACTGAATCTATAAATTAACTTTCTTGGAACTAGTTTCTACAAAAAAAAAAAAAATCATTAGGTATAAAAAAAAGTTGTTTATTATTAATGGACAAACAAGAAAAGAATAACTTGCCTAAGATGATCTAATAAGAATGATTTTACATGCAGGTATTATTTTTAAGAGTATACATTGAATTTCAAAGATTTAAAGTTAATTAAACAATATGATAACTTAAATAATATATTAAGTTTTAATTTGTTATTAGTTATAACTTATAAGTTAAAACAATTTAGCAATTGAAAATGTTATGTTATTGTGTGGTGTGAGTATAAGGGTTGTAATTGATTGCTACAAGTGGAAATATAGAACAAGGCTGGCCGACTCCATATTGTCGGAAGAAAAATACGTTACTAGCAATAAGTAATAACTCGTAGTAGTATGATAAACAAGTAGAGGTATAATACACTACATCAATGTAGGTAGATGCAATGAAAGACAAGACTTATACAATTAGTGGAGAAAAAATGTGTTCTTTATTTAACATGTTATTTTAAAATGTTTGTTTATATTTTAGTCTCAAAGAACAGTATTATTATTTTTTACTGACTCTCTGTTTAAAATAGTTTTTAAAATATTTCATACAAATGATAAAATGCTTATTGAATAGTACACATGTTTAAAACTGTTACAGAAAAATAATAATAATTAGGTAGTAGTGATTACCTGCTCATATAAATTATAGATAATGTAAAATTTAAGCAATTTTTGAAAAGAAAAACATAATATATTTTGAATAATGTT
>CM029357.1:17528203-17581340 GCA_017140985.1 Hormaphis cornu
ACGTCGTCTCTAAATGTAATGATATTACACATCACATTGGTATATAATGGTTTCTTTTAGAAAATGTAATCTTAATATTTTGGTTATTCATAAAGTTTCTAAGTCTTGAAATTTCTGGAGAAAAATGAACAGAGGTTCGCATAGGAAATTAACTGTTAGTATTTTAAGTGTCCGGAAGTTTTCTAAGTGTTAAAATTTCTAGAAATAAACGGGCAGGGGTTCTGCTAGTATATTGACTACTTTAAACTTTTTGAATAAGCGAAAATCTCTAAGTTTTCTGGAAAAAAATGTATAGGGGTTCTCCTGAATTGAGTTTGAATTTCTTCACCGAAACGTCGGACTGGGCGTTATATTTTCTAGTGTTATATATAATATAATTATTTGAATTTCGTACAGATTGTTGGATAAAAATTTCAAAACATTTTATATCTTTATGAGTTTAATTACGTAAAACTTTGAATTGTATGATTTAATGAGTATGTAACTCTCAGTTCGATCATAATGGATAGTATTGAATTAAAACTTTTAACCCACCCAAAAGAGTGACCAACTCCACTACCGAAAAACGTATCTACGTAATTTAAATAACGTGTGGAAATTTTAAACAATTTGGACGATTATTTGAGGAGTTAATATACGCGATTTTAGTATCGATCGCACAAAAAATAGCCTAAAATTTGATGAAACTTTTTGAAAATTTCTCTATTGTTTTACAGCACAAAGATACATTAAACATTTCGAGACAACGGAACGATTGTTTTCGAAATTACAGAGATATAACTGACTATACGCGATTTTAATGAAATACGTCGTTAGAAATTTAAAGACCAATCGTGCGATTTTTAAAATTGTTGGTGTTTAGTTAGAGTAACGCACTACAGATGTTGTGTTCAAAGTAAAAAAAAAAAAACCCAAATTTTATGAATGAAAAACCTCGAAATCCAAAAAAAAGCTATATATATAAATAAAATCGAAAAATTACTCCTCTAGAGTATTATACCCGTCTTCCGATCCGATTTGCCGAGGGGAAAAGAAATCGGCGCACTCCTCTTTCTGGCGGAAATCTCGTTGGCAGCATAAAAAAAAACACCACAACAAACATCGTTGTAAAACCATTAGGTCCGGCGATCAGAATCTATACATATAAAAGCCAAATACCACTGACTGACTCACTCACTCACTCACTCACTCACTCACTGACTAAACAACGCACAGCCAAAACTACCGAACGGATTTATTTGAAATTTTCAGGAAATGTACTTATTACTATGTGTAGGCGCACTAAGAAAGGATATTTCGAAAATTCGCATTTTAAAGGGTAAAAAGAGCTTAAAATAGTTAAGCGTACGGCATCGTACGGGTCCGCAAATACGGACATTTTAGCCCACCGCGGTACCAGGGACCCATGATCCGCATGACGCGGCACGCAACCGACGCGACGTTCGCGTACACGTGTTTGTGGCCACGTGGTGCACTTGAAACGCAAACGTCGGCTTCATGGGACCCTGGTACCAAAAATTGATAATTTTGCGGAGCGATGGGCTATATTTATTGATTAAATTATAATATTATAATATTCTATGGTTATAAATATACTGTATATATATGGTAGGGTTTAGGATGCGGCCGGATTTACTGACGAACGAACATGCTGTCGACATAAAATTTCACCCATCGGCGGCATTCGGTGTTAAATTTCATTTCAATCCTATTGGCCACTTTCGACGGGACGGCGGGGTGACAGTGCACATGTAATTTGAAAGATTTTTTCCCCCGAGTCACTGTTGTGGTCGCCCTAAATCCGGCCCTGCGCACGTACCCATGTTTCACTAATTATATATATACAATATTTGTTTGTATAAAGGAGTGTGTACTTTACCCGGGGACCTTTTTTCGATGTAATAGTGTATAACAGATACGCAGTATTGTCGTTACTGGTTATAGGAGAAACAATTATATAGTAGAAATTAGTACTTAATTATTATTGGTTGCCACCGGTTGTTCGGGCAGACCAGGTACAAAAACTTGCGTCAAATCGAATTTTTGAACACGGCCTACCGAGGTGGTACTTTGTCCGCGAACCAGGGTGGCCGAGTCGCGCTTACTGCAGCGATTACACCCAAAAGTACTCGAACAAACACGATTTTTTTTTTTTACGAATTATCATTTTTTACGGGCAACGAAGTGCGCGGGATCAGCTAGTAAAAATATAAAAACATTATCGCGCGCGCGCGCACTATAAACGCCGTGCTCCGCCGCAGCTAAAAACGTCGTCCTTCCGTCGGCGGTCGAAGATATTCGGCGCGATATTATAATAATTCGTTCTCGAAACGGACACGGTCGAAATATTCTGGTATCGTTATTATAATAATAATAAATTAATTTTTTTTCCACTTCTGCCATCTACACTGATTTCACACACACACGCACACGAGTGTGTAACGCGACTCTTCTTGCACACTCTACCTACACGACGTTACAGACCGTGAACCCATTGTTACCGCCGATTGATACACGTATATATATAATAAGTATGGTCACTGGAAAACCTCAAACAGTGTACGTATATAGATATTGTTGTTGTACGCGTTTAACCGCATACGGTCACGTATCGGGGCCAAAATAATACATATTACAAACGTATCGGCGGGGACCAGACACGGAAAAGGTGGCGCGTGAAAAACACTGACGAGAGACCACGATGACGTGCCGCTGTTGTTGTTGTTGCGCGTGTGTGTGAAGATGGGTGAAAAACACTGACGAGAGACCACGATGACGTGCTGTTGTTGTTGTTGTGTGTGTGTTGGGAGACAAAAATATCGTAATATTATCCGTCGCAGGTCATTGGTTTTCTTCTGCCGGCCAGAAGGAGAGAAAGAAAATAACAACAATCCGCCGCTGCCTCCTCCTACTCGAGGCCACTGCAACCGTCCGTCGGACTGAAAAAGAACGATAGATAGATAGAAAAAAATCACACACACACACGATACACAATGATAGTAGTAACGATATTCCACGCGTTTTAAAAATATAATAAACAGTTTGTATACGACGACGTACACAATAGAAAAGGCGCGCGAGTACGCCCACAATACGCGCGTCATGGGAAGCGAATTAGGCGAGAGCGCGCGCGCGCGGGAGATGTGACACCCTGCAGGATAACAAGTCCGATTTTTTTTTAATTTCTTCCACCGTGACAATGATACACGACAACAATCGTGCGACGAAAAAACGGACGGATGATTGACGTCCAAATCGATGTACCATACAGTAATAATAATAATACACCCCGAACATAATGGAGCTACACTATACGATATTACGTTGTTGCGCGTTATTATTGGTAATTTATACGGGTTTATATCGAACGAGCAGTTTTCGTTTTTTTTCTTGGATTCCGAGTGTAACGAAAAACGCATTGCGGTTTTCACACGATGTGCGCGCGCGTGTTTTTTTATATATCCTGTCGCGATAACTTCTCCAGTGACGCTCCGTTTTTTAGAGTCGGTGTACCAGCCTCTAATAGGATAAGTGTCGTATATGGACACGGACGGCACGTCGAGGTGTCGTATATATCAATTAAAACGTAAAAAAAACTCGGCGAAAATTAACGAGTCGATTGCCGACGTGTTTTTGACAAAATCGATTTTTTGGCCGTAACTTCCGCAACAGCGGAAAAAGCTGTAGTTCGCGAAATCCCCGACAAACGTTTTGTTGTTTAAGATTTCAAAATTTAAACGGATTCGTATAAAATTTGATGAAAATCCGGCCGGCAGTCTCTAAAAGCGCATACAAAAACGTATTGAAAAACGGTGTTGTTTTCAACTTTGACAATAACAACGAAATCACGCACCAATTGATACTAAAAACGTGAAAACTCAAAACGCGAAAGTCGAAATTTAGTCTGTCGAGGGTGAGGGTGTTATAGCTTCAAGAGGTACGTTACTGTTGAAGACGGGGTTTCTCGTATTACTTCTTTCCTTAACGTGAGTGACAGTTGATTTCACATCGAGTTTTCCGCCAATCTCGAATTTTCCGGCATTTTCGCGACTAAACTATACGCGTAACACCGATATGGACTCGTGGTTTTATTAGACTGACATCATTGTTTTTTACGAATGACAGAACGTTTACTGATCAAATGTATTTGACTGAATTGTGAAAAGAGGCAAAACCGTCTTTACAATCGACCTGTCGTTAAACTTGACTAGATATCTTATTAGACCGTTAGGTATTAGTGACGAAAAAAATCTAGTTTTATGGTTTAGTTAGAAGCGACATGAAAAACAAACACGGAGAACATAATCTATGATGTCAAACAACTTCTGCATTCTCTCTTGTTCCATGTAAAATTATCTTATAAAAAATCCTACGTAGGTATCAACATGTGTATTATACGACGCGAGAAACCCAAAATTGCGAAAACAAAAAAAACAATCAGACTTTTGCGTACGTTTTGCATACGGGATGCGCTCGGTATAAAAAAATTGTATTTAATAAAATTAATGGTCAACGCAAGTGGTAAGTTTAATCGCGATTGGTCACGCTCGACGCCACAAAAATATCGTACATACTTTCACCCACAAACCGTATTGTTTGTAAACAAACATTATTAATACGAAATGTCGAGTTTTGTTCTCTTCTATACAACACATTAGTCAGTTACTAATTTATATCCCACGATTGTTACTGTCGCGACGGCAGAATATAATATACCACCTACCTACACACACACTGTACAAAGAGTCACGACATTGTTTAGGACAAAAAGAAAAAAAACCAACCAAAATGACAGTTCTCACAAAGAACAAAATGCTTTTATAACAATAATTGGAGCTAGAAACCCGAATGGCACTTTGCACAATATTTTCGGTTAGTTTTAGGACCTAAATTGTTTCATAAAAACTATTGCAACCGAAGAACAAACTCGTTTCGACACCTGCGAAGGCAGAAATGTTGGCGGTTTTTTTTTAGTTTTAAATTAAATTTTATCCATACAAAAAAAAAAAAGTTGAGGGTTACCGGTTTTTATCATTATTCGAGTTAATTTTACACAAAATTGAATAACACAGCCATATATACAGAAAAGTATACGAAAATGCACAGAGTCCCACGAATGTGTTGTTTAAATTTTAGATTCTCAGCTGTGTATTGTTTTTACATAACGTAATTTTTTTTCTTTTCTGCCAACACTTTTTCCGGTAGAACATTTCCTCCGATCTTTCCATGCATTATTGCAATAACATGATAGATTTTTCGTCCTATAACTCAGTAGACCCGTAACTTCGGACCTAACTGATAGAATATGAAAAAATAGTGGAAGTCAAATTTAAAACTAATGAAAAAAAATTGTTTGTGAAATTTACCATAAAACCGATATCAATAGCGAAGCATTATTTAAAATTAAAGAGTTAAAATATCTCGTGTAACGTCTTATACTTTCAATTAAAAAATTATTCAAATATTTTATTTCTACTAGGCAGAAGAACTTTTCCCGCAAAGGTGTTTTGGGTGAAGAGTGGTGTCGACACCTGTAAAATTGACATTTGTTAAAGACTTATTTTAAAATTTGAGATTATAATATTGAAAAACGGTAAAAAAAGTAGTTCAATTAAATACGTTGTTAATTTTACATACGAATCAGAAGACTTTCTCTTGCAAAGTTTGTTTTTGAATGAATATTGGCACCGAGAACCCTAGGCCCTAAGATCAATCATTCGCCACACAAGTCTAATTTTCATCGTTTAATTTTTTTAAATTTTAATATTACAAGTTTGTTACAACAAGTAAGTGTACAATTTATGTCTATAATAATTCTTCCACGTTGAATAATATGATACATTTTTAATAGACTCAATTTATTTTGAAAAGAAATTTGCTATCTTCTGATGTGTCGATATTAAAAACTGTTTTTATTTTTGCCATTTTCGGTATTATATTGAATTTGAAGATCGTTCTCTGTAACAATTCATGCATGATAGTTAATTTACTTTTTTTTTTTTGTGTAAAAACTTCATTTCTTAAATAATCATTCGTATAGTATAATTGTTTGTCTATATAACATATTTATTGTATTAAGTCAAAATATAATTTGATAAATTCTGAGTTTTTCGGATTTAGAGAAATTAACCTAACTATACAATATATTTGCATGTATATACCTATATATACGAACAGAAGCGGTGTTTTTTTGGGGGGTTTTAACTTTTTATACTCGCTAAAAATTACCAGAAAATTCATGTAATTAATGCACACTTAATTAAGTAAGCATGTGAATAGTCTAAAATTCTAAAAGATTACGAGAAACCGGAAGCTTTAAAATTTCTTCAACGTCACAATGAACAGACAACAATACAAACATAATATTTAGTAAAATTATTTGAGAAATTCACCGGATAATGTAAGTGATTTACAATTAACAGACAAATCGAATGTAAAATTAAACGGTCAGAAAGGGAAATCAATTTTCAGTTTAAAAACTAACAGTTCTTCGCAGGTACTTTAAAAAATACTTTTATCACACAGTGGAGAATACATGATTAAAAAAAAATAAAAAAAACTTCCCCCGTACCTATACCGAGATATTATGTCGAAACGAATGAATAAAGCGCACCTTCAACCTTGTTAGCATATGTAACATCAATTGTACTCTTACCGCCATCGGTGACGAATATTATTATAAGTTCATGAGTTGCACTGGCAATAGTGTTGTCGCAAGTGAGTACCTATATATTGTATAGAATGTCATAGGCCAGACTAGTTAACTGCGGGTCGTTGGGGTCTCAATGATAATAATAGTACTCGCGGTTTCCTGTAAATGAATGTGCTTTTGACCCGTAAACCAATAGTTGAAATTAATTTACGAATCGAATTTATTTCGAGACACGCGGCCCGAGAATACGAATTTTGCGAAAAATGATGGATTCGCGTGGAAACGAATGTATAATATTGTCTAGCAAAATTAGTAGACTGCGAAAGTTATCTGTGTAGAGAGGGTTTTTAAAAACGAAACGGGAATGTAAAAAAAAAAAAAATGGGATGGTAAAAATAAAAAAGAAAGGAAAGAAAGAGAGGAAGTCAATTTGACGTCGGATGAAAAGTTGGTTACAACTTCCAAACAACCTAGGCGTAACGATTACGCTTTGGAGTTGGTCACTTATTTGGGTAGACCAATGTTTCGGGATTTGTGGTTAAACTTATTATTATTTTAATAACTGAAAGCAATTATATGTAGTAAATCATTGCATTTGAAAAAACGATTCTGAGCGAGTTTAGTTGTCTATGGTATACGTTCTAGTAAAAACCAAATTGAACGACGAATATCAGTTATATTTAACTATCTATTCTACCTGAAATTCGTCTTTTAATCGCTTCGCCAAAAATTTTCTAATCTGACCTCAAATTTACTCCTTTTCTTTCTTTCCTTCCTTTCTTTTTTTTTTTATGTAATACTACGTTTAATATTTTATGTTATATAAGGTACTGCATGAAAATATCGGACCAATACTCGCTTCTTTATTGAAGTTTTTAGTCTAAATTTGTGTGTTTTTTTTTGGATCAAAACTAGTTAAACATGTAATATTTTAAAAAAAATTTCGAATAACATCCAAATCATAGATAATAGCGTAGTATTAGTTCATCCACTTTGATCGGTCTTGACGTTGTTTTACGATGATTCGGTGTATTACCCAAATATTTTTTAAATGTGTTCCAAAATATTGTACTATAATCTTGAAGTACGTTTTATTTCAGTTATTTCACACATTGATAACAAAAAACTTCAGATGGCCTGTGAATAGAAACTTGTAGAACAAGTATAACAATGTATAAAAGAAGTCATTGAAATTTCAATATTCTAACGGTAAATTTAAACTTATTGATATTGTTGAGAAAATCTAGACTTTTGTGTGAGCAATTAGTATACCGCACGTTTGTCTTAGCATTCATTTGTACAAAAAAGTAAATTATGGATTACAAGTAAGTAGTTTACATAATTTAAATATATAATTATTAACAAACTATTTTGAGGCCCGTGTGCTCGACATTATCAGTGTCAGCTCTCGGGCTCTGAAGAGCACGCTATCGAGTTTATTATTTGTTTTGCTGCCAAGCAATATAAAATTGTAATGGAAAATTTTCCAACAATAACAGACAAAATATTAGTATCTACTATTATTGGACATCATGTTAGTAGCCGAAGCACAAAAAAATTATTGCACGGAAAAGCTAAAAAGTATTCGAAACGTGTGCTTAGATACTTTTATAAGACTGTTTGTTTTTAGAGGTACGTATTGTTTGCGAAGATTGGAGCAATTCTATGTATTATTTGAAATGTGGATCACAGACAGAACAACATTATTGTAAAATCGATTCGTTCCTCGACACGCTCAGAGAATGAAAAAAAAGGAATTCCGTTTATTTATTTGTGCAAATAATATTTTATGGAAAAGGTACAAAAAAGCGTATGATCGCGTTGAAACGTCACGATAGCGATTCAGTGGAAACGATTAGATTGGAGGTGTTTCGAAAAATGTGTGCTTCTCGTTAATTATTATAAAATGGAGATTTTTTTTTTAAATAAATTATTCGAGTATTTCGTGCCAAACTTTTTACGAGTTCATCGACATCGCTGCAGATCGCGTAGGAAATTTTGCGATGGCCGCGGTCCGAGGTCAACAGGCCAATAGGTTGAAATATTGCGAGCTAGCTATCTTTCAACAATATCATAATTTTCATAGTATTCACACTACGACACCGACAACGACGATTATGATTAACAATAAGAACCGTTGATCTGTTCGTTTGTTCATTTTATCTCCCACTGTTTTACTTTGATGTCTATCACAGAGTAACTGTAGTAAGATTAAAAGTCATTTTGCTCATTGCACAATTATTTATTGTGTCGCAATCAGTACATTTATTAAAACAATAATTAACACGGGCACCTGCCTACTTTTCAATATATTCACTATAATATTGTGTGTTGAAAACAAAGAGCTTCAGCAATTTTCATTTTATTTTATTTTGAACCGGACGTACAGGTAGTGCGATCGACAAGAGAAATAATTAGGTTGAACA
The DNA here is from genome assembly GCA_017140985.1 of Hormaphis cornu. Taxonomy (NCBI): domain Eukaryota; kingdom Metazoa; phylum Arthropoda; class Insecta; order Hemiptera; family Hormaphididae; genus Hormaphis; species Hormaphis cornu. The sequence continues at coordinate 17,537,282 of CM029357.1, forward strand.
GACTACATATATTATACAATAATAATGATTTAAACGGTTTATTTGATAATTTGCATTTTCATCCAGTTTTTATTTTACATTTGGCGAATGAAATAAATTTTGTTGAATTCAGACTATATTTTTCAAATACACAATTAACAGCGATATATACCTACTTCTCAAGCGTTATTTTTTACGAACATTTCGTATTCAAGTTGAATGTAGATTATGTGTTTCTCTGCGTATTTAGTGAATACAAAAAAAAAAACAACTTTGGTTGAATTATGAATTTTCGAACGACCGAGCCATATAAATTTTAACTTGTGTAACTAATTTTATTAAAAATAAAAGAAAACAGAAGGTTGTTTTGGTTTTGATTTTCTAGAAAATTTTGTATGGTTTTTCTTATACCATAAATGAGATCATCTACCGTTTAATACTGTTAATATCGTTTTCTCGTGATCTCCTTTGGTTTTGCATCGACCAAAAATATGAACGTAACGAGAAAAAATAGGTGTCGTGACTCAAATCGAAAACTGAAATTTGGACGGCGACTTGTGCCAGTCTACAAAGACAATGAGGTATGTATTGAATTATGGGGATGGCTTTAAACAAGATTTTGTTGTGTATTAAACAGTAGTCCAGGGACATTTACTTATAAGTATTGTAGACATTTATAATAAATTGTAGAAAAGTGACATCAAGTTTTCATTTTTTTCTCGACTGTCAAACATTTAAAATCGACACAGATTGTTAAATTGATATTCAACTCACCTAATTTATAATATTTTTCAAATATTATTAATTATCATGTTAGATAACTGCTAAAAGTCATAAAAATGTATAGTGACTTTTCTCGGAATAGATTATAACGTTGAGTGATCACTGTTTTGAAGGTGTAGTTTGGAAGTTTTTTGTCATATATTCGTTACCAATCAATATTAATGCTATTACTAAAATTATGAACGACCTCAGTTCTACAAATTTAGTCAAAAAAACGTGTATACTTTCAATTTTAACGATCTACATGAACTATTCATTCATTCCAATAATTTGTGATCATTTCAACAAACTGTTACAATCTTTGGAGGAGTTATGACCAAAAATACACAACAAAAAAAAAACAAAATTGTTCAAAAATACGTTGTAAAAACATACGAAATTGTCAACATTGATTTCTAAAATTGTTGTTACTAGGTACACATGTTTGCGATCACGTTGTTTTAATTGTAGATATTAGCTATACAGTTTCGGTCACAGAGAGTGTAAAATTAAACAGCAAACATTTGTTCGGATAAGGATTTTGACGTGAAATATTTCACGAAACTCAACAGCTGTAAATACGGGTTTGTACACCATAGCTTTTGTGCGATTTATGAATATTTCGGTTTCTCTGTTTATTCGGAGCGGCCACAGGTATAATGCGTTGCTCGTATAATACGTTACACACGTTTTGTCGTGTCAAGTGAAAAACAAATATATTATATTATGAATGTTTTGTTTGTTTTTCAGAGAAAGTACCGTATGTATATATTTTATTTTTTTACGACTCTGGCCTGTGAACGTTTTTGTTGTTCTACACGGGTACACACTTTTTTTTTAACTTTTTGTATTTTTCATATTTTATAATGATTTGTATCGTCAAAGAAAATTGTTTGAACGTGCGTGCAGCGTTTATTAATCGATATTATAATAAAATCATGTACCTAATATTCTAGCCTAACTGTTTAGGTACCTACTTATATATGCCACCTGACAATATACTCCAAATTCTATTTTTGTACGTCCAAAGTAAGTGTTTAGCGTGTAATTTGGTCAATTAGAGTCTATGAATGTCGAAGATGTATAGTAAAAGATAGATGTTTTAAAATTGTGATTTTTGTGCGAGATCAAGGAGAGTAGTCGCCGCGCGTGTTCCAGTTATTACGACTGACAAAAATAATGTTTTGTCACGTACGATAATTTCTAAAAACAGTTCAGATACCGTCGTACACTGCAGCACAACGTTTTTGGACAAGATTACATCGGTTATTATTTTTTTTTTTTTTAGAATTCAACAAGTCATGCGACTGCTCTTTTACTGATGTGTTTCTTCTTCGCGTGTAAATCAAATAATACGAGGACGTGTCGGGAAAACGAATTACGGTATTATTACGCAAAACTCGACTGCAACAGTGTAATAATAAGAATACAGGGTGATATAAAAATACCGTTAGAGTGCTTTGCTAATAGCTGCCTAAATATTATTATGGGATCTTTATTTACTATATTATAATATTTCTAGAGTTTGGCTTTGAAATAATCAACGAGTCTGTAATCTATTGGAAGTTTAGACTGTTATAAGATTCGATTTAAAATTGAATTCGGTACCTACTTTAACAATATAAAATTAATAACCTAGTAGGTACCTACTGCTTTTGTTATTGCTCAATGTTCAAAATATTACGTTTTAGTAAAAAGATATATAATTGTTAAGTATTTGCAGTATACTTTTTTTTCTTTTTTTATCACATTTATCATTCAAAGTATATACTTTTGAGAAAATTACTCCGTTTAAGTTACCGAATATATGATATCGTTTCGGACAAAGTAAACGTGTTTTAGAAATTTTGATCTACTTATATTATAAGTGAATGGGTCTTTAAATAAGTAAAATAAAAAAAAGGAACAAAAACGAACAATGCGAACGCGTGTAAACTTTGATTGACTTGTAGTGCTTGATCTACCATAATCTGAGGACGGAAGCGGTTGCTTCCCACATATTTTTCATTATCTCAGTTGGTGTTTAAACACGAAATGTACCTTCAAAATTGCCATATACATACACGTACACGTTGTCCTACATTAAATTCGTGTTCTATCGGCTAACAATGACAACGATTGCACAATACGAAGAGCGACCACTTGAGTAGTGAATTGTTATTTTTGCATAACGCGATCCACTTGCACGGAGGTTCGAGTATAGTAATTCAATTTTGTTAAAGAGAAGGCACCTTCTGTACAGTCGGCCGTAAAAAAAAAAAAAAAAAATTCAATACCTATAAATACTTACTATTATAAAATACAACGCGTTACGTGAAATATTTATTGGAGGCAAAAAATTATGAGTACCTATATACCCAACCTATAAAAAAACGGTTTTAGAACGAAATGAAAAAAAAAAGCGTACCGTTTAATTTTAGCTGGCTCGAGACGCTCAAATGGAAACGATTATTATAGATTTTTGGAATTTAGAATCCAATTAGAAAAACAGCAATCCGTTCCGGTTTTTATAATGCGTTTAAAAAAAAAAATCGGATATCGAGATTGATTCTGCAATTTCAACGAATTATCGTTATAGATACTTCGTTATTTAATTTAAACAGATAGTAACGTTTTAAGATTTTGTAGGTTAGTTTGTTGATATTAGTAACGTTGTTGTAAAATTAACGAAAATTGAAACGGCACCAACTATTTTTATAACAACTGGTTTGCTTGAATAACGTATATATAATATAATATTTGAGTAATTTTTTCCCTAATTTTAAAAAACCGATTGTTCCAATAAGTATTTTAGTATTTAGATAATTGTACAGAGTGTCACAATTTATGTTTCAGTGTGAACGAGGAGTGGTGGCCACAGTGAGAAAATTTTGTCTTTTTTTAAAAAAAATGGTTTTTAATAAAATCAGAGCATCTAAGTATAGGATATATTAATTTACTTTTAAATACTAAACGATATTCTATATTTATTTTTTCATGTTCTATTAAAACACCACTAAAAATTAATTGGCTGTTTGAAAAATAATTTTAGGTGTCTCACTGTGTACAACCTTCCCCTATATGGGATAAGGAAGTTCGAGTTGTTCAACTTTAAAATTCCACCGTGCCTGCTGTTTTTTTTAAGAATTATTATTAACTGGATTGCATATAGCGTGCACGTATTTCAATATAATTAACTCACGTCTTACGTCGGTCAAATGTAAAACTGTACGATTAATCTTGTACCTATTCCGTGTTTCGTATTGTACTAATTGTGCACAGAAACACATCGTTTTTATATTTCGTGTGCATCTATCAGAAGTGAAAAATGTGCGTCTGATGAATTATTAAACGAGTCGGTAACTAAATAGGCTGTAACTTGTATAGGTAATTATACTCATTAAACCAACGTTTTGGAATGCAATATTTACGCAACACCTCGAACGAATAGATTGCATGCAGTATATAACGATGTCACAGCTCAAGTGTCTAATATTGTTCACGTTTTGAGCGTAGTGAAGAAGAACGTGCTGTTAAAACGAAAAAGTTTTCATACGTGCATGGGTACCTCACAGCTGGCGGGTCGATAATTATTAGAGTGAGTGGACGCAGAACTTTATTTTAACATTTTATTTGAAACGATTTTTTTTTTTCGGTTTTTGTAATCTTACGTTAAATAGCGTGTACGTAACCATATTCGGAATTTTATACAATGTAACGTGTACCATGTTTTATGATGAAAGTTCATTTGAAAATGTTCGAAAAACGTTTGTTTTTTTATAACTCAGAGACGTCCAGTTCCATGTTTGAATTGCTCTCCGTTCGGATACCGAGCGTATCAAAACGTTACGAACGGATTTTACAATTATTACGTTTATTTACGTTTTTGCGAATCCTTTTTATAATCCGGTACCATTATTTACACTCGATCGCTTAGACGATGTTTAACGTATTACGTATGGTACTTTTTTTGGACATTTTTTCGCATTCTCTGAGCGACGTTTAAAAATTGAAAAAATCACGGGGGAACGCGTAAAAACCATGAACTAAAAAAATTTGGACAAATCAACTCCGATTAAACTAACCTTGACAGTACGAATTCGACCGTACAAATCCGTACCTTACATACGTCTGGAAGTTTGTAAGGTAGTTTTAGTAAGTTTGCTTGTTTTGCACGGCGGTGGCTATCGTCCGTCGCCACCGCGCAACATTACGACGCCGGCGCGTTCGCTCGTTACCGCTGCCGAAACCGTGATGAACAGCGGTACGAAGAAGCAGTGGCGCCGAAGTCGGATTCTTCGTGTATTTGCATGAATAAAAATCCGAAACACGCCACCCCCAACTTTCGGGGGTGAAAACTCATGAAACAGCTACTTTTCGATACACCCAAATCGCGTGTTGCACAACGCAATACAAAAGTATAGGCGACACGGAGTCGAGCGCTCATAGCAGCCGTTTCGAGTGTCGCAGTTGAGCCGCACGACCTTTTGTGTGCGTGTGTGTACCTACAACAATGTACGCGCCGGGACTTTGCCGTCCATCGTCTCTCAAACCATCTCTACCGGTCCAGACACCTAGGTATCGGTCTTTGCGCAAGCACGGTGAAGTAAACTACCATGTTTTACTGGACACGGATGCTTCGCGTACTATCCGCACAAATACAAACAGTCGGAATCACCGGAATGTTGGTTCTGTGACCAAAAAGAAGATAACACACTGTTCATCCGTGACGCTTTTGAATCCGGTCGCAGAGAACTGAGGTACCAAATCGACGTAGACAATCTAATCGAACTGAAATCAAAAGAAGGATGGATCGTAATACGAGAAGACTTCAACGTCACGAAAAAGAAGGAAGCTGAGGAAAGGAGGAGACAATCGATGCCAATAGGACTGTAACCAGAGTTACTGAAATACTTAAAACGAGAGTTCATTATAGGCAAACTGCCGAAAATAAAGGGGACAGAGTCTCTCAGAATATTGTAAAAATAAATGTAAGAGCACAGCTTATTGTCCCAAAGCAGTCTCACGAGAAAATTTGTAATTTTCAATATAAATAAGGGCGACTCGGTGCCACCCTCAGTTGTCGTTTTAGAATGTAAAAAGAAAAAAGAAGGTATGGTCTTTACGATTTTATAAACTCATTGCACAGTCTACTTTTTTATTTTAACAAATGCCTCGGCGACTAGGGCCATTGGCTACTAAAAGATTACATATTATTTTTACATTAAAAGAGGCATTGTTACACTAAATATAAACATAATAGTAAAGTAGTACAAACAAATAGATAGGGCTGCATATAGAATTAACAGTAATACATTACAGGAGAGTATATAATACATTTAAGGAAAATATTATTCAATACAACTTTTTTTTTAAATTATTTTATGAAGTTCTGTTATCCTTGAGGAATTTTAGAACATTAGTTGTATCGATATTAAGGTTTTCAGCAAGATGGCGGGTCATATTGTATTTTTGACGTTGTAGTTTCTGCAATCGGTGAGGATGTGTTTAAATAGGATCGTTGCAGGTAGGGCATACGGGTGGATCTTCTTTCTTCATTAGGAAGGCATGAGTTAGTCTGGTATTCTGAAATTTACGCTGACGGTTCCGGACAAAGGTGTTTTGCGCAGCAGTGATACGCCAAGAAATAACGTTAAGACTGCCAAAGGAATGTTCCATATACACCGCGGAAGCACAAGCAATAATTCAAGCTCCTTATTAAAAATATTCAAAAAGCGATAATCTTTAGCGATTCTCTTAGTAGTACCCTTAAGAGTATCCACAACTACTTTAGACCAAACGAGACAGCCAGAACAGTCCAGAACCAAATATATACAGTCTAACTTTGTGTTCTGTAATGTATGCTTTTCGTAACGAGCGGTGTCTCCCCCGGCCCACGAACTTGTTATAGTTTCCTTAAAGTAACACAGTCCGCTTTTATAGTATTTAAAAATACATTCTCGTTACCTTCCTGATTAGCGTTACCTTTTTTTTTTTCACAAAAGGAACTGACGGCTCAATAAAAGTGTTTAAAAATAGTTTTACGTTCGTGTTTTAACTATGCACAATCGCCGTCATTCATGGACGCTATAAATCGTTTATAAGAATATTTTTAGGGCGGCAAGGCGCTCTACTAAGGGTCCGTAATCCAATGGCGTAATTAGGACCTTTTTTTTTTTTGGGGGGTCGAGTAAAACAAGAATAAAACACGTGTACATTTTATAAGTTCTACTCGAATGTTAAACGTCAGAATAATTTATCGAGGTTGGTTTTCAGTATTCCATCTTTGTTCATAACACGCGTGCGGCGTAAACGACGGTCAATACCATTCAATGGGTGCTCATTGGCAATCTCTCCGTCGACGTTTTCTTTTCTCCAAACGCTCTTGTTGCCACCGAACGTCCGTCGACTTCTGACGGGTAAAATTATCCACAAACAGACGTCGTCCGGTTTTCTAAAATTGTGTACGGCACACACGAAAAAAACAAAATTCCTGTTGTACTCGGAACGACGATAAAACAAAAAAGATTCTGACCTCCGGGTGAGACGTAACGCCCTGTATTGTATAGTTGCACCGTGTTACACGTCCGTTCGTGCGCTGGGCGACCACGACGAGTCCGCGCGCAAACGAGTCGTCGGGATGGAGAAAAAAAGAGTCCGTCACGAAGAAATTTCGTTTTTTTCCGCTCTTTGCGCCGCCGTCAGATTCGTGTGCGAGACGAGTGGATATGACCCCCCCGGATCGTTTATTGCAGCGCTCGATAGCGATTCTTCACACGGTAAAATCTCTCTATCTCGTTTCGAGATTCCGAGAAGCGCGAAGAGCGATACGATATTGTTATAACGCGCGTTATTTATGTCGCTCGTTTTTTTTCCCCCGTTTAAACAGCCGTTTGTTTGTTTGTGCACGCGTGGAGTTATCGGCCGCGCGCGTTTTTTCGAGGCGCGTCGGCGGCGAGAGGAACAACGCTGGCGCGCCCAAAAAACACGAACGATCGTCGTGTAATGATCGTTCTGTAAAGAGTGTTCCCGAAGATTTTCTTGTATGTTTGGTACGTTCTATCTTCTTTTAGATTCTGACCTGTCGGCGAGGAGCGTGTTGACGATGTTTCTGTTTTTCTGTCACGGACTTTTCGGGCACCCAGAAGGATTCTTAAAGTCAGCGGGTACCTCCAACGGCGCACGAACTCCGGCGGTACTTTGAGAGAAGCTTTTTTTTTTTTTTTGAAATTCGGCCGACCTGAAACACCAAAAAAAACCAAAAATTTGGAATTTTGTAGGATTTCGCGGCAAAAAATTTGAAATTTTAAGATTCGTGACGAACTTTTCGTACCGAAGATTCCTTGCTCCTGGGTTTTTTTTCAGAGTACCACCACCACATTAAAGGTCGAGACTATAGATTTTAATTTTATTTTATACGAAGCGTTTTTTTTGGATACTTTTTTTGAGTTGTGGGCCGAAAACGAAAGAGAACGGCGAAATCCGGTGTCGGACGATTTAGTTTTTTGACCACGCGAAACGACGATCGGGACAAGCTGAAACTTACGTAGTGTTTAAATAGATAAGATAAAAGTTTGATAAAAATTTCAAGAGTTTTTTTTAAGTATAGAATTACTCGAAAAATGTACCAAGACGTATGGATACTAAACGAATGATCTCGCTTAGAAAGCAATCATTGATTTTTGATGTTAAATAATACGCGTTACTTTCAAACCCACCCAAAGCGTAGTCGCCACTCCGTCAAACTACCCACGTGACCTAGAGTGATCCCGGCTTTTTTTTTTTCCCGTTTATTTATCCAACATTTTCTCGTTTCTTTTTTCATTAGAATCTGTAGATTTGCATGACTAATTAAAAATTAACCTCAGGTCCTATAAGGATTTCAATGGCCTTTTGAATTTAGCGTACTTTTTTTGTTGTCTCATGGAGCTGAAATATTTCGGCGTGCGGTTTTGTTATAAACAGAAATACAATATGGAAACGTTAGAAACCATCTATCTAGCCTCTATATTATGCATACTCGTGTGCTTATATGCGTGTAATACGGTGCAAGTTGTAGGTACTTTGTGTGGAACAATGTCTAACGCTTTTTATTGAAATTTAAAACTTGTATAGTGATCGCATTCTCGGATCTTAATTTGTTAATATCTTAATTATCACGGTTTTTTAGTAGGTTTTACTAAAAATGTAATTACAACTTGTACCGCGTATTCGTCTCGTTTTACTGACTTCATACGGACATAATAGTAATATTATGCAGTGTATTTTATTCATTACTTATATATTACTACTATTAGATTAATGAGTTTTCTTAGTAAATTTCTCCTTTTATCCACAATTAGTATACGCGTACGAACTGTTCGAGATCGCTCCACGCACACTATACCGTGTCTCAAACGATAATCTCGTCACGGGGTCTTAAATCCTATGTTACGACTTAGGGCTGGAATGTTTATGCACCTAAAATTACCGTAATATGTATGCGTTTACCGAATATGCGATCAAAATATGTGCTAAAAATCATGTGCATTTTTTCCTAAAAAAAAACACCAAAACATAAAAAAAAATAAAAGGTATCGAAAATTCAAAATTTACTATAAATTAAACCCAAAGGTACCTATTTAATTTGTTAATTTTATTTATTACTTTTAATATTACACACTAATTTATAATAAAAGCGATACACTGTGATACAATTGTTTTTTTAATGTGCTCTAACTTTTTATTCGCATCTGTTATAATATATTTTTAATGCGGTACACTACCCACTAAACATTTAGTGTTGGCAACATATCGACGATGTAAAATTTAAGTTGTATTGCTAACATCACAAAACAATGTTTCACGGCTGTCATGAGAATGTTTCAACAAAAACTTACATTTAAGTTGATTTGTCAACTTATCAATAACATCCCTGCAACGTAGAATTTCAATTACCAATATAACATTACAGTGAAATGTTTCCTTGACGTATCATCATTACTGTTTCAATAAAACCGAACATGTTGATTTAGTAACTAACATATAACGTCCTCGCAATGCTACATTGAGCACATTTCAAAAAGCCGTTGATAACAGTTACTCGATGATTATTCGATAATAACTATTTGTTGCAATCTGCCATTTGGATCTACAGCATTTGTATGCGTTTGCTCATGAAGTGAACTGTACACTCAAATCGTGTCAAATGGACATTTGTTTGTTCACTTGTATAATGTAAATGCACCTTTAAGTAGGAGTATTAAAATTGTATATGTGTTATGAACTTATGGGGCCTTGTAGATCGCTGCTTAGAAGGTTCATAGATGGCTCTGATTTTACATTAAAGTATATCTTTTAATTACATTTATTTTAAAAAAAATTTGAACAAATTATATATAACTGCATATTTACTAACATAGTGGCGTAGTAGGTTTAATGTGGATAGGTATTCTATGTGGGTACTCATTCTAGTTTCATTTACGTACCTACTTAAAATCTGAACCTATGTAAGTAAGTCCTTAATAATCTTCATGTTTTGATTGTTCTCTCTACAAGTACCTACCCACATGAACATGTTCCTACATCAGCATGTGCATTAGGCAGTTTTACATTTAAATGAACAAGAATTAAGATTGTAAACACATATTATGACCTATGTTGTAGACTATATTAAGACAAAATTTAAAAAAATTAATTTCTATAAAGTTATACATCTATGAACATTGAAAAGAGTTTTGACTTTGAGTACATAAATTTCCTTATGTAGGTTAGTTGAAAAAACCTTATGAAAATGTATACTTTACTAAATTAAATAAATATTACTTAGCTTGAATATAAAAAAAGCCTAGATCTTGATCGATCGCACCTGTTTCGAAGCACTAAGCCTTTTAACAAAGTGTCCGTCGCTTCACAATTCTAGTGAAAACTCACGGGAGCTCACTACCATTAGACGCATTAAAGGAAATATAAGTTTTAATAAAAATCTTAAGAAACTCCTCGACCTCTGGGTTGTCTATATTTAATCAATGTTTGCAGTGCACTTGCCTATGGAAATTTCAAATTGAATGAAGAATTGCTTGCAATTATTGTAATATATCATAACAATTAGTGCAGAATGAATCTACATAATGTAGAAGTTAAAATGTGTTATGGATAATTAACTAAAATATTAAGAGGTATAGTGTAAATAACAATTAATAAAGCTGATAGAAGTGTAGTATTTTTAAAATTTTTAGTAAGTAGGATTGGTAGGTCAATAGATAGGACAGGGATCCTAGTTTGATACCCGGTACCAGGGCGTTTTTTAAGTAAGTTTTGTGTGGCCAAAAGGCCACGTAGTGGCCTTGTTTGGCCACCCACTTTGAAAATTTTGGTAGAGAATTTTCAGGTAGAGAGAGGGACGAGGGGCGATAAAAACATGTACACAGTGCACAGTGTTTGTTAAAAATTGAGCATTGGCCACGTAGTGCAATTTCCTTAAAAAACGGCCTGCCCGGTACGCTCTCCTCAACGATGTATTCTATTATTTTGCATTTTATTCTTTCCATTTTATGTTACAAATGCTGAAAATTAACAATCCCGGTAACGTTACAGGGAGGTCATTTTAAAACATTGTATAGTCGTTTTAATGATGTTATAGTACTGTTCCAAAGTACGTTACATAGATGTTGATACAACGTTGACACTGTGTTGTGTTTTAATTTTGGACATTTGCGATCCCCGTGACATTGATTCAACGTAAAAATAAAACAATAAATGCAATATTTCAAGTTGACATGAAACTTCCTATAAACGTATAAGGAACAAATTATTGTACAGTGGGTATGCATAAAAAAAAAATAAACATTGCAAAATTAATTTTACAGTTGCTTTATAGTTTGCTAATTTAAATGGTTTTTAAAAAAATTCGAAAACGTACTGATATATATATAATACTAGCTGATCCCGCGCACTTCGTTGCCCGTAAAAAATGATAATTCGTAAAAAAAAAAAATCGTGTTTGTTCGAGTACTTTTGGGTGTAATCGCTGCAGTAAGCGCGACTCGGCCACCCTGGTTCGCGGACAAAGTACCACCTCGGTAGGCCGTGTTCAAAAATTCGATTTGACGCAAGTTTTTGTACCTGGTCTGCCCGAACAACCGGTGGCAACCAATAATAATTAAGTACTAATTTCTACTATATAATTGTTTCTCCTATAACCAGTAACGACAATACTGCGCATCTATTATACACTATTACATCGAAAAAAGGTCCCCGGGTAAAGTACACTCTCCTTTATACACACAAATATTGTATATATATAATTAGTGAAACATGGGTACGTGCGCAGGGCCGGATTTAGGGCGACCACAACAGTGACTCGGGGGAAAAAATCTTTCAAGTTACATGTGCACTGTCACCCCGCCGTCCCGTCGAAAGTGGCCAATAGGATTGAAATGAAATTTAACACCGAATGCCGCCGATGGGTGAAATTTTATGTCGACAGCATGTTCGTTCGTCAGTAAATCCGGCCGCATCCTAAACCCTACCATATATATACAGTATATTTATAACCATAGAATATTATAATATTATAATTTAATCAATAAATATAGCCCATCGCTCCGCAAAATTATCAATTTTTGGTACCAGGGTCCCATGAAGCCGACGTTTGCGTTTCAAGTGCACCACGTGGCCACAAACACGTGTTGCGTGCCGCGTCATGCGGATCATGGGTCCCTGGTACCGCGGTGGGCTAAAATGTCCGTATTTGCGGACCCGTACGCTGCCGTACGCTTAACTATTTTAAGCTCTTTTTACCCTTTAAAATGCGAATTTCGAAAAATCCTTTCTTAGTGCGCCTACACATAGTAATAAGTACATTTCCTGAAAATTTCAAATAAATCCGTTCGGTAGTTTTGGCTGTGCGATGTTTAGTCAGTGGGTGAGTGAGTGAGTGAGTGAGTGAGTCAGTCAGTGGTATTTGGATTTTATATGTATAGATTTGTGTCATTCAAATCCCAAAATATCCATTTAAAATACAAAACCACGAAATGTGCAAAAATATGCGAAACGAAAATAGTATTATTTGATTCAGTAGAACGTTTAACAAAAATTTGTATTCAGGTCAGCATAATATTGGTTGAATAGAAAAAAAATATGCAATTTCATAAACATCCGAGCCCTTGAACGTAGGTTCAGTACCTAAAAGTCCGTTTTTATTTTGTGTTTAACGAGACTCCAGATTAGAAAACCGTATGAAACATCGTGGAAAAAAAATATAAATACCTACTCTTCACGTTAATTACTTTATTGGTAAGTTCTTTTTATTCATTCGCAATAAACGGTCTGGTGGGTTTCACTAGAATTTACCGTGTTAGACAAACAATGGTACTCTCATTACAATACACGTCGTGATTTCTAAGATTATCGTTCGACTATGTCGTGGACATAAGTATTTGTTTGTAAAATTGTAAAACGTTTTGTTATACTTGTAAGGTACCTCGGAGAACCCTGTAAAAATCTTAATTTTTTTTTTTTACTTTGAACGTACGTACGTATTAACTGGAACAGTTTTTTCTTACTGTTTCATTGGAAAAAAACGTACATAATCATGTATAAAATTAGAAAATTTAATTCAATCGTATAACACTAATATTTTTTCTGTCTGTTAACGACAAAAGTTATAAAATATATGAGATGACAAAGGTTATATTATTTCCACACACAGAGTTTACTTTATCTGTGACCCACTATTTGGTTTGTTGTCCTTTATTGATGAGTTATAAACAATGATTCGTGTTGATATTTAGAAAAACTTATCCAACTTATCGCCCAAAACAGTGAAAATTCGTTGATCCTCTGTGTCTAATTATACTTTGCTTTAGCTGTTCGTACACACAATCGAATTTCTTTTTTATACTAAAGTTAAAGAGTGTATTATTATATTATATAGTAGCTCAATATTTTGAGTAAAATCTTAGCCGTTAATGTTTATTGAATTGTACTTTAAAAGTACGATTTTCATTATTGTTTTCCAAGTGCTTTGTAGAGAATCTTTTATTAGGTTCTACACCTGCCAGCAACTTGAGTGTGCATGTATTATAACGTCATCGTTTTAATGTTTGGAATACTTAACCGCCGCGACTTGCCGTGCTGTGTTGGTTCTGTTAATTATCGTAATACCGAACCGTTTTTGTAGTGAGCGCGTGTTGTTTACCTACAAGGATGAATCAGGTCGTATATGAAAAATTGAGATCTTCGAGGCGACGGATGGTAACAACTGTTTTAAGCACAAGTATTATACTATGACGATGATGATGATCATTATTATAATATTATACGCTATAAACAAACTATGATAATACGCACTTATTACACTATATAAAGAAGAAGAAGAACTGTTATTATTATTGTTATAATCATTTGTATATACACGTGTGCCTAATTATCATTATTAACCGCGGAAAGCTGTACTTACGCATCGCCGGCCGTCTCGTTCTCGAATTTCGTCGGACGTTTTTATTTTAATAAGTAAGCAACGTCGTATTCATAGTACAATACAGTAATTCGTACGTGCGGTCGTTTATATTACACGTTTTAAAACAGCCGCAAATGAATAAACCGTATAATGTATAGTGTATAAGTACACTGCCGGTGTTTTACTTGGGAAAAAATTAGTAAGGGGACGCAATTAATAATAAAAAATATATTTTCTACTGATGTGCCTATCCATACTAGACTGTTAAGGGAGGTACCAAACTATACAGAAGAGTCGTGCTAAAACGTATTTAAAAAAGTACGAATTTTTCAGTCGACTAAAATCGGCTAAAATTTGTACGAAAAGAATACTCTCGAACTCGCTTTTCAAAGTATGTATAATACTGTGCCAATTTTGAAATACATTTTTTAAAAAAAAAAAAAAAATTTCCAAGCCGCTTGTTTTCCCGATTTTGTAGCGAACAGTTTGAAGTTATACAAAGTAACGATATTTTCCGATAAAGTTGTGTGCCAGGACGCAATTTAAAAATCGGCGAAACGAGCGCCCTGTAAGATATTTTTATCCACCCCTAATATACTTAAGTAGCTTCTTTCAGTTCGGAATTCCAGGTACACCTACTAAATTTCATTTTATCGACGGTTTTGACAAAATTGTAGAAATCACCGCTAGTTTTGCCAGCATGGCGACGCGCTTTAGCCCGAAAACGAGATTAATTTATTTACAACGACGCCAAAATTGTACCCTAAGGTTGACGTGCTCGTACGATGAAAATTTTTCTTAAACATTTTAGAAAAAGTTAGATCGACAGCAGCGCTTATCTTTCAGCGTGTCCGCGTCAACCACCGAGTGTAGAAATTGCAAACTCTGCCCCTCAATGAAAAAGCCGTTCCCTTGACAAAACGATAACATAAGTCATAACGGCTATATGTGCCGAACGGTGCGCCAATTTAACATGTATAAAATACTCGTGCAAAGAAGTACAAGAATAAAAGCAATTTGATATCATTCATTTACACACACACGTCATGTATCTTATACGAAAAGGAAGCCATTGTGCGTTTGCGTATTATCGTTCTGTGTACAACGTTTGAAACCGTTTGACCCGCGAACCACCTTTCCCGGTTACGCGATCACGTCAGTTTTGAAAGAATGAGATGAAAAAAAATGTACGTCAGTTACTTTTGACAACTTGCTGTCGACACGAACGATGCGAATAAAACTTCGTCGGTAGTGCGCGCCTGCACGTCGGATACAGCCGACGTCGTGTACAATATAATGCACCGAGAATCAATTGAATGAAAAAACGGGTGAAACTCACTCCGCTCGTACTGTTCACGTGGTAAAAACATATCGAAGTATCGTATTAAAACACACTAACTGGCCACGTGCTTAAATATAAAATTAACGTGTTTGAGAATTGTTGCTCGTATTAAAACGGTAAGAAAAAAAAAAACATAATAATACGTTATTTGACCGCGTAATATGGAATATACAGGGGCAAAATTTTTACTTTCTTCTTCTTTTTTCTCCACACAAAAGGCATAATTAATATATTACGTACAATATTTACAGCGCTTTTAAGCAACATTTTATACAATCTCAGTCTGTCCGTCCGTCCGTCCGTCCGTTTGCAACGTACAGTTCTCAACCGATATTCACCAAATTCGGCACAAAGGGGTTCCACATGGTCTTTAGAAGAACTCCTGTTAATAATTGTTCATTTCATCGACCGATGATTTTGGGTTATAGAAAGTGACTATTTAACACATCGTACGTAATGACGTTAAAAAGTAATCGTCTTTTTTTTTTTTCATGTTTTTTTTTATTTCCCTACCGGATTATTCAACCGAAAACCACATTCCAGTTACAAAACGATAGGTAGTAATTTTAATAACTACTATTTAAATTTAAATCTTTTACAATGACTGTATGCCGGTAGACGCATACGTCTGGGAAAGTTTTGACTTTTGGAATTTATACACGCCTACCTCTTTTCAGTCCTTCTTCATTATACGATACTGGCCTGGATATAACCGATAGAAACAATTTTTAAAAATAAAAAAAAATTTAGGAACTCGATTTAAATGCGCCTGTATATGTTTATGTTGCACGGCGGTGAAAAAGTCGTACTGATTAATAAACCTAATATGATAAACACCCAATAATTTTAAACCGAAACTGTAAATTCTGCAAAAATTAGGATACTTTGACCCAATTCTTATGTGTTTTTACCTTCAAACGAACTCTGCGACTTTAATAAACGTGATACAACCGGTATCATTAGATAGGTAAGAATTATGAAATTTTTAAATTAAATTTTTTTTTTTTTAAATTTTAATAAACAGTGGTTGGTGCAAAGTTGTATGTGATGTTTTCGCACCATTGACGAAAATCCATTAGAATAACATAGATATTTAATCATGGAGTAAAGTATGCTGCTATAAGTGTCGTCTCAAGACCATAGAACCATAGTTGTATTTGAAAAAGAAAATCTTAAAAAAACTAAATAGAGAAAACTAATACGCGCGTTAAAATATCTATGAATTGTAAAAAATTTCTTGGCACATTTTTTTAACATTTTTTTGTTAACTAAGGTATACCATGAAATAAAATCATGGTTAAATAATAAAAATAACTGAACCTCTAGACATTTTTGTCAGGAACAAGATAGTTTAAAAAATTTTCGTGTTTAACAGATATTTAGCGATTAAGATGAGTGGAAAAAAAATTGCGTTAAGAATTTACCACCCAAGGTGCGAAGTATCTATATTTTACGGTAGTATTGAAAACAAAATATTCTATAACACAGTAAAAAAACGTGTTATCAACATATAGGTTCTACAACTTTATTAAATTTTAATTTAAAAAGCAATACTTTCTAAACTTTTGTGATTAATGTGGTACGAAAACAGAGTAAGTAGGTACCTATCGATATTGGCTAATGGCTCGTCAACAGCTGTAAGTATTCCATACAAATGTACAATTTTTTAATTGAATACGGACGATGATGACAATACATATTTACAAAAAGTTTGATCACAATAAAATATGACGACTATGAAACCGAGAAAGCATAATGTAATATTGTTATTCCACACGTTACGAGTACGCAATGTTCGTGATCGGACGGTAAGTAGCATTTTTCAGAAGTCTATTCCTACGGGTCACAAGGATATAATAATATAAAAATAATAACATATCGGTAGCGTGACTATCAAAGAAGAAAAAAAAAAACTCACTTATTATCATTGTAGTCTGCTTTGTACTAGTAGCAGTAATAATAATAATAATGAGCATTGACATTCCACACAACCGTATACCGTTACTAATATTCGATTTGAAAAGGATGAAAAAACAATGGTTTTTAGGTGCAAGGTAGCAGTAATATGGTACCTACTTTCATGTTTTTTTTTCTCCGTCTGTTCGCTTATATACTGCACTCGAGTCTCTGGGAGAATGTCGTCGAGGGGCTAAAAACTAAAAACTCGGGTGCACAATTTGATTGTGAGTGAAACGAAGAATTTATATATCATAAGTTATAACTATAACTGTCATATGTGCACTGTGTTCGTTTCATTTCTATCTTACCGACCGTGATCGTTGTTTCCGTTTTTTGTTTCAAGACAAAGATGGCAAAAAATAATTTCTTACATCAAATTGTAACTTTGACGAAAAATGTCTTTGTTATAAATTGAAATTTTTTTTTTTTGTTAAAACCTCATTAGGTTTTAGTGCACCAGCCGTAT
Organism: Hormaphis cornu; assembly: GCA_017140985.1. NCBI lineage: Eukaryota > Metazoa > Arthropoda > Insecta > Hemiptera > Hormaphididae > Hormaphis > Hormaphis cornu. The sequence goes on from CM029357.1 coordinate 17,555,210, forward strand.
AGTGAAAAAATAGCGGACCGTCAAATGTACCTACACAGTTATTTGAGTTGTAACCCGTAAATAGCTGTGTAAAAAAGTTGTAATTGTAAAAGTGTTTTAATGATCTACAGACGCTAAGAATTTTCTTTTATAATAGGCTATAATATAAACTAAACTCTCATCAAAAATCATGTTATTTTCAATGTTTTCGAGACGATTGTTGTAATAATCTTGTCTCGGTATTTTTCTTAAACGGTACCTAGTAGACCATAATATCTTCTATTAATTTTATTACACTACTCATAAGCCCTACACAAAAGCTCAGGTGTAACGTAGTGAAATGAACTTAAGCCGAACTACTTCAGAATTAGCTGTACATATACGTATGAGTTGTCATTTTGCTCTATTTTTACAATACTGGCCGCAATAAATATGAAATTGAAGTATAATTTTGGTAGGTGTTCTCATCGGCGCAATTGCTTCTCAGTTAGCCTCACAAATTTTAAAAAAAAATACACAGAACCTCAGGGGCGGGCTAAACACAAATTAGGCGTCTCGAAATCTTTTAATTTAACCTCTTCAAATCGCGCCTATGAATGTTTGTTTTTAAGACTCGTATGCGTCTGCAGCTTTCCACATTCACATAATATCATAATATTATATATTATACGACTGAAAATATTAAACAGAAAATGTGTCAAATGACGTGTCGTATTATGCAAATACTTAGCATAATAATAATATTATTATGCTACTATATATGCTTATTGTAACCATAATACTATTACGGTACATTCGTGTATATTTTATAGACTAATGAAGGCTGAATGTTTCAGACCGGCTAGAAATAGAGTATAGAAATTGCGCATGTTTGAATAGCGTGATTAGTGAACAAACGCGTGTAATAGTAGCCGGCCCAGCACCGTAATGGCGCGTGACGAGAAAGATCTGTTTTGGATAACTGCAGCAGTGGTCTACGAATTCGGAATAATTTTACAGTGTGGGGCAAAAGATACGAATCGGTTTTGAACGGGGCCGTTGAATAAAAACTGTTAAACGAGCGGAAATGAGGTTGATATTTGTCGATTCGGTATTTTGTCTAGTTTTTTACATTAAAGATTACGTCTCCAAGATGGCCGCCTCCAGCAGCGATGCACTTTTGTAGGCGATTCCGTTATAGTTCTCCACCACTTTTCGGCACATTCGGATGGGTTTAGCCGTGACTTCCTGTCCGATTCTCTCTTTAAGTTTTTCCTAGGATATGAGGACGGTGTTCAAACACTTTAGGTATCCCCAAAGAAAAAAGTCACAAATGTTCAAATTTGGTGAGCGCGCATACCACTCAACGTCACCTATCGATGAGAACAGGCGCTCTGAGAACATTTGTCGCAGTTCCGTCGTAGAAACTCGAGCAGCACCGGCTGTAGTCACCCGTCCTGTTGAAACCAGATGTCTTCCAGATTGTTCGCCTCATTTAGACTCTTCCAGTTAAGGTTCAAAAAATTCTTCCAACACTGAAACGTAAAGTTCAACAATTACGATGATGGAGTATACTAGACCTTATCCTTAAAAAAATAAGAAAAAAATTGAACGAGTTAGAACAAAACCACAGAATTTAGAAGTTAAAATGGAAATTTAATATTAACAGTGTTAATTTAACACACTTAATATTTTGAAGATTCAAATTATTAAGTAATTCATTATAACGCGGTCACCTTATGGATTGTTTTGGATGATTAAAGATTGAAAAATAAAAAACTTAGGGCAATTAGAGCAGTAGTCTCTCAACGAAAAACACTTAAATCTCTTATTAAAAAAAAAAAAAAAAAATAAATGAATTAAATTCACGAAATTCTAAAAAAAAAATTGTAAAACAACGGTAAATATATAGGTAATAACTAATATAGGCTAATAAATTCAAACTGTATAATGTAATATACAACTGAGTAAAAAGATATTTAATTTTGCCGAACAATTAATGTTGCAAGTTAATTTTGAAATATTATTGCAAATAAATTATTTGGAAAAAGTCAACGTAACGTTATCAAACATTGACTTAACTTCTCACCAGACTTCAAATTTACTCTCTTTCTGTATTTGGTCACAGCCATTTTCCGCCGAAATAAAATTGTCTGTTTTAGCCAAAAACTAAAAAATTCCCGTTACCGCCAGAGTATGTTTTTACGTGAAAAGTACTAAAAACACCCAGTAGAATAGGTGCTTATCTTAAAATCACTGCGCCCTGGGTCAATAACCCCAATCGTCTACAAATCGGTGCCAGCTGCTACCTAAATCCATCCATTTTAGAAAACCTATTGAGCTAAGAACTTTGAAATTCTTGAAAAATGTACCGGGACGTACCTATACTATAGACCGCTCAGAATCGTATTTTCAAAGGCAACGATTTATCATTGCTTTTAGATATTAAATAATGCGCGTTTCAACTTCCAAACTATAGTGACCCGTCCAAAGCGTATAGTCGCTACTAAAACACTCACGATGATCTCGGCTTATTTTTAGATTCTCAACGGCTAGTGGTTTTACAACGATGTTTTATTTCTTTTATTTTCATACAGTTAACAAAATTTCTACCAGAAAAATCGCACCGGTTCCTACACGCAGTACCTTTTCTTTTCGGATCAAGATGGAACTTTAGGACGGCAATCTTCCCAATAGTTTTTTAACGTGACGGGAAAAACGGCCGAAAAATTGCGAAAAACCTCGGTCAGTACCGCGTATAGAAATATTTATCCATAATTTCATAAACAATCATCGAGGAGTCTTGAGATTTCAGACAACGATGTACAATCTCTGACTCTTCAAACAAATTTTCAAAAAGTTTCATTTAATCCGTTTATAGCCGTTTTTAGATTTTGAGGTTTTTCATTCGTAAACGGGGAAATTTTGGGTTTTTCGACTCGAAACTTGAACACAGCATCGGTTACTCTATAACTGCAGGTACACCGAAAATGAAAATCGCACGACCTACCGTTATTGGTTCTATGACTTTTAACGACACGTTATACAGACTTTAAGAATAAAACACCGTTCTATCATCTCGTCTTGAAGTCTTTTGACGAAAATGTACCGTTGTAGGAAAAAAAATTTTTATATATGTTTCGTTTGGTTTTGTTATTCGTATTATTATATTCCGGGTGTGTCGCTTGGAACAACTCGACTGTGACTGAGCGTGCTCAGAATCGCGTTTTCAAAGGTCGCTCTCTCGGATGACGCGCGCGTTTGAATCTCTCCGCACTGTAGCCGCGTGTCCAAAGCGAGAGAGAGACTCCGGTCAAAACCACACGCGGTGCTTTTTTCTACAACATTTTCCCGATCGCTTTCGGCGGCGGCGGCGGCGGATGATTCCACGGTCCTCGCCCAGGTGCCGCCACCGTCGGCCGCGGTCGCGCGTGAGTGCCGGCGCGCGCGTGCGAGTCGTCGCCGTCGTCGCCGTCGTCGTCAACGGTCAAACGTCCTTGCCGGCGCCGCGCCGCTCCAGTTCGTCCGCGACCCGACGCGCGCGCGGTCATCGGTCAGTCTCCGCCGCGTTTCGAAAACCGCGAGCGGGTTTTTTTTTTTTTCCCGGTGTCGCGGGATATCCTTCGGTGTATAAATATTGTTGTTTTTTTTTCTAAAACGGTTTTTTCGCCGAGAGGAAATCGTTTATTTGCTCGTCGATTCAATAAACAATAATAATTAATCGGCGTCGTCGCGTTTTTTCAAACCCGTTTTCACCGCCGGCGACCGGCGTTTTTCTCGACGACTGTTTTTCCGCGTGTTTCCCCGCACGACACGACACGATCGTCAAACGAGTGCGCGCTCACCACCGCTGGCCGGACTCGTCGCAACAATGCCCGTGACGGTATGATGCGGGATTCGGACGCGTCCAGTCCCGTCGTCGTTTGGCCTCCATGGTGTTATTCAGGTAAAAACTGAAAATTCGTAGTAAGGAAAAAGAAGAATACCGTCGTTGGGTATTGCTTACGGTTTTCCGAGGCGACGTCTTTGCGTTGTGTCTGTTTTGAAAACAGTAACTGTTTAAATTACTCAGGTAGAAACAGATGTGACATAAATAACAAAAATTCCGGATTGATTGACTGACAACGTGCTTAATCCGCTGTTAGAACTGTAAACCGACCGATAGACACGTCGAGTTTTAACCGATTTCACTTGAAAATTGATTCTTCTCTCGTCCAAAGGTGTTTTATGAGAAAACCGGGATCACTCTAGGTCGTGTGGGCATTTTAACGTAGTGGCGGCTACGCTTTGGCCGGGCCACTAGTTGTCCAGTATACGTCGTGGTAAATTAGCTTAATTTAGCAATAATAAAAAAACGTACAAAGAATGCATATTGATTTGAATAACGTGTGAAAATTTCAAACCTTTTAAACCGTTATTTGAGGAGTACGGAATACGATTTTAGTATCAGTTGCGCAATAGTGCGCGTAATTTCATTGCTATAACCAAATCACACGGTTTTTCGACATTTTTTTTTTGTACGGAATCTGTTGGGTAGCTTATTTTGGTATTTTTTTTTATCAGATTTTGTAAATTTTGTTTTGCATAACTTGATATTTTAATTCTCGAATAACAAATTTGTGCGAATTTTTCCCTAGAAATAAGTCAAACCAATTTTCGACCATTTTCCAACGTTAAACGAATAAAAGAAAAAGAAAATTGTGACTGGAAATTTTTCAGTATCTTATGTATATACTTGTTGCTGACCACGAGTTTCGAAAATTTTTGTTGAAAATTAAATTTTTTGTCGAACGAAAACCACAAAGAAAATTTTGAAAATTATAAGGTTCTATACTTAGCTCAAAAATTTTTAAAATCAATTGAAACTTGGACAAAACCTTTTTTTTTTTTGGTATTTCAATATTGTGTAAAAGTTTCAGCTAGGTCCGTCTAATATTATGGAAGTCGGTGCCAAAAAACTAAATAGATTATGTCAAAAAACATTTTTGCCGTAATTTTTAAAGTTTCTGTTTGAATTTGACCTACTGGTAAGTAACTTTTTAAATTTTGAATTTTTGAATTTGAGACCTCTAAAAGGACAATTAAAGTCCCAAGATCTTATTGAACGTAAAATTTGGAGCATTCCTTTTGCTCTTAAAAGTGCTGAAACAGCAAGAAAAAAAATTATTATTGTAAAACATTCTTCGCTGACGCTTAGAACCAAAAATGGATTTTTATATTAGTTCTGCTGTTCTATACATAAATTACGTGATAGGTAAATTTTTAATATTTTCTGATAACATTAAAACTGATTTAGGTACACACGATAATATAGAATTGTAGATGATACATGATCAGAATAGGTTTCATATTTAACTGCACAATATTTTTAGTTGTATAAAATATCCAAACATTTTTCCGCTTTAACATAAGTATCGCGTATTTGATACTGTTATGAAAACCCACGATTTTACTAAAAATAGTTTGGTACTCGAGATAAAAAATAAAAGCGTGTTTATGCTTAAAATGTTGTAACAATTAGAGAAAAAAAAAAAAATTTTAATATACGCTTCTTATTGTAACAACACTGAAGTGTTTGAGTAATTTTGATTCGAGCTCAGTCTCTTAGTAATGACGAGAACCTTTAATTGTTTTACCTGTATGATTGTAAAAAGGTATTAGATTTTTTTTCTCTATGTCCGTACTTAATTAAACAATTAAAAATCTAAAAACTATGCATTACCTATATTAATTTGTTGAATTCGGACATAGATTGATACGTATATTGTTCGCAATAAAGTGGTTTTTAATTTTTCAAGCTACTCGTCTATACAATTAAAGTTGTTGAGTATTTTCGATTGAAAGAAAATTACTATTATTGCTGATTTTTTTATTTTAGATCACATTTTCCTGCTCTAAGAGTAAAAAAAAAAAAAAAAAACAAACCAAGGTTATTTGTATGATCATAACTCATAACCTACGTCCTATGGCTGTCAGGCTGTGTAAAATTACACAAAAAAACATTATTCTAAAGTTGACGACGTTGAAATACACGTTTCACAAGCAATACTAAGAACCGTTTAAAAATCAAAACTATCGCGAACCTAATCCCCGTTGTTTTTTTTTAAGAATCAGAATTATCGGCGTAATATCCATTATAAGCTCTTGAAAATCAAATATTGCTGCGCTCGTGTTCCAAAATGTCTCGTTGAATCATAACTCAAAGTTGTGATTTCTAATCTGGATTCTAGGAGCTGCAAAAAGTCTTAAATATTATACAAAATACATTAAGTGTCAGGATAATAATTTCATGAAGCATATGATGCACAGTCTAGACAAATCGTAAATTAATTATATTATACTATTGCACTGCTTACTAGGCACTTCTCGGTACGCGCGAAGTAATTATTTCTACCTATGTAATACTTTGGTATATTAACACGATAATGTTGTCATTAATTTAATTATCAGAGACTAAAATATATATATTTTTTCGTACTTTATATTAAAATTAATTTGACGGGAGCTTTCAATACGTATTCATTAAATACCATTGAATCTTTGTAGATGTATAAAACAAAAAAATGATTAATTTTCATGTGATCATGTCGGTCAATGCAATGGTGGCGAAAACGTTTTTTCAATTTCGACAAAAAGTGGTGCGATCAAAAAGTGTACACTGTGAGTAGATATTACCGCTGGTACGACATTTTTTTTTGAAATTTCACTCAGTTTTTTTTTTTTATTCTAGCTACCCACTAGACTTGTATAACAATTTGAATACCATTGAAATTTCGTATTGTTTTTTTTGTACGACGAATCCTCTAAAAACTGTTTGAGTAAAACGTACACTTTTCACAACATTTACAAATGAGTAGTTTACAATAATTAAGATTTCAAACGATTGCCTATGTTTTCACTGTGTCTAAACAATTTGTTAGCTAACGTCGATTAATTAAGTGAAGTGTTGGTAAAATAATATAAAATTCAATCGTTTTATTGAAGCGAATATCTTGAATTATTTTACAAGAACTTATACAACGGATCAAAAACGAAACATTGTCTACACGCTTTCCATTCTATTGTACACTTTTAATATTTCGAATCGAACGTGTGTCGTATTACACACGATTTTCGTCTCCCGAGTAACGATTATGTATTACGAGAGACAAACGTTACTACGGTTTTTTAAATTTGTGTTTCGCGCGTGTGCAGTGCACTGTGACGTGTATTTGCGTATATTTAAAACTATACGAAACTTTGATAGCGAAACGGAGCGTTTAAAAAACCGACGTTTGTTATCTAAAGTCTCGGTGGTTCTGTTCTGAATGTAGGGAAGGGTCGTAAGTTCAATAACCTTTTAATCCCATTAATGAGATATTATGCGTATGTAAGTGCAGTGTTTTCTATTTGACCAGGGCACTCGGTTATCGTATACACACACGCACAGGCATTAATATATACATTATATTATAACGAATATAATATTATGCGTCTATGTGTGTGTGTACACTCAATGATAGTCAAATATTATGTGGGCAGTCCTCTTGTCGTAAAATAAAATATTAATAATTCGTTTATCGACCGTTGGCGAGCTGTGACGGCGGTATACGGTTCGCAGACGAGAAAACGCTGTGCGTATAACTGTGCGTTTTATAACCCAAATTAAAGTATAAATCGGTAGGTACAATGACGAAGAAAAGGGGAAAAAAAAACTGACAAATTATAGTTTTTTTCCCCAACTAAACACGAGGCGTGGTGTGTTGTCGGTGGACCTTTAAATATCAACCCGTGCGCACGTGTCCCGGAGGTATAGAAGAGCCGTATAATTCAGTATGCAAGTGAGCCGCAAGCGCGCGACAAGGGAGGTACGTTTTTACATTTAAAGATTCTGAGAGGCTGTGATTTTCGTTAAGTTTTTACGTCGTAAAGTCAGTCGTATTTGATTTGTTGATGTTATAACTGTTTATTTTTACGAGTACCTTTCAATGTTGCGCATACGACTTCTTACAGTTTTAAAAAGAATATAAAAAAAAAAAAAATGACAAAAACGTAATTCTCACTATCAATTACTTTGTATAGGCACCATAAAATATTTTAAAATAAAAAATTATTTTATTTTTTACCCCAGCTCGAATATAGTAGTGATCGCACAATAGACTATGTTATTAAAAGATACAGGCGGTTTTATCGTTATTTTTTTTCTGCTTGTTTTTCAAAACTTTATTTTTTTATGAGTTTTTCAAGTATAAAAACATTATTTCGAACACCAAAACGTGTATGAAAATTCCTCAGTATATGCTTGAAAAAACCAAAGCAAATAATCCAACATATTATTTACGCTCTATTAAGTAGTTAGTAAAAAAAAATCTCAACGATTTTTCTGTTTGAATTTATTGTGTTCAGATTTGAAGCCAATAAATATCAAAGTCGGTAATATTGTATGAGTTTTCAGTTTTTCCGCCAAAAATAGGTACTTATTTATGAATTACCAAAAAATATTATTTACATAAGTTTATATTATATTGTCACATTATACGCAAAGAAGTCATTAAAGAATTTAAAATTATTTAGACATTTTTCGGTAGATTTCTAGAAAATATTGTAGTTTTTTGCCGATCATGACTCTACTCCTAAACCCTAATCGAAAATTTTATACAATATATAGATGTTAGTATGGCTGTTTATACTATATATTATGTATGTCGGCATTTTTTTTGCTTATATTACACATCGTTGACAACAAAAACAGATTTGATTCCCGTTTTTGGGAAAATAAAGTTACACACTTGAAGTTGTGCGTATTCTAGTATTTTTTTTCTCGAAATGGATCGTGCAGTTTTTGAGAAAATTGAGTCTGTGAAGATCCGGTGGGTTATTGATAATATACGACACAGCGAAAACGATTTCTGTTTTCGTGCCGATTTAAGCTGTAACATAATTTACGTTCGAGTCCGCGTTGAATCAGTAGCGGATCGTTTCATTAAATCTATACATTCACCAGCTGCCGTAGTTTCTAGGAATTAAATATTCTTTTTATTCGAATTGTTGCGAGTATCTATAAAGAGCGGTAGGTATCTTAAAATGTTAATTCGTACACGTATTTCAGTATATCTTTTAGAACGTTTCGCGTTTATGATTTTGTTATTATTTTTTTTTTACGGAAATATTACGATTCGTACCCGCGTAAAATATAGTTGCGCGTGTCGTTAAGTTATTGCTTTACAAACTATAGATGATAATCGTACGAATAAACAGCTTAGTTTTAAGTAAATGTTTTTTTTTATAACAGGGAACCGCATAAATAAATTTTGACCTCTGAATACTATTATATATTTCGATACTCCCGAAGTGGTTTAAAATAAAAAGAAGTTGTGCAACGGAAACGCACATAGGACTTTACGGACTGCTGTAATCCTTGACCTGGGGACTTTGTAGACCATCACCCGTGTGACACATGACCCGATCGACCCGGTTCCTATTAAGATATCCCTTACGCGTGACGCAAACCGTTTAATTAGAGCAATAATAAAACGTTCGTGAACTATACGATAAAACCATATACGTCTTGTGAGATTATAGAAAATAGCTTATAGAAAATCGTATACAGATCTATATAAATAAGATTGTACAAAACCTATTTGTTTTCCAAGTCAGTTCAGTAAAAACTGGGATGGTTTACACATAGGTCGTGCAAATTGATTTCGTTGTAGTTTAATTTATAAATAAATCTAATTCGATAGTCATCATCTCAAAGAAGCGAAACGATTTAGACAAAATGTACACGAAATGCACCACCTGAATAGTTTCGTACACAGCATATTATAATTGAGTTAAATTTTTTTCAGTATCGTGCTCACCGAGCTCGATCGTTGTTTTTGGCGTACACCTTTGGTCTCAGTAATATGTTAATAAAAAACAATTTGAAATATTCGTGTACATAATTGGCAGAGCGAACGATTTGTTATACAATACAAACACGTACGTTCAGAGAGGAAATACACATTAATAATTATTATTATAATAATAATAATCAGAATCAGTAGTTCATACGTTTCCATTTATAGAAACGGTAATCAACAAACACCTACTCGTAATAATTTTTCTTAGATTTGTTTGAAGTGTTTATATATATATATATAGGTAGTGGAATTTTAGCAAAGGTTTAAATAATTTTTTAGGGTTGACGTGCAAAAGTGCTTGTACACACTTCAATTTATAAAATCAAACGTATGTGATTGTTCCGAGTGTCGTTATTATGAGGCGACTTAGTGTAGGTCAATGTAGGTGGTACCGATCGTGCCGTTTTCGCAGTTTATCTCAAAGTCACGTGAACCATTATGGCAAAAATAACGCGAATTCACCGCTGTCAAGGTGATCCGTGGTGTAGAAATGTCTTTTATACCGTGTTTATACTTTAACTATAATAATTACTTTAACTACTATTACTGTACACGTTTTTCGATTCGTTATTGTTCTATGGAAATCGTTTCAACCGTTACAAACTCCTGTGCAAATAAAAAACACTTACGTTTCTGTACTTACATTCTATGGATGGTTTGTGTACCATTACGCGATTGCTTGGGATGTCTTTAACTATTCGTGTTTGGGATACTGTAATTGGATATCTTAACCCTGAGGGTGTCGAATGAGACAACGTTCATGGTCAAAAAAAAAAAAAAAATCTCACTCACATTTTTAACAATATATTATTAATTATTGTACACGGATCTAATTATACGTGAAAAACAAAATTATAATTATTCGTAAATCGGCGCACCATCGTGAAAAAATTAACCGTCATTCTGTTGTTACTAAAGATGGGTGGAGATTGAGTTTGAAATTCTAAAAAAATTCTGTTTGTTATTTGGTTAGTGTTTTTTTCCAGTCAAAGTCGCGGTGAAACTAAATACAATAGTACTGTATACACTACAGTATAATATCCCCATATTATATTATGTGTTAAAATTTAGAGGCTTAACACTGAAAATTAATGTTTTCACAACAAAAAAACCGTCAAAATATACTCAATTATTTAGAACTATCGAACAATACAATATCTAACATAAACGCTTTTAAAACGATTATTTGAAACCTACGATATCATGTTTTTATTATACTATACACTTGTAAACTGATATTGTGATGAGTTGTGAAGTGTTATAGACAGTCATTTAAAAAGTTTTTACAGTCGTGTTTGTGCGTTACACTAAATCGCACCAATAAATACGATGTAGGTATATTAAAAATAAATTTATTTATTTTAAACTTTAACCAATAACTGTTGTAAAAGAATTAAATAAATACAATAATTAATAACGTTAGTACGTTAATTGTGAAGCGTAATCGCGTTAATATTTTACTCCGTTTGGCCGCGAACAGCGTAAAAGGACAAAAGAGTAATTGAATAGCGTTGGACGGTGCTAATTAGGAAAGGCTGGTGGTTGAGTGGGTCCTGCGGTAAGGTACGTATAATAGTCGTATTAAATCAATTACTTGATGTACTTGTTACTATATGATTTATATTGGTCTACACGACTAGATAGCCTTGTGTCAGGAGAGCTAATAATATACATAAAAAAACAATAATTTTTTTAGGAATATACGAATGATCGACGTAAATGTTTACTCAATACAAAAGCATAATACTTTATATACATTTTTATTTTACAGTTATCTAAGGGTACAATATCCGAAACTATAAATAATCGAGATAAATTAGTATAAATAAATAAATAGATTTTGATCGACGGTCGAAGAATGTGTTGTTTTTACAATGATTTTTTTTTTTTCGCCGTCAGCAACTTTTTGTACAGGAGGAATGCTCCGATTTTCTTATTCCGTAACTTTTCTAGAAAGTTTATGGACTCCGGTGTTACTTTGGTCGAAACTTTTTTTTGCCTCCTTTTTGCGTTGTATTCCAAAAACCAAAAACAAAAAATTGGAAATTTTGGAGAATTTCACGGCGAAAAGTTTGAAATTTTAATATACGTGATAAAGTTTTCTTTTGGAAGGAATCATCCAATTTTTAAAATCAGTAACCTTTCTGATGGGTTTATTGACTGCGGTGAAGTCCTAAAACTTTTTTAATTTTGCCTATTTTTTAAATAATACCGCAAAAACAAACTACGATTTTTACTGAGAAAATTTAAAATTTTCTCGTTTGAGATGACGTTTTCGTGTACGAGTAGAAGTAGTGCTCCGATCTTAATTTTGAAAAAAAAAAATTTGGCTTTAAATTATATCTCATTGCGAACAAATTTATGAATTTTACACGTTAAGCAAGTAATAGTCCGCTGAAAACACAAAGATTTTTACTAAAAAGCCCAATGGAGTGGTGAGTATTTGTCCGATCGAATTGATACCATTATAATCGGTAGGTTATACGTGGTAAAACGTTCACACGTTATGTAAATTAATATTTTTTTTAAACGTGGATACGACTTTCGGAGTTTTCGGACCATTTTTATACTTAAATTTAGTTTTTACCACTAACGTGTATAACTGAACCCGATCAGAATCGTTTTTTTCGAAGGCAATGATTTATCAAATAGTACGTTTGAACCGAAATTTCCAAACCAGTGACACCCAGCCAAAGCGTAGTCGCTACTCCGTCAAAAACTACCCACGTGACCTAGACTGATCGCGGCTTTTTTTATTTTCCATTGGGCTCTGCAAGATAGCTTATATAGAACAAAATCTTTCTATCGTTCGGTGTCTCTCAAATGATTTGTCTTAAAATACGTCTGGTATAGAGTGGTCGAGAAATCAGATTTTCCGATCATTAATTCGAGTTTTTACCGTACTTTTTTTTTATACTACGTACATCCGAGCTCAACACTGTTCAACAGAAATCAAACGAAATTCGTTTTTAACGTATAGTGCTATTTAGGTACGTGAAATAATAATACATGACATATAAACTTTTTGCATACGATTGTATGAATATCTTATGACGTGTGTTATAATTTGTACAATTTAGCACGGTAAACATCAGTCGTCGCATGTTCATAATACAAATATGGAATATTTTTGGTATTGTAAAAAAAAAAAACCGAGTCGTTTGTTGTGTGTAAACGATTTTCAAAAAATTATTTTTTTCTACCGTTTACTTTATGAAAAACCACTTAATTTAAAGACTGTAGAGTTTATTTCAGGTTTTTTTTTTGCCGCATGACTGTGTCGAGACATTTTTACGAAGCGATTTATTTGAATACGACAAAATACCTAAATTCGCATAAAACAACAGAGAGAACCGGCCACGTCGATCGATCGGTTTACGCGCGGAATCGTCGCGCTTTGATCGAAAACGTTCGAACACTCTTAATAATGTTATTTTTCACATTTAAAAACCCAATCACGTTTGTTTTAAAATTTGAATCGTAAAAAAAGAACAAAAACACATATTTTATTGCGTATCAAATAGCGTAATATTTGCATTCAGCGGTTTATTGACAATATTAATACGTGAAACTATTTGAAAAACGAGAGCTGGAGCACTTTTTTTTTTGGTCTACGTACACTGAACACGTGTACACGTTACTTCTTCGTGCGTACTTATATAGAACGTTAATTTCATCGCATTCCACTCGACGACGGCTCCATGCTATTTATAATATTACGAACGTGAACTACATTCGGTAAAACTGTTTTATACGTACATACTCGTATAATATTTTAATGTGACGACGTATATAAAATGAATGAATTTTTATATTGTTTTATTGATTTACGCTCTCCGATTGAAGTCACCGCGTGCACTTTAATTATATTTATATCGCGCGTTTATATACATAAAAAATAATAATAATAAAATTAGTTATCCTCGTATTTTGACGTGCGGTCGTGTTATGTACACATAAACGCGTATTTTAGATTCTGAGTGTAACGAAGAATGTTCTTACACGATGTGTGTTTTTTATTTATTATTATTTTTTTTTTCTATGTAATCGCGATAACTTCTTCGATAATGCTTCGATTTTTAAAGTCAGTACCTCTAACGATAGGTGTATGGACTTATAGATGGTACGAGGGTCGTAGCGAAAAAGTATTAAAAAGTTACAACAGTTATGAAAATATTAAGGGGAAAACGTTAAAAATTACGGCAAAAGTGTTTTTGACACAATCGATTTTTGGCCATAACTTCCACAATAATGATCAGAATAAGCAGAAACTTTCACGTTTATTAAAATTGGTAAGATACAGGTCTCATACACATTTCAAGGAACAAAAGGCTATAGAATTTTGAAATATACATTTTTTTCTTTGCGTTTTTTATTTTCATTTATTTATTAAATTTTTTTCCATCATGCAATCACGATAACTTTTTCAATAATACTCCGACTTTTAAAGTCAGTACCTCCAACGATAGGTATATGAACACGGATGGTACTTTAAGGGAGATCCTAGGTCAAGCGAAAAAAATTAAAAAGTTATACAATGAAACAACTGAGCAAAAATAGAATAAAAAACGTTAAAAATTACGGTGTTTTTGACTTAAATGATTTAGACTTTTGGTCTTACCTTCTACGATAATGATCGTGAATAAACTGAAAATTTCACGTAATATTTAAATTGTTAAGATACACGTCTGTTACAGAGTTTAAGAAATTTCGAAAATTTTTGAATTAAGTATAAAACTTTGAAATTTTTGAAATTTTTAATTTTTTTTAGTAATTTTTGATCGATAAAAATTTAATTTTCCACAGAAAGTTATGAAAATGTAATACGAGGTATCCAACATGTAAAAATGTATGCTACTAAAAAATTACGAAAATCCGTAGTCTTAATTTTTGTATTTAGGTAGTTGTTTAAAGTAGGAAAATTTTCGAAAATTGATCATACACGTGATTTATTTTTGGAAAAAAATTCGTAACTCACAAAAATTTGTTATTTAACATTTAAAAATAAATAAATATGGTGTGTAAAACAAAATTTGCTATCTGAATAAAAAATTTTAAAAAAAATCCGCCCGACAGATTCCGAACACGTACAAAAAAAGTATTGAAAAACTGTGTTGATTGTAACAATAAAGTTACGCGCACTGTCGTGCTGATACTAAAAACATATAGATACTTAAAATATTGGTCCGAACGGTTTGACGTTTTTATACGTTATTTAAAGTAATAAACTACACTAAACTTTGTGACTAATTTTTTTATTTTTCCAGTCACTGAGCTCACTCGGATTCGTTATTTTTGTAAGCGATTTTCAACTGCTTACCGGTTTAGTATACAAATCCTGTATCATAGACCTTCCGAACCAGCTGTGATCCACAATTCATTTTAATGTTGGTAACTTCCCAATATCATATCAAAATCGAACTCGGTACACAGTTGAGAAGACACCCGTCCTAAAACCACGAAAATAGTTTTTTGTCACAATTTTTTTTTGGTTTTGATCCCTCCCTCGCCTTAAATGGTTGACTCGTGCCGATATGTCTTTCAGGCGTATCTTAAAAGGCATGAAGACCAAGAGTACCAAAACGTTAGAAAGTATTAGAAATACTGACAATTTGTGTCTGTACGCAATTTAGAACGCTAAAGTACATTATCGTTTGCGTTTTTTGTCACGTTTACTCTGTAAGTTACGATCAGTAATTTTATTACCGCGTTGAAAACCAACAAAAAAAAAAAAATCTCATCGGGTTATAACTCCCCCAAACCTCCCTCGCCTGCGCACGCCACTGCCCCCACAGCATCAAACTACCCACGCGACCCAGAGCTTTTCCGGCTCGATTTAAATTCAAAATGTTTCGTATTAGTTTATTTTCGTTTCACCTCGCCGACCTTTTCGCCTAATTATGACAACCATTAATCGCACACGGGGCCTGCAAAACAATACGGTAGGTAGGCACTTATTTACCGTTAGTAATTATACCTATGTACACTTTTAGGCACAGTCGTGTAGGTACGAATCGTTGAAAAAAAGTGCATTTGGGTGGTGAAACACAGTACGTATTTATTATGCTGTCGAACGATGCGTAGGGTCAACGAGCTAATGTCAAAAAAGTCAATTTTAACACAAAAAAAAAGTTATCTTTTTGTTACCATATTATGTAGGTTTTGTGCTGATAGTGTGTGTGCTATATTATAGTGACCGAAGGTCGTATTCAACGTGCGTCCATACGATATCTGTAATTTCAGCGAGGCCGGGCAAGTTAACGACTCTTTAGATTCCGAGCGCAGCGAAAAACGCATACTGTTTTTTAAATTAAAAAAAACCTTTTTTTTTTCCTGTTTTCTGTAAACTCTCTGTTCCGTCGAAAGAGTGCTCTTATTTTTCCAAAGTCAATAATCTTTCTTTATAGGTTCGGCGGCTCCAACGATACTTTGGTCTCAATTTTTTTTTGAAAATTTTTTTGAGTTAATAATAAAAAAAACAATTGAGAATTTTACGGCGAAAACTTCAGATTTGTGATAAAAGGAGTGCTCTTTGCGAAAAAAGAGCGCTCGTACGTTGCCAAAAAAAAGTTGAGATTTTGTCTTTGAATTATATTTTGTTTGAACTTTGAAACTTTTTTGATTTTTTTTTCTTTCTTTGAACACTTTGACGGTCATTGCGTGAAAAATTGAAAAGTATCTTATGTAACATTACATAGTAAACGTAATGTTTCATAAAAAAAAAGGAAGGAAATAATATGGTTTACTCCAGGACGTATAATTATAGATAACTGAGCTCGCTGAGAATTTTTTTTTTTTTAAAGGCATGGAAAAAAATTACTTAATATATTTTTTTTTTTATTTAATCGACTAGATATTTTTAAAAATTACCTACTCGTATCGTAAGCGCCGAATGCACGTATTTTATTTCGGAAAATTTTATTAGATTTTTTATATAATATGTAATATTAATTATTAATCGTGTGCGGAGAAATATTGGTTACTATAATAGGCTAGAAATATTTAAAGTTTGTCGCGCAAACAAAGTTTTGTTTTTATGTTAACAGAGCATTCGTAATAAACGATCAAAATATTTTTAAACGTATCTCTAATCAAAGTGCTACTCCATGAAAACACGATTGACAAACACGCACTTTTAAGGTGCGGTGTGCCAGCTATCAAAATTTTTTATCTGTGCGTTTTCCCTGTTTAACGTATTATTTATTTTTTTATATTATTATTGTTTTGATCGGCTGTAACTTTGAATTGTCGCTGCAGTGAGTTTACACTTGACGAAAATCGGGTCGACGTTGTGTCTCAGAGTGGATCACAATATTATATAGTAGCCGATAAGAACGTGACCGATTAAACGCAATTCAAACATTTTGTTTTTATCAAATAGAATGGGTCTTGTATGTTTTATACTCAAACAAACTGTCGGATCTTTCTACATCGGAAAAAGCTATATATTTGAAAAGGTCTTATTGAGATCGATAGTAACGATACTAATAAGCAATAACTGTATAATAACTAGGGCATTGCGTAAGTGCAGTGAAAAAGTAACGCTGTATTATACTTGATCTGATCGTTGAAATCGACGGGTTTCGCTTAAAACCTACAGAAGTCTTCTCGGAATCCTCTTTTGTATCAAATTTTTTGTCGTATTTGCTTATTTAGTTGCCGCTAGAAACGAGAGTGGCGCACGCGTAATAAAAACAATTTTGATTTATTGTAAGTCAAATGTGGTATTTGGTGGAGTAATCGTAGAAAAACAAATAATGCATTACAAAAAAGAAGAAGTGTTTGAACTTCAATATTTTCGGTAAAATTATCGATCGATGTGGTGCAATATTTTGGACGAGTAAAAATAAAAATAAAATAGTGGTAACGAAATGCATATAGCAGCATAACTATACCAGCTACAAACAGCCTAAAAAAAAAAAAATTAACTGGTTATCAAAACGTCTAATCAGCATAGGTAAATGTAGAAAAATATTTTTAAATTTTTTTATTTTACGCCATTGAATCACGGGTAAAGATACTTTATTACCCCTGCTAGACAAATCATTGTCCAACAATATTTTCCTAATTGTTTTCCTGTAAATGATGTAGGTTTCTGAATGTCTGATTATTGGTTAATGATAAAAAAAAAATTAAATATCATCCATGTTAACCTCTTAATGATACTAATTAGTATTGCTGCAAAACCTGCATCATTAACTACAACTAAATAAGAAGTGTATGTTATAAATCAAAAACTATTTTTTATGATGAAACATATAACGATACGTGTTCATTTTACTAGGTATATTATTCATTGCAATCGTTAACTTGTCTATAACAACATAATTAAAACCGGGTGTATTCGAATCGACCGTATTTGAGCCGACGAGACGACCGCCAGTGGTGGTAAACCGGACATTTTAAGAGAAGATACTAAACAAATGTTTGTTAATCACACGGTTGTTGTTTAGATCAAAATGTTCAGTTAAAATATTTCGAACATTTTGAAATGTTTTACAACAAAATAATAATATATACTCTAGTCGGGCAAAAATTTTTGTACGGAATAGTTTAGATTAGTTCATCAGGACGGAAATCGGGGGGTGCTTTCAGACCCAGAGTCGGTTTTTAGAAAAAATCCGATCGTAGTTTTGAAGATAAAACAGTAACTCTTAAAATATGCGTTGTAACAATCCTCACAGAAATGTGTTAAAATATTTTTATAGGAAAATGGTGAAAACCGGTTAATTTCTTTTGTTTCGTCGCGTGATATCGCGATCTCAAGAAAAAACGCTTTTAACGCAAACCCTCCCGCATCTCTATCTGTCCTAACGTAATTTAGGTCTGAAAATAATGGCTTGACCTCCAAAATATTTAATCCCTCTTGTAAAAAAAAATAATGATAAATTCCTACCCAAACATTCAATCAAATCTCCACTTCGTTTTTTATTGTCATCAAAATGTGTATTCAAATATAATACTCGATA
This sequence comes from Hormaphis cornu, assembly GCA_017140985.1. NCBI lineage: Eukaryota > Metazoa > Arthropoda > Insecta > Hemiptera > Hormaphididae > Hormaphis > Hormaphis cornu. The sequence continues at coordinate 17,574,018 of CM029357.1, forward strand.
TATTTTGATGGTCGCAGTTTAAATTCGTACAAAATTTACAATAGTGTACCATCGACCCGTGAATACCTGTGATCCGCGCATAGACAGTAAATTTCGAGTTTCCAAAATAAACGTCGGGCAATCATGGATGATTCGATTTTGTCCCGTGAAAACTACGCGACGATAAGAGCTTAAGTGTTGATAAAATCGTTGTTTTTCGTGGGAAAAAAATGTATAGAAATCGTTTTATTCGGGACAAAATCGTTATTTTTCGCGGAAAAAAGGAAAAAACTCATCCGCGAATTCCGTTAGATTGGCGACGAGTGTTAAAAGTGTCGCGCAGGTCTATATCGCGTACGTCTACGAACCAGCTGTTGCGCACCTCAAGTTCGTTGCTCAACGCTTTTCAAAAAGTGCATTTTGTCAGCAGCAGCGGCAATACCACTGTGTTGTTACAAAAGCTCCGGACGAGATAATTCGATTAAAATTTTACCCGTGGAGTACTCCGCATAAAAACCGGATTACACGATTTATAGAAACTGCCGAGTTTCGTGCTGCCTACAATAATAATAATATCATTATCGTTGTGTTCATTTGGGATCGCCGACAGTTTCGAACAGTTAACGTCGTGAGGAACGTATAAAAAAAAAAGTGTTCCCGCAGACCGGTTTCGTCCAATAATTGATTGCGCTTATTAGCGCGGAGTCAACAGTTCAAGCAAAACGTAATCGCGTGTATTACAGAATACATGTATATGTAACATTATTATTTTATGTTGCAGTCGACACCACGTCTCTTTTCGTGATGTTAATTTTTTCACAACCGCAAAATTATACGATCCGGCTGTTCGTCAAAACTAACGACGGTTACTTATAATAACAATAATAATAGTAGCAATCTGTTTAACCGTGGTCGATGCGAGAAAAAAATAAAAAGAGTTTTTTTGTTCTTTTTTACAAAAAATAAAATATGTACCATTACGTCGGAACGTAATCAGGATCCTATCGCGTTTTGAATCGTCCGTCCCGTACGCGTCTTATTTCTCAAGTTTCAAAACTATGACATTTATTTTATCAATTTCATACGTAAGAATGCCGAGTAGCCAAAAGTATATTTTTGTATTGGTACTGAACTATGTGGTAAAACTATAAAGTTTATTGTAAATGCCCAATTTGTTCTCATTTGAATTGTTTTAAACGCGTAACGTTTAAACGGTTAATGCGTACGTTGTTTAGATCGAAAATGTTTTATACGAGCGTATTAAAATCAGAATAAATGTTGAGAAATCCTTATGTTCTGACACATAGTGGTTGTATATTTCTAGATTTCGGTATGTCGGCCGTGTAGACGTTTTTATTAAAAGTGCCGGTTATACGCGTGAGGAAAACAAAATGATTACCTCTAGGCAAAAAACTGTTTTACAAGAAATATCAGTCGTTTAGTTTTGCGACTATCTAACATACATATCTGATCGGTTTCAAAATTTGTAAAAGTACCAAAACATGTAAAACTAACCCGCAAAAATAATTTGTTCGACGTGGTTAGGCAATAACACTCTTGTGTTGAGAACTAGTTGTTTTCACCACGATTCAAGATATTTATCTTACAGACCCAAATTTCTCATTGTTTACCGGCTCGTTAAATAAATATTTTTTTTTTTACCTGAGCGATCGAGCTACCTTAACTATTTCCCTCTTCCTCGTGTTGCTGCCTACGTAAACTGTAAGTATGATTTAAAATGTCCCGTGTTTGTATCTCGAATCCTTAAAAAATAAATACCATCATGATCAAACATTTTACTATGTGGTGTCTATATTTTTTAGAGCGTTTTAAAGTTTTTTTTTTTTGTAAAATAATATAATATATGAGATACTCGCTCAGTTTTAAAAACGCTTTTAACGATATTTTGTCTTAAACCAACGACGTTAATTCCTGGTTGTGTTTTTATCAAAAAAAAATCGTACGCACTTGTGTGAGATGCACGATTTTCAATCAAATTCACATTAGCCGCGTGCAGAAAAACGTAACAAAATCGAGCAAACGAAATACTAATAATACTCGTATACACAACCAAAAAAAAAAGCGCACGAAAAACGTGTCTATAATAAGTAGTCTTGTATTTTAACAATGGAAATGTGTGTATCGTAATCGTAGTATAAAGCTGTTATACAGCAACAAATCGTTCCGGATTTCATGGTAAATCCACACTGCGTGTCTATACACTTGTCTCGTTTTAACAAAACACCTATATAAAATACATAATAATGATGATGATGATATTTAAGCTGTACGTTGACGGTTATAGAATTTGAAGGAATTTGTTTTTACAATATTATACTATAGTCGCAGGCCAATAGGTACCTCGTTGATCGTGTCTATTTCGTACGGTTCCAAAATAAGCGTGGAATAAGTATTACGGTTCTGCGTGGGCGTGGATTATTCGGGTGACGTTTTTTTTTTGTGCGCGAATTAAACTGCGGATGACAAAAATAATAATAATAGTAAAGTAGTACCTATTTGATCGCATTCGGAAAACGCCGAAAACCTGAAGACAAACACGTGTACGAAATCAATTTAAACGGCGATAAAACGTACACAGTCTCTAATTATTGTAATTTTTTAAAGCGTTATATGTGGTCGACACGCTTCGAAACCGGAACCGAGAGAATCGATCGCGAAAATTTTTTTAAATGTTTTATCCTCTTGTACAATAGACTGTAGATGAAAACGATATTACACGTTTTAAATCAGACTTCAAACGACCAAAACAATAACATTATTAATTCATGTTACTTTTATCGAAGGAAAACAAAAAGAAAATATTGTTACTCGCGTCTATGTACTTGAATTACCGTAGTAAAATCACTCTTCATACTAAAAACCCTCCGAATGACACCCTCCCTTCAAAACTTGTTGCTGCCTTTAACGATTTTTGGCCGAGTTTAATGATTTCTAAGATGTGCGTAGAATTTTTGTACATAATCTGTGTTAATAATCACAAACGCATAGTCGTTAGAATAAATATTTATAATTTTTCCATCTTGCGGGTTTTCAGTGGACATCAAAAGAGACGTCGACTTGTTTGGTTTGCCGAAGAGCCGACTTTCGGTGGTCGGTATGCAGATCGATCACCCGGTGAACAACAACAACAACAACAACAACAACAACAACACGATCAGCGCCAACAATAACAACGGCAATCACAGCAACCACAACAAAGTGGCCGACGTGAAGAAGGAACGGTTGAGCCCGGTGGCGGCGGCCGCGGCGGGCGGCGACTCGGCGTCGTCGCGCAGCGGCACGCCGTCGTCCTCGTCGTGCTATCCGGGCACGCCGCCGAACGTGGCGGCCACCGCGGACCGCGTGGCCAGCCCCGCGCCCAACCGCAACTGCAGCGACCTCATACGGAGTCTGGCGGCAAAGTACCAGAACGCCAACCCCAGCGAGTGAGTCAACTCAAAAAACCGTTATTGTAATTTTCAATGTTTCAACTGTGTTACCATTTTTGCCCACCCTCCCGGCCTTTTTTAAAATATTGGTTTTCATTGGTTACCTTTTCGTTCAACCCGCATGTAGAAACCTACGCACGACCGCGCTTTCGTATTTCATGAGTCAACAAAATAAAAATCGTGGATGAAAAATGATACGATTGTTCCGTGAATAGTTCGCAAATCTTCATCAAATCGTCGTATTCAACGGAAAAAAGGATACGAGTTATTTTTTCGTCCCTTACACTACATTGTGAGATACCTATGGGTGTTTATATTGTGTGGCTCAATCAAATCACATTTTATGGTTTCCGAACCGCGCGTGACGTATGTTTTGGCTAAAGATTTAAGAGTTTCAAAGAAAAATAATAGAATAAAATTAATTTTGTACATACTGTTAATCGTTGTTGACCGGTCGATGTTCTAACTACGACAGTGTCTCTTTTCAAAGACATTTTCAAACTACCATAATATGATTCGGATGTTTCGCAACTATCGATTTGACACGCATGTAAGACGAGGCGTTTAAAATTTGTACAGAGCTTTTCACCTCGTGCACAACGGTCAATTTGGTTAAAACAATTATTATTAACTAGCACACATCATTCGTTAGCAATAACCGAGTCGCGCTTGAAATCCTAAATGATACTTAACATCGAGGTATTTATTAATTTGTCAATTTTCGCAGACTTAAAAGATCGTAAAACCTTTAGAGTCTATCAAAACTCGCGATTACTGGTAGAAGTAGATTTTCCGTAGTTATCGTTTATGGAAATTTAGAGTGTTTACACATTTTAAGAATCGAAGGAAAAAACCGTACGGAATATCGAATTTCCTTTGTTTAGTCCATTATTTTTCCAACACTTTGCATACTAATATCTATATAAATCTTATACCTCGGAATTAAAAGTTTAACCGTCTAGTACGTCGTCGCATACAGTTGATAATTATTTAGACCGACGTAATATGACGCGTCGTGTAAAAACTAAGCGAAACACGAGTGAGCATTAAATCATACGCATATGACGAAATAACGTTTTATGAACTTCAATAGTGGTTTGTTGTTGGAATACGATACGTTCATTTAAATCAATTTTTTTTTTTTGAAAAAAATGTATCATTGTTTCTTTTCTAAATCATAGTGCGATTGCGTAATACTGAGGTCCAAAAAAAATGAAATAATATATAATAATATGGCTTACTTGTTGTTGAAATAACGTAAAACACTCGTAGAAGATATGCACGATAATCGTGTGAAGTTTTAATGAGATAGTTAAATTTTCTGTAACGCGTATATCTACGCGTATTCCCAAGAGTCGAGTTTGAATTACGCGCAATTATGTTTTTAAAATAATTGTATTTTATATTACGAATAGTTATTAAAATTACTATAGGAAGTCGTTGAAATTTTTTTTGAATTCGAGTTTGTTGAACTCGAGTGCAGCTACTACCAAATTATAATATCATCGTCAAAAATTTTAACGCAAATAAGTAGAAATTATAACATTATTCGTTGAAGTCATTGTGCCGTTAAGATATAATGAAAATAAGAAAGTCAGGATCACTCTATGCCGCGCGGGTAGTTTGACGGAGTAGCGACTACGCTTTGGGTGGGTTTGGAAGTTGTGGTTTAACCGTATTATTTAATATCTAAATGCAATTAATACGATTCTAAGTGAGCTCAGTTGTCTAGTCGTTACCCATTCGTCAGGGTACATTTTTCGAGAATTTCGAAGTTCTATACTTTGCTCAACAATTTTCGAAATCACTTGAAACACTTATCGAACTCGTATCTTACCTATTTCGATATTGTGTAAATGTTTTAGCTTGTTCCAATCGTTATTTTGGAAAAAATCTATGTGTAAAAAACACGTTTGCCGTAATGTTTCTCCAAAAGTTGCACTAAGGTTTCAAGACTGTAACTTTTTCAATTTTAATACTCCTCAAAGTACAATCCGTCGGTTTCGAAAAAATTAAATGGTGCACGATTTCAAATATGTAACTTTTCAATTCGAAAACAGAAGGCAAATCGATTCACCCGATGTTGCTGTGTCGTGCTGACAAAATTAAATTTCCACCACAATACGAATCGGCGATAACGTTTAACTTTATCTTCTCAAACATTTCCCTATAGATTTCGAAAAAAATTTAACGATATAAAACTTCAAGTAAACAGACTTATTTTTCAATAAACAGAAATCAAATTGGTTTAACCTTTTTGCCGTGTACAATCAACAAAAGTAAAATATATATATATAATTATATATACTATATAGTATATACTCACCACCTGCGCACAATTGTAATCGGTGATAACTCTAAACTCGATCTTCTCAAAAACGACCCATTTTGATAAAAATTATGCTATGCACAATTTCCAATATTTAGCTTTGTTTTGCAGAATAGAGAAATCGGTCTTTTTGAGACATCGTGGCTACCAAAAAAATTCATACATATTTAAACATATCGGTATAAATATACGTATTATACATCGGGGGCGAACGCAGGAACGAATTTCGGGAGAGGTTTTTGAAAAACAAAAAATCTACAAAAATTATCAAATGGTTTATTTTAATTTTGAAGTGCGTATTGGAAAGTACCTTACCACCCCTAAGTTTGCCACTAATACACATACACACTTTTCAACGGCAGGTGGTTTCGTGGTCTGGAAGTCTCTCGTCATTGAATCGAATACGATGTATAGAATTTTCTATAGAAACACGCCTAAAACTTGTTGAAATTCTCATTGATGAGTTGAATAAAAATTTGAAAGTTTTCTTTTAAGCAGAATCGTCAATATTGTGTACGACAGCAGCGCTGACACGTCGATTCAGTCAAAGTGTTTTTTATTTCTCAATGTTTAGTAGTTCACTGTTCTTCTATCTGGTTAATCCCGGAACTATCTGCCCCTATTCGCTAAAACCATCCTAGAAAAATTGAATTTTGCCGCTCCTCGCTGAACTGGAACTCCTTCTGATTTTACAAAATTAGTAACGCATTAAACGAACGGTTCAACACTGGTGAGCCGGGATTGAAATATTCGGAAGGACTTGTTTGTATTAAGCCACTCTCTCGAGATAGGCCATTTACGTGTGTGTGTGTTTTTTTGCGTTGTTGAGAGGGACTATGCTCCAAATCGCGCCGCTGTGAATCGAAAAAAGAAAATAGCTTTCAATCGACAGTCTTACGTTTTCGAGACGTATTCGAAACGTCTGAAACTAGAAGAACTGTCGGCATTATAATAATCGGTCGGATTTTTCGATCTTCCGTCAAACACCGACCGTAATGAAGAACATTATTATGATATAGATACTTCGGACGGACGGTGCGGTCGGAGGTGCGAAGAAATTTAATAACAGCCGCGAAGATGAGCAGGCGTGTTCGTTAAACATTCAAAATAATCGCCGTCACGATCTCATCACTTTGCCGTACGCGTATATCGCTATAATTTGTCCGTAAACCTATAAAACTACACGTGTTTGTTAGTAGGTTTTTTTCTTCTTTTCTATCCCATGCGCTTTCGTTCCGTTCAGAATGCACCGCTACGCGTTCGTTTCTTTCATTTTTTTTTCTTCTTCTTAAAGCAACCGCGACCGGTGGCTGGCGATTCTCACGAAATCATTCCAACGGTTTTCTCGTACGATAATAATAATAATAATAATATAATAAGATCTAGACGATTTACAGCAGGCATAATACCATTATATTATTATCGTTTACTGTGCGATTTACACGCGCACAAATCTGACCCGGAGTGCGCCCTCATGATGACGTGCTGCACGCCGAACGGCGAGCGCAGCACACCCGATTTTTATAAAATATTATATTTTGTGTCGGATAAAAATATTTACGGATT